>JAVIAB010000024.1:41093555-41571055 GCA_032433765.1 Megaustenia siamemsis | reverse complement strand
TTTTCGTCGTCCTCGATCTCTCTTTCCTTGTATTTTGCCTGTCGTAACCAGGTATTCTAACTTTTCTCTTCTCATTATGTGCCCGAAAAATGTTGATTGTTTCTTCTGATGTTTTAGGAGCTTCCTTTTTGTGTTGGCCTCTTTGAGAATCTCCTCATTGGTCTTTTTAGATGTCCAGGGAACTTTAAACACTGTTCTGAGAAATCCCATCTCTGTGGCTTCTAATCGTATTTTTATTTGTTTGTCTACTGTCCATGATTCGCTTCAATAGGTCATAATTTGTTCTATAAAATACCGATGAAATCTTTTTCTCACTTCTATTTACATAGATTTGTTGCATAAGATATTTTTCATTTTCTGAAATGTTATTTTGGCCTGAGCTATTCTGCTTTTTATTTCTGTGGTGCATCTTCCATCTGATGTTATTATTGTGGCCAAGTATTTGAAACGTTGCACTTGTTTCAGATTTCTCCAGTTTATTGTTATGCTGCATAATGGTGATGATTGTTTCTGCTATATGACCATTACTTTTATTTGTTTTCTTATTATCAGATTAAGACCTTATACAGCTATATATAATATATATATAAGTGGCGTATTCTCTATGTTGCCGCGTCTATCGCCGGTAACCTTGAGCATATTAACGAATTACAAAAGGAAATGATAATTTATTTTTATTTTTTGTATAATTATATTACACATTTTATAATATTCTATTATACATTTCGTACGCCAATATGATTTATTTACTTTGATTTGCATTTATTAAAGCAAGGTTTTCCTCTGGCCATTATAACGTTTGTTAATGAAACCGAAACTACTCTACATTGAAACCTCTAGTTGCTAGCGATACATTTTTCTTCTATCCGGACCTAGTATTAATGACTTTGACATTTAAAAATGGGAGGTAGTCAAAATAATATAGCGGGAGCTACCGCTAGAGGAATACGGTTTTATGGTTATTTTTAGCTCTAGCCAATTAGAAGCGTTAAAAGTGAAAGTGAAACCATGTCTGATTACCGGAACTTCCTTAGCTATTTATAACTACGTTATGCGCATCAGCATCTGTAGAAAGACTTTTTCTGCGCTCAAGTGAATCAAAACTTATTGTCGCTCAACTCAGACACAAGAACGCTTATCTGGTTTGGCAATAATGTCCATTGAGAAATCATTCCCTCAGAAACTTAGGATCAGCCCAACAGTACTTTCATTGACAAAGTCATCAAGACATTTTCGTCCCAAATAAGACGGATGTATTTAACATATAAATAAGTAAGTAATTAAAGTGTGTGATGCCATTAGAAAATATTACTTTATGTTAGCCTCCTGAATACAATGTATGTTTTTATTTATTATGTTGTCGGTAGCCCAGACCCCAAAACCAGTATACGCCACTGATATTATATATATATATATATATATATATATATATATGTAGTTATATATATCTGTTTCCTATAATAGTCATACAACCTGGAACCATGTTTTTAAAAGCGGAGTGATATTAAATTTTTTTTGTACAGTAAAGTGAAATTTTTTTAAAAAATCTTGTAAAAATATTTGCTTTTCAAAACAGAAACTTTCCGCTAGAAAACATTTAGAGAACCGCTTGGTGGTGCGATCCACAAATTGGCAACCGTTTGCATAACTGATTTGCTATATTACATCAACATTGTTGCATCTCTCTTGCATTATTGGCACATTTTAACATTCCTTTAATTAAACATTCCCTTGATATGATGCCCCAGTTAAGTAATTTCGATTATGCAATCCTAAGTAAAGTAAAGCAAAGAGCCCGTCACGCCAAGTGGTGTATAGGGAATATGGTGTTAGTGACTATACATTTTACAGACCTTCAGCACATGATTTTTGGGCGAATGTGGTCGGTATTACGCCCGTGGCGCTTTACTTTCCCAGAAAAAATCCAGTACCCACTTAAGGCTGGTGACCCGGAAGCCGTCAGTTGGGATCGAACCCTACCTCTTGTCCTTTGTAGTCCAGTTCACTAACCACTGAGCTATCGCGGCTCTCATGCAATCCTAGCTCAGAGTATATTAACCGAATGAATAATGTAGTATTTGATGAAACTAATTGTAGAACAGAAGAGAAACCACAACGAACTACCTACCATCACAAATAAAACTTTGGGGCCTCGGTAGCCTAGTTGGGAAAACCACCCGACTGGACTACCGACGTTCGGACAACCCGTGTTCGGTTCCGCTGCGAGCAGTGTGAATTGTATTCGTGGTTGGGCACCAAAAATATCTCCACTGTCGACCCAGCCGTTTGCAGAAATGGGTACCAGGTTATTATCCTGGAAGGTGAGGAATGTCGCCGGGATCGTGAGTTTCGATGCTTGAAGCGACACTATCCAGAAATCTCCGAACATTGCGAACAGTGCGGCCGAACACATATGGGTGGACACTCGCGTGCTAATCGCCGGTTCAAGTCTCGTACTTTACAGATAACATTTGAATTTATTGAGCTCCAAATCTGCTATATTATGGACTTGATGTTTAGCCTCTTTAAATACTATAATTGTTAATTGATTTGGTATCTGAAAACATGTACAAGGTTTTGAATTATTTAGCACTTAAATACATGTATATTTAGCATACATTTAACAAGTGAATCAATTGAAATCACTATATACGGACAACCTTGAATATGTTTGCAAGCTGATGTATCTAAATACAACATTTTAAATAAGTACGTAAATCATATTGGGGATGTCCAACATTATATATTTATAATGTTCGTAAAATACCCCAATTATCTCTTCCTGTTACGTCTCAGAAATGTATACGCGGAATGTCAGCGCAAGATTTAAATACATAAAGTGTTTATTTGCTTAACTTGTTATTTCTCGTTAAGATTATAATTGAACAATTTGTTTTCACTAATTTTGCCCATTGTCTTTGATGGCAGAGAATTATTAAAAAATCAGCAAAGATTTGAATTAATGAATTGTACAATATACGAAATCGTGTAGTATTTCGAGAATCTATAGATTTGTCGTCTTACATTTACGATTAAAAGAAAATAAATAAAATGCCATTTGTGTTCAAGTAAAGCTTGTTAAATGTGTAATTGTTTAATTACTGTCAACTTAGATTTCTTCATCGGCTATTTAGATACTTAATGATATTTACTTGAATGAAATAAGTGTGTACGTTTCGTTTCAGGTCAATCATAGAACTATTTACGTCTGGAGACAGTGACGTCACACCCCGTATACTGTTTTATTATTTCTCGTAAAGCCAATACTCGTGTCAAGTGTGTTCTACAGTTTTCTGGCCTACACATACAGGTACGTTAATTGTTTCCCCCCCCCCCTTTTTTTTTCTCCTTGTTCTTGTGTTTGGATCATCATAATTGCATTTTGACTTTATCCATTTGGGCCTTCGATCGTTGTTTGACCAGTGACAAACTTCTGAGAATTTGGCTTTAATGGTATCAACTTAAGGAAAATATGTCAAACTTAATCACTTTATAACGTTAATAAATATTACAATTTTCTGCGCTTTTTTCTGGCACTAAGTTCATGAATTCATTCTACTTGTTGGTTTTCATTTATAAAAATTAAATATGTTACAACTTTAAATAATACATAAAGAGTAAAGGATACTGATAACGTCTTGTAGTATTTACAGAAAATGCTTCTTACCAAAATTAATTATATAGCCACAGAGGTCAGTATCACGTCAGCCGCCTAATAATTATATTGAAAATCTTGTATGTGCATGTTGTGATCTAGTACAGTGAAGTATAATACGTCATCCACACAAATTATTTGTTGTGATGTTCTAGTACAGTGAAGTATAATACGTCATCCACACAGATTTGTTTGTTGCGATCTTCTATTACGGTGAAGTATAATACGTCATCCACAGTGATTCATTTGTTGTGATCTAGTACAGTGAAGTATAATACGTCATCCGCACAGATTAGTATGTTGTGATCTTGTTGAGTGAAGTGTAATACGTCATCCACACATATTTCTTTGTTGTGATCTAGTACATGGAAGTGTAATACGTCATCCATCACATTTGTTTGTTATGATCTTCTAGTACAGTAAAGTGTAATATGTCATCCATACATTTCTTCACGGTTCATGACACAAGAGTCAGCTATGAGAAGCAAATCATCACAGTTGAAGTGCTGTTCGGCTTATGATGCTTATAATGTATATATATATTTTTTGCTGCGTTCTCCAGCTTTCACCTCTGCCAAATCACTAAATTAAATTAATTTAAACTAAGTTAAATTAGAAACTGAATTTTGCATGTTAATAAGTTTTCCCATGGTAGCCGTGTGCATAGGTGTCTTTCGCCACTTCCTCTTCTTCTTCTTTCCTTCCCCATCGACCTTTCAGCGTCGAGGGGAGACATAATTTGCGGTCTTTTGCTCTTCTGTTCGCCTCTGCTGCTGTTAAGTTTCCTAGTACTTCTAATATTCCATCGATCCATCTTTTTCGTGGTCGACCTTTGGGTCTGGTGTTCTCACAACGTTTGTTGAAGGCTCGTTGTGTTGTGTTTTGATCTTTCTGCCTTGTCACGTGGCCAAACCATTTATCTGTTGTTTCCGCATATATTATATGGCGGGAGCTATTCCTAGCGTCTTTCGCCACACAAGCAGATAATTTCGTCTTCGAAGGTACTAATATTGTTCCGCCGATGAGTAATTGACGTTTTAAACCGGCCTCGCTGCCGAAACCAGGGTGGTTACCGCAGAGAGAAATCACAAAATACAAATTCCAACTGGTGCAGCCGATACTTGAACTCACAGCCTCTCTGGCTGCACACCGGCGCCTTGCCTCGAGACCAACCAGCCACAGCGACATGATTAATATTAACTTCTGTAGTTCACTGCAAATCAAGGGACATGAGCTTTAAAAAGCGTATAAAGTAGGAAGTGAAACAAAATCAAAGTATTCCAAAATGACGCACCCGCTCGTGTGCCAAGCTTCGTATGTCATCGCCTGAAACAAAGGAAAGTTTATTATTTTGTAGGATTATTATAGGGTTGTAAAGAACATCAGTAGCTCAGGGAGGCAAGAAGAAAACAAGCCGGAGGTAAGATAACGTGTCCGCGAGACAGTGGAATCCTTTCATGCTGCAATGATGAAAGGGACGTTTATTTTGACAGTGATTGATTGTCTACGACAAATGAATCGACTCATGATGATGATGGGTGGTAGCGATACGTAAAGAAAGATTTCCTGCACACCTTTGGATAATGCTGTTAGATTGCAGATCTTGTAATGACCTACGACACTATATATATATAATGTGGTCGGTGTCACACCTCATCGTCCTACTCTTCCATAATGTCTTCTGGTACCCATTTTCAGAGGGCGGTTGAACGACAGCCTAATATAAATTTACTAAGGCCTGCGGGCTGAGAGGATTTTCCTGGAAAGCGACCAACTAGCGTTACGTCTGCAGCTTCCCAAGCAAGGGTGGCTGAGTGTAGAGTAAGGCCAGCCTTCTATATCTCCTATATTTAAACACGTCATGCCAGTTGGTGGCTTTTCCGGTTTTATTTCCTGCCCGTGGGCCTCGGTAAATCTTCAAGTTGGCTGTGGTTTGAACCAGAAGTCGTGTTGGTGTGAGAAAAGGAATTATCCACAAACTAAGGTTTGAAGTCAGGTCTTTACTGATCAGTGACGGTAGCAAATAAAATGACTCTACAATGTGAAATCATAAGCCAAACTGAACGAAAATCTACAAATAAATTGCAACGAAGCAAACATAGGTTAAACGAAAAAGAAACCTGTTCAGCAGCTGTTCAAATATTCGCGTACCCTTGTACCTGGGAAGTATTGCCACACGAGCAGGCGAATATGTACAAAATAATGAACAAAACTTTATTTATTTATTTATAAATAGCTTTCAGCAAATCTTAGTTGGAGATTATCCAGTTAAATGGGTGCCGCGATAGCTCAGTGGTTAGTGAACTGGACTACAAAGGACAAGAGCAGGGTTCGATCCAACCGACGGCTTCCGTTTCACCCAGCCTTTAATACCGGATTTTTTTTTCAGGAAAGTAAAGCAGCACGGGCGTAATACCGACCACATTACCCCAAAAATCATGTGCTGAAGGTCTGTAAAATATAGGGTCACTAACACCATATTTCCCTATACGCCACTTGGCGTGACGGGGTACTTTACTTAATAATCAAAACTAAAACAGCATTCGCGGCTGGTGTATTATTTTGTTTATGAAACCAAGGACAATACAATAGTTGCAGGAGTTGGGTAGGCGTGTACTAGGAAGAAATGTGCTTTAAAGCTCATCTATTATCTCACATTTGCTGTGTTTCGGGGACTCTCGCTCTGTTATATTCTCTCAGGCATATTTTCTCACAAGCCTGTACACTATATGTATATTCTTCTCCGCAAATTTTTTCACAGGCCTGTACACTCTATGTATATTCTCCTCCGTATATTTTCTCACAAGCCTGTACACTATATGTATATTCTCCTCCGTATATTTTCTCACAGCTATGTGTTTATTCTCCTCCGTATATTCTATCACGGCCCTGTGCATTGTGTGTATATATCCTCCTCCGTATATTTCTCACATCCCTGTACACTTTATGTACATTATCAGTTATTTAAACCCTATATATTACATGCTCCCTCTCTCGGACTATCCATCACATCCTTCCTGTCGTTAACCATTTTCTATAAATTCACCATCTCCGCTACCCACTACAGTTTGCACATATAGGTCTTTTCTATGTGCTCTAAAATATGACTCATATAACATCCTATAACGATTTTCTCCAGTTTACTCTCCTAATATTATTTTTCCGATCTCACCTAACTTTTTCATCCTCCAGAATTAAAAAAACAAGAACAATTACCAGTCAATCTACATAAAATTATTGCAGTCTTTTAATATTTGAATTAAGTATAACGACAGTCACGCGACACCGTGCCGTATATATAATATGTATAACGTAATAATTAAAATGGAGATTTTTCTGGATATTGGCATGATTAAAGCACTTGAAGTCAGATTAAAGAACAGGAAATAAGTCACACACATGACAAGTGGAACAGTGCAGATAATGTGATAATTGATCATTTCGATTGGTTTTTGTTCTGAGGTGGGAGAATGGTAGAGTGGAGAATAACCTGACGATTGAGAGTGCAATGTGGACCTGCAGCTTATGGGACATGGGAGGGGGGAGGGGGGAATGATGATGCGGGAAACACTGTACATTGTTTAAATTTTAGCGGTACGGAGGGACACTACAAGACACCACCGACGTTTCGGCAAAAAACCATTTCACAAATAAACATACACAGTTCAAGTACAATCTGTATAGTAATAATACATATGTTATATTATGTCGAGATTTGATAAAATATCTTTAAAAGAATTGAAAACTGCTAGAACAAAAATTCAGATAAGAGGAGTATCTTGGTCACGCCTTATGGGCCGGCTACGACTCAAAGGTCAATAGATAGATATATAATGTCGTTATGTTATTTTAGTATCATCATCACTGAACTCTGGATGGATCCATAGGTGCTCCAATCTTCTCCTTGGAATATCGCGAACTCCAATGGAGAATGGGAGCCTCGATAGCTCAGTGGTTAGAGAACTGGACTTCTAAGAACAAGAGGTCGGTTTCGATCCTGATCGACGGCTTCCGGGTTCACTCAGCCTTAATGGGTAAGGGATTTTTTCTGGGAAAGTAAAGCGACACGGGCGTAATTCGTTCATTCATCATGTGCCATATTGGTTGGCGTAGACGATCATGTCCTTCAACAATCCTCTATCTATAGTGTGCATCGTATCCGTTCTGTGTTGACTGCTTTCACGCCATGACACCAAGCCATCTAGTATTTTCTCTCTCTGTCGTCCGCGATCTCTCTTTCCTTTTATTTTGCCAGTTGTAACCAAGTATTTCAGATTTCCTCTTCTCATGATGTGCCCAAAAAATGTTGATTGTTTATTTCTGATGTTTTTCAGGGGCTGCCTTTTTGTGTTGGTCTCTTTGAGAAATTCCTCATTGGTCTTTTTTCCTGTCCAGGGAACTTTCAACATTCTTCTGAGAAATCCATCCCTGTGGCCTCTAATAGTCTTTTCATTTGTTTTTTAATTATCGACATTCGTAATTACCGACCACATTACTCCAAAAATTATGTGCCGAAGGTCTATACAAATTATGGTCACTTACACCATATTCCACTTGGCGTGACGGGTCTCTTTACTTTTTTTTTATAATATGAACAATCTTGATCTACATGCAGGTACTCCGTTGAACAGTTGAGGATAAATATTTTATGCGGATACATTAAAGATCGGATACATTAAAGATCGGATACATTAAAGATCGGATACATTCAAGATCGGATACATTAAAGATCGGATACATTAAAGGTCGGATACATTAAAGATCGGATACATTAAAGATCGGATACATTAAAGGTCGGATACATTAAAGATCGGATACATTAAAGATCGGAAACATTAAAGGTCGGATACATTAAAGATCGGATACATTAAGATCGGAAACATTCAAGATCGGATACATTAAAGATCGGATACATTAAAGGTCGGATACATTAAAGATCGGATACATTAAAGATCGGATACATTAAAGATCGGATACATTAAAGATCGGATACATTAAGGTCGGATACATTAAAGATCGGATACATTCAAGATCGGATACATTAAAGATCGGATACATTAAAGATCGGATACATTAAAGATCGGATACATTAAAGATCGGATACATTAAAGATCGGATACATTAAAGGTCGGATACATTAAAGATCGGATACATTAAAGATCGGATACATTAAAGGTCGGATACATTAAAGACCGGATACATTAAAGATCGGAAACATTCAAGATCGGATACATTAAAGATCGGATACATTAAAGATCGGATACATTAAAGATCGGATACATTAAAGATCGGAAACATTAAAGGTCGGATACATTAAAGATCGGATACATTAAAGATCGGAAACATTCAAGATCGGATACATTAAAGATCGGATACATTAAAGTAGGATACATTAAAGATCGGATACATTAAAGATCGGATACATTAAAGATCGGATACATTAAAGGTCGGATACATTAAAGATCGGATACATTAAAGATCGGATACATTAAAGATCGGATACATTAAAGATCGGATACATTAAAGGTCGGATACATTAAAGATCGGATACATTAAAGATCGGATACATTAAAGGTCGGATACATTACAGATCGGATACATTAAAGATCGGAAACATTCAAGATCGGATACATTAAAGATCGGATACATTAAGGTCGGATACATGAAACTCAATTTAAGAAAACCATCATCTATTGACTTGTAACACTTAACGCTATCAGATCTGATAGCCAATATAAGAGATCATCAGAACTGGCTTATGCCATGTAATGTATTAAAGAATTCATTTTACACATTCAATGCACAATATTATTCATTGTGTTTTCAGTTGCGTTTCCAGTATAGCATGGACTAATAATACCGAATACAAGTGTCCTCCAAGTGTTGATAGGCACAGAGCGGGATTTCAATAAAGGTATCTTCATCAACAGGCCACATGTCCTTTGCAAAACATTGCATTCACCACAGCCTGTTTGAAAGAATCTTATCTCTAGCCAGATCTCCGCCAAAAACTCTCACCCATTCTGTCTGAAACATGTGACATTCACCACAACCTGTCTGAAATAATCTTATCTCTAGCCAGATCTTCCACAAAACGTTGCATTCACCACAGCCTGTCTGAATGAATCTTATCTCTAGCCAGATCTCCCAGAGAACGTTGCATTCACCACAGCCTGTTTGAAAGAATCGTATCTCTAGCCAGATCTCCCACAAAACGTTGCATTCACCACAACCTGTCTGAAAGAATCTTATCTCTAGCCAGATCTCCCACAAAACGTTGCATTCACCACAGCCTGTATGAAAGAATCTTATCTCTAGCCAGATCTCCCACAAAACGTTGCATTCACCACAGCCTGTCTGAATGAACCTTATCTCTAGCCAGATCTCCCACAAAACGTTGCATTCACCACAGCCTGTCTGAAAGAATCTTATCTCTAGCCAGATCTCCCACAAAACGTTGCATTCACCACAGCCTGTTTGAAAGAATCTTATCTCTAGCCAGATCTCCCACAAAACGTTGCATTCACCACAGCCTGTCTGAAAGAATCTTATCTCTAGCCAGATCGCCAACTTTTTCTGTTCTTATGTTCAAGGTCTCTATCTTGTCTTGAAGTCACCTGCTTCTTGGCCTGTCCCTGATCTGTCGCCCAGGAACCATGCCTTCCAGTACTTTTTTTCAGCCTTCTGTATCTTTTGACATGACCATAGTATTTTAATTTCTTCTGTAGAATGGTGTTTATAAGCCAGTTCTTTTTAATGTTAAAGTCTTTTAATATGTCTAAATTGCTCATTTTCATTATCCAAGGTATTTTACAGAAAAATCTGTAGAATTTTGTTTAGAATAATCGATTTTGTTCATGCTGTTTGAGAGATTGTCCATGATATATTTGCTATCGGAAAGATACATGTCCTTAGTAATTTTAGTTTTACTGCCTTGCTGGTATTGTGCCATATATTCTTCATGGCTTTATATTTGTGTTTTGTTTTTTGCTAATCTCCTGATCTCCTTCTGGTTGTCTCAACGTTAGTTACTACAGATCTCAGATATTCATAGTTTGTTGAACTTTCAAGTTCTTCACTGTTAATTATGATTTTGGGTAGGCTTTGTGCTTTATTAATGTATATTATCTTGGATTTCTGTATATTTATATAGAGTTTTGTTTATCACATATACTACAGACCTGCATCATGCAGTAAACTCAATGATCCTTGACTCCACCATAGCTGAAACCTGTGACAGTAGTCTTCATTGACGCAAAGATGAACAAAGAACTTTGTTTATTCCATTTTAGGACAAAGATCAGCAAATATGAGTCTATAAATGCGAAGTGACGCCGAATTATTTCTATTATGACTCTAGTGCATTGAAGGGGAAAAAATGCGAAAAACATTTTTTTATTTTCAAAGCGTGTCATTTTTGTTATGGATTTCTTTGCATAGAAGCGTATAATTGAGATATAAACTATTTTTTACCTCATACAGAAGTAGGTTGTAGTAGGTCAAGGTTGTTTACCGGACTAAAGTCCGCAGAGAAAAATGACATAATGTAATTGTGCCATACACATAAGACATGATATATCAAATGTATGTGTGAGTGGAGTGGGGTATATCTTTTATTTGTAGGTTACGATTACCAAATTGGAAAAAATATCGACCAAGTACTCTGGTAAAGTAATTATAAGTTAGCCTACTAAACTAATGAATACAACAGTTATATTAGAGGTGATATGACATATATAATTTGGGAAATAATTATCAGATCTTTTTCATACATGGTCGCGTAAGTGACAAAAAAAAATTAGAAATATGATAGAAAGTTGCATCATGTTATTTTAGAGTTTACAACAGATTTTGTTTTTTAAAAAAAAGTGCAACTGTTAAAGAAGAAAGATATGATAAAAGTTGGGTATTGGTCGAGGCTTATCACCTCGCAGGTAGAACACGGAATTGGATTTCAAAATCAGTCAGTGGAGAAAGAAAATTATGCAGAACAGTTGCAAGAAACCCTTAGTAAGAGAGCACAATAGATGACAATGTTTTGTAACTGAGTTTAAATTCATCGTCATATAACTGCAGATATTCGACAGCGCATTAGGGGAGAGAAACAGAGAAAAGTATAATAGAAGAAGGAACCATTCCGAGTGTGATTTAATGTAGAATTTTTCTTCAGCATTACGGTGTGTACATAAATAATAAGTACATTGTACACGCATGTTCTTTATTTACCTAATGTCCTTTCGAGCCGAAGGCGGCACATAGGGCAGAACTACAATCTCAAAAACAGAAACCTCGTATGCCAAAACGGCACATATTGCAGAAATCACTGCTTCTAAATCTATGGCTCTGTTTCCATAACAATAGTTTTTACAATGACAGCTTGTCAAGCCATCGATCAACCTCCTTAGACGCCTCTTACGATATGCCTGGAAGGTCACAGTGTCACTATTCTTTACTTCCCACATAATGAGGCCCCGGTAACACACGATGTTCTTTACACACACCTTTTATTCGCACGATCTTTGATTTCCAAACTATTGTATATAGTCGTAAAACATGGATACCTTTCTGTTTGAGAAAAGAACATAACTAATTAATAAATACCTATTTTAAATAAACATACAAGTATAAACAATACAGAAACACATTTAATAAAAAAAAACAATGTAAATAAAATGTACTGTGTTAAGTAGGAATCAGAGCAGCACATTATTTAATAATAATCGACGCCATCGTTAAAAAAAGTTTTTTTTCTGGAAAGTAAAGCGGCACGGGCGTAATACCGATCACATTACCTCAAAAATCATGTGATGAAATTCTGTAAAATTTATAGTCACTAACACAATATTCCCTATACGCCATTTGGCGTGACGGGGCTCTTTACTTTTTTTTTTTTACTACGTCATCGTAAAGAAGCAAACACTGACTAGATAATGTAAAGATCAAAGAATAAAATTAACGCATCACAACTATATTAAAGCTCAAAGGAACATTTTTTTCTAAAATTCTAAAACCTGCAAAATTTATGGATGAAGACGCTAAATCTACAACATTCGCTAAATTGTAACACTAATTATTACATGGGAGTGGTTCGAACTCGTGACACCCCATAACATTTGAATTTTCTTACTTAATTAAAATTTTCTTTATTAGTACCTTACTGCGTATGATCATTTTCAAGGGAAGACTAGTGTAAAATGTTCGACATTTAATATAACACTAATATACTTTTAGCTATAAGTTACTATATTTAATATGGTTGTATCATAGAAGAATTAAATACATATTATATTTTAACGGGAGCAAATGAACTAAAGTAGCAATGATAAAAGACTGAAATAGTGAAGCAAAAATGGCGATAATAGGGCTTAAAGAAGCACATTTGGAAATGTATCTACAAAACAAGTTTTGAAGGAAATGAAATATTTCAGGATTGCAACAACAGATTGAAAATTAGAGCGGATGCAACAAAGTGAGTTAAGGCAAGAAAAATTACTACAAAATATAAACAAATATCTGACGATGGTCTAGTCCAGTAGACAGATAATCTTTATTACACATTGTTTAGTTTAGATTAGTCGACAGATCATCTTTATTACACATTGTTTAGTTTAGATTAGTCAACAGATCATCTTTATTACACATTGTTTAATTTAGATAAGTCGACAGATCATCTTTATTATACACAGTTTAGTTTAGATTAGTCAACAGATCATCTTTATTACACATAGTTTAGTTTAGATTAGTCGACAGGTCATCTTATTACAGGAAAAATAAAAAAATATAAAAAATGGTATGTAAGAAGCTTTACGTGATAAGTGGACGACACAGGCTAAAGTACGTTTCGGCCCAATAGGCCTTCATCAGGAACAAAAAAAACACACACACAAAACTAATAACGAAACAAACCAACAAAAACAATCGAAATGTGTTAAAGAAAACAAATAAATATCCAGTCAAAACAAAAGGAAATAGCAACCAAGTGCGGCTGTCGTGAACGTAGAGAAACGTGCAAAAATGTGCGCAAATGCACACAGAACCAGAGGAGTTCACACAGGGTCAGTGTGCAAACACAAAGGAGAAAGAATCTTTATTTATTGAATCTTTATTATTTACATCTTTATTACACATAGTTTAGTTTAGATTAGTCGTCATGTCATCCTCATTGCATATCAGAAAAAGGCCATAAGTGCTCACATCTTCTCCGAATTATCTCCTTACTGTAACAACAAACAACACCTGATTTGTTTTGATTGACAATTCTTCTCCGGATTCCTGCGTTGTGCTTTTGTATGGCATCTTCCACCTTGCCATGATATTCTTGCGGTCTGTTCATGTTAACGGATTCAGTGTAATCTTTTTTAAGTCGTTGTTTCGTCCACCGTCCTTAAGGGCATTCAGAATGTCATTGCGGTCAATTGTCCTTCCACGTTAAAAATCAACCAGACTGGCAAGCATGTGTACACACTTATTACCTCATACACCCGCATTCCGTGACATGAAAATAAAGTAGACTTTTGTTGGATTAGACCTACCCAAAGACTATCGGCTGCCTTCAAACCTTGCCAGTTTAAATCTTGCTGAACATAGCAAGCATCAATGATAAAAGACTGTGATATAGTAAAATAAAAATGGCGACCATACGCCTAAAAGAAGCATTCAAATTCAAACCACTCCCATTGACTAAGTAACGTTAATATTGAGCGGAATGTTGCAGATTTACAGCGTCTACCTTCACAAATTTTGCAGTTTTTAGAATATTAGCAAAGATGCCCAAGTGAGGTTAAATATAGTCACTGAGTCACGGAGGAAACAAACATGTGGTATATGTGTTGCACATCGAGCAATTAGTAACGCTTAGATCCCCCACCTAGCACTTCCCTAAACATGCATCGCTGCTAACACACGCTAGCGAAGGCACCAACAATGGTTTCGGCTCAGATTTACGAACGATTCCGTAAGCTCCTGCGAAAGCGTCGAAAGTGGAGGAGGGTAGCGGTGGGTAATAATGTATACTTTTTGCCCAGGCAGTGGTCGTATGTGACTTACTCCTTTGGGATTTACCTGTCTATTGTTCTTTAGCGTACGCAGAGTGTACATCTATCTATCGGAGAGTAACAGATATAGAATTTCACTACATAGAGACCGAGGGAAGTTAAAGTCAAAAAGAAACCACGAAATCAAAAAGGAAAATGTCCACCAGTTATGGAACGACTCGACCTCGATACCTTCCTGTTCAAAGGTCAATGTCTGCTCACTTCTAGATCACCCAGCTCCCCTCTTTGTGACGATCTATAGAGAAAAATAACACAAACAGAAGATAAAGAGTCAACGGTTTGGAGAGATAACATCCCAAACGGCATTACAAAGCAATCATTGACTGTTAGATCCAACAATAACAGATAACAAAGAAGATTTCATCACCATCAAGTACCGGGCCTACTGGTATAGGTGATAATGTCTCTCCACAACTTTCGATCTCGACAGTTCTTTATCATTTCTGTTGTTGACCTTCTGAAAAACCATTCTCTTAAGCTGTCTGGTATTTTCTCTCTTTGCTTCCCTCTATCTCTTCGTCCCTCAATTTTTCCAGTTGTTACAATATATTCAAGTTGTTCTCTTCTCATTACATGGCCAAAAATGATGATTGTTTCTTCCAACATTGGAAATTAGCTCTCGTTTTGCTTTGACCTCTTTCAGAACATTTTCATTACTCTTTTTAGCTGCCCATGGTATTCTCATATTCTTCTGTAAAACCACATTTCTATATACTCCAGTGATTTTCTTGTCTGTTGTCCTATTATCCATGATTCACATCCATATGTTAAGACTTGCTCTACATAACAAGAAATAATAAAGAAGATTTACTGTCATTAAATATCGAAACGTCAAAATATTTATAAGGTACAGTTTTGTTTTCCTAAACGTAGTCAGACAAGAGTGATCATACAGGGATATACTATTTATATAGATTGAAGAAATGTTAAAGTAATTATTTAATATCTCAGTTTCATGTTGTTTAGTGTACATTATTTTCAAATAATTAATATACAATTCAGGACGATAAGAAAGATAAAGTCTTTAATTGTTCATCCAATCACATTATTGTATATCATTTATTTATCATTCGGCCTGTGTTAACTAAAACATGATTCAAAGTATCACTGAAGAGTCATCAACAAAATGTATTAATAAAGTAATAACCGAACATGACAACTATTGCAGTTGGAAAAGTTTGAATTAAATATGAATATTAATAAATACTGCAATAAACCTATGGAGAAATCCATGCGGCTAAACTAAATTGTATTATTAAATTCACCTGTAATGTATAGTAATAATTATTTAATTAGTTTTAAATTTAACCGCGTTAATAATTATAACCACACTAATTGATATTGCTATTAAATTATAATGAAATCATATGACAGCTCATTGATAACTTCATCGTAGTTTAATTAAGTCACAGTGGCCAACAAAATGTCAAGATGATACAAACAGGCTTTCTTTATATCAACATTTATTTTTAAATTTTTATTTTAAAATCTGATTTAATAGAGACACAGCAGATATATAATCGGCGTTCACTTAATATCTCTCTCTCTCTCTCTCTCTCTCTCTCTCTCTCTCTCTCTCTCTCTCTCATTCTCTCTCTCTAGTAGTTTGTGTGTTCAGAAAATGAAATGAACCTAACAGAAAAGAGAAAGAGTTTGATTTGGTTTCGTTGTTAGAGGTAATTTCACCTCTATTCCCATATTCACTCCGCTGATATTTCAAATAGCCAGCACAAAGCCTGTGCACTTACAGTTCTTGCTACGTACTGATTGTGAATGAGCATGCCAGTTCTCCTCTCACGCAGTCTTTCACTTCGTTTCATCTTCTTTGAATAAAGTGCCTCTAACGGGTGTTGTCTCCAACCGCCTTTAGTAAATCCCACTAGTCACGTATCTTTATTTGTACTGGAGACAAATAATAATACATGAATATTATTATAGAGGGAAACTTCCGAGGCGATAATTCAGGAAATCATAGGATGAAGAGGTATGTATTACAGCACTCAGAAAAAATGGCAAATAAACCACTACAGAAAAAAACAAAAACAAAGAACAACATATGGTCCGAAGCAGGGTCGAAGGAGTACGGGTTATATATCGAAATATGATCACAACGGATGAAACGCACAGCTCGCGGTGTCCCTTAACTCAGTAGCTCCTGCAGCTTGTCGGACTTGGAATATGATGAAACTACAACAATTTTCATCGGTGATGAAACAAAATAAGAGTAAATCTTGATGCAGTTAGTGGCATATGTTTGTGTCTCTTTGCAATATTGTGTTTCCATCGTTGTTTATGAACTTAACTGTTGGATTTCTACCGTCAAGTCTCTGATATAATTATATTCTCTATGTTTCCCTCTTGCTCTTTTTTCCTTGAATTTTCTGTTGTACTTATATGTTTCTCAAGGGGGAAAATAAAAGAAGTAGCAAACCTGAATGGTAGAGTCAGGAATGAGTAGCGCGAGCTTGGCGTGTGAAACACAGCGATCATGAAAGAGGAAGAAATCAACATTATAATAAAATATATGCTCCAGCTCTTCCCATTAAAAATTAGCGGAATCTAGCGTTATATAAGAATTACATCTGAAATAACAGTTTGAATGCCATAGTTGGTAACTAAATGAAGTCTGTGCTGATTATTCTCATTTTAAGGACTGTATTTCAATGGTTAGTGACTAGACTTCCAAGGACAAGAGGTCGGATTCGATCCTGATCGATATAGCTTCCGGTTTCACCCAGCCTTAAATGGGTACTGGATTTTTTTCTGGGAAAGTAAAGCGACACGGGCGTAATACTTACCACATTACTCGCAAAAAATCATTTGTTGAAAGTCTATACAAATTATGGGCACTAACACCATAATCCCTATACACCACATTCTCTATACACCACTTGGCTTGACGGGGTTCTTTACTATTTTATTAAGGAATTTATTTAAACTGTATTAACATTGCATGAGTCATTTCGAGAGGAAATGGGGAACGTAGAGTTTGAAACGAACATAGCAGGAGAGTGCAGGAACTTGTCAAGCTCTAATGGGATACGATGCGTGGAAAGTTCAAGGTTTTCTTGCGGTGTTAATTTAAGTGTTACTAGGTCGGTACGCTATCCCATTAACTGTGACTTCTTTTAATTTACTAGTGTCCCCTCATTAGTTATTTACCTGGCTAACAACGCTCCTTTTTAAAATTTTATCTGCCAGATGTGTTTACTCTAGTTCTGTCCAATTATTGTGAATTTGTATCGACAGTAAACAAAGATATACAACGCCAAAAAGAAGTAATTGAAACTATTTGTATTACAAAATGCTAAAGATCACGCGGGCAACCAAAAAATCCAAAAAGGAAGTTTCTTCCTTCCTTCCTTCCTTCCTTCCTTCATTCCTTCCTTCCTTCCTTCCTTCCTTCCTTTCTTCCTTCCTTCCTTCCTTCCTTCCTTATTTCCTCATTTGCCTTTTAGCGCCGAGAAAAGATATAATTTGCGGTCTTTTGCTCATTGCTCGTCTCTGCTGCTGTTATGCTTCCTAGTGCTTCTAATATTCCGTCAATCTATTTTTTTCCGTGGTCGGCCCTTGGTCTGGTGTTCTCAAAGGAGGTACTAAAATAGGTAAATAAAATAAGAAGATAATAACACAAATGAGAAAAAAGCGGTCTAGATATGTGATGCATATGTGGAGAAGAGACAGCTTGGAATACTTGGTAACAACGGGAAAAATATATGGCCGGAGTGACAGAGATAAACAAAAGGTAATGCGCTTAGGGTCCTCAGTGGCTGATTGGTTAACGTGCTAGCTTCCCGACCAGAAGGATCCAGGTTCAATTCCCAGAAGTAGCGAATTTTATTTTCGGACGACAAAGCTTCGAGATTTTCCCAGCCTAAGAAAAATTGATACCGTAGATTTCTCTAGGAGGCAAAGGTGGCCTGGCGCGATAGCGACCACATCACCAAAATATGCTGTGGTCATGTAAAATATTATCACTAACATCATATTCCTCATAGGCCTAGCAAGACTGTGGTCATGTAAAATATTATCACTAACATCATATTCCTCATAGGCCTAGCAAGACTGTGGTCATGTAAAATATTATCACTAACATCATATTCCTCATAGCCTGCAAGACTTTACTTTAATAAAAGTAATAGTCCCTCGTCACGCCAAGTGGCGTATAGGGAATATGGTGTTAGTGATCATAAATTTTACAGACTTCGGGACATGATTTTTGGGTAATGTGGTCCGTATTACGCCCGTGCCGCTTTACTTTTCCAGACAAAAACCCGGTACCTATTTAAGGCTGGGTGAACCCGGAAACCGTCAGTTTGGATCGAACCCTACCTCTTGTCATTTGTAGTCCAGTTACTTTACTTAATACTTGCAGTAGAGGTATAATTTGTTACAGCAATTCTGTTTGCAGGACAGAGAAGGAAAAATAATTGCATAATTGCACTGACGTGATAAAAGAAAATTACCTGTAAAATGTATCCCTTCTCTTTTTTCCCTCACATAATAGTTAGAGGGCAGTTAGATCACGGATATTTGTAACCAAAATCGTCGATCTCTCCCTCTCTAACACACTGATTGAGAGGCAACGAAAGTATTATTTTTCGTCTCCCAACAAACCTGTAAAAAGTTAACGAGCCAACCCAGATGAACGGACCAGCGACCTAGTCAGTTTATTTATGTTTCTTCGCAATAAAATGAAGTCGTTACGATGTGCAATGTTAACATTATTATCTTCTTTGTTCTTCATTTGGGGATTTATAGTTATTGATCTTTATCTTTTTCTGATGGCTTCCACTATTATTTACTAAGGTATCGTATATGCCATAAATTCACTACTTTCATGATCATCCCATCGTTCTGGTGTTTTCGGGGCGTTTTGTTGCATCATATTTTATTACCTCCGCCCCATCACATGACTCACTTATTTTATCTATACTTCCTTTATGATTGAATTGTGGATATTATTCCTAGCTCTTTATTCAATCCCTCACATTCTATCTCATCCTTCAGGCTTGTTGTCCTCAGTTCTTCACATCTTATCTCATCTCTCAGACTTTTTTCCCCCTCAGTTCTTCACATCCTATATCATCTCTCAGACTTTTTTCCCCCAGTTCTTCACATCTATATCGTCCCTTAGATTTGTTATCCTCAGTTCTTAACACTTTGTCTCTTCTCTCAGAACTTTATTCCCCTCAGTTCTTCACATCCTATATCATCTCTCAGACTTTTTTCCCCTCAGTTCTTCACATCCTATATCATCTCTCAGACTTTTTTTCCCCTCAGTTCTTCACATCCTATATCATCTCTCAGACTTTTTTCCCCTCAGTTCTTCACATCTTATCCGTCCCTTAGACTTGTTATCCTCATATCTTAACACTTTGTCTCTTCTCTCAGACTTTATTCCCCTCATTTCTTCATATCTTATCTCGTCCCTTAGACTTATTATCCTCATATCTTAACACTTGTCTCTTCTTTCAGACTTTTCTTCCCATCAGTTCTTCACATCTTATCTTATCCCTCAGACTACTTCATGTCAATTGTTTAACACATTTAATTTCATTTTCGTTTATTTTACTGCTTGCTCTTGAGTCTGGCGTCCAGTTCTCGCATTGGTAGCACACCACTGGAATCGTCTATGATGTGGAAAAATAAGCTACTAAAAGAGAAACTCTCTCTCTCTCTCTCTCTCTGCGTTCAGGACTCAATCAGAGTAAGGATTCCAGACTCTCATATGAAGTCAGCTGTCAGGCTAAGTGTGTTGATCGCCCCCACAGACAGAACATCACAATTAGAGTCTGTCAGATCCACTCTGACTGAACACCCGTTAATACGTTGCACTGTGTTCTGCGCCAGTGGCCGAGTGCATCCGATTTCAGCCAGCATTTTTTCAGGTTTGTTTCCTTAGCCTTTGATTGTCCCCAATCTTCCTGCAAGGCAGCAGTTGATCTTTTCTGTCGGGGGATTCTGCCCTTAGATGGTCGGCCTTCCCAGGTTTACGAGCACCATCTGCCCGAGTCACTAGAGGTGACTAACACAGACATGCGACTTGTAATATGAGGAAACTGCAACAAGGAACACATTTCATGCATAGCCTCCATTTGTTCCCGCCGCCTATCCCCCATATACCGGTAAGTCACGTCCTCCCGAAAATGATGATCATCGTAGCACTTGATGATGTTAGGCCATCGTTGATGACTCCAATTCCGAACATATAGACACACAGTCAGTCGTCAATTTATTCTTGTTGCACATCAAACAGCAGACCGTAAGATTTGCGCACGGCCGGTTTAGGGAACCAATACGATGTACGTAGGACACAATGTCGCCAAACTCATAATCTCGATACCTTTAGACTTATGTCTGATTACTCAAGTGTAAACAGTCTACGACGAACAATACACGAAGCAACTTCCCCAAAGAGACAAAACTGCGACTGACGAAGTAGTTTACATTAATGTGTAACATGGAAATAACTTGCGTCAAAGAATCCCAATAACGTCTTGAACAGCACTAATGTGACGTAAAGCACAGATGAAGTCTGGACGGTGGGAATGTCTCACTCACAACACTTGATTCGTCAAAAACGGACTGTTGTCGACCTACGACCTCGTCTTAGCGACACAGATGTATCAAGCATATCATCATTTTGACTTTAACGCAGAAAAGTGCAAAGAAGATCCGAAATTAATCAGATCCTGGGTGCATTTTCTGCAGCGATCGAGAGGACGTGGACTAGATCCGCCATCTTGGAAACGGAAGTCATGCTTCAAAAGAGAAACTAACTGTAATAAAAAGAGCCCACTTTACACTGAAAATTAAAACCGTAAGGTGAATGTTCTTTTTTGGAGTTGTAAAACTCGTGTTTTGCTTGTATGCTCTTCTAACCCACTCAACGTCTGTTTAAAGCACCTGTCTTTGGCTTCTTATTTTAGCAACAACTTGGTAACGTTTGTTATTTTCAATTGGTGCGGTGTGAACAATTCACGTGAATTAGTTATTTTTGCAGAAAGTGGACTTGTTACCTCATTCAGCCACCTCCCATTTTCAATAACATAAAAGTATAAAGATGCCACATGTATATAGTGATGCTGGGTATTTAAATATTAACAAGATTTTCTTTATAAAAACTGATATTCTTTCCCAGAAAAAAAATCGGTACCCAATAAAGGCTGGGTGAACCGGTAGCCGTCGGTTGGTATCGAACCCTACCTCTTTTCCTTTGCATCCAGTTCACTAACCACTGGGATATCGTGGCTCCCTATTGACATATATCTGTTGCATAAGATATTTTTCTAGTTTTTCCTATTATGTTTCGTAGTTTTTCTAATATTCCGTCAATCCATCTTTTTCGTGGTCGGCTCTGATAGTTTAGAGCCATTGGAGCTGGTTATCTCGCAACGTTTATGAAGGATCGTTATGTTGTGTTTTCATCTTTCTTCTTTGTCACTTGGCCAAAGCATTTTATCATTTGTTTCTGCATAAATTCTATGGCAGGGGTTATTTTTAGCTTTTTTTTCTCAGTTCTTCATTTCTTATCTTATCTCACAGGCTGTCTTCTGTCATTTGTCTAACACATTTCATCTCAGTAGAGGTTATTTTCTTATTGTTCTTGTATCTAGGGTCCATGGCTGGCATTGGTAGCATAACATTGGGATGAAGATTGTATTGTAGATGTCCGTTTTGCCTCTAGAGTTATTTAATTGTTGGCCAATAGTGGTTTTCTTATTGTTGCTTTCATTGCTTTATCTATTTATGTTCTTAGATGTTATGTAGAGCCAGTCTTAACATATGGATGTGAATCATGGGCAATAGGACAACAGACAAAAAAATCACTGGAGTCTGTAGAAATGTGGTTTTACAGAAGAATGTTGAGATTACCATGGACAGCTAAAAAGAGTAATGAAAATATTTTGAAAGAGGTCAAAGCAAAAAGAGAGCTAGTTTCCAATATTAGGAAGAAACAATCATCATTTTGGCCATGTAATAGGAGAGTTCCCGTGTGTTACCAGGGCCTCATTATGAGGGAGGTAAAGAATAGTGACACTGTGACCTTCCAGGCATGTCGTAAGAGGGGACTAAGGAGTTGATCGATGGCTTGACACGCTGTCATTGTAAAAAGTATTATTATGGAAACAGCGCCATAGATTTTAGAGCAGTGATCTCTGCAATATGTGCCATTTTGGCACACAAGGTTTCTGTTATTGAGATTGTGGTTCTGCCCTATGTGCCGTCTTCGGCTCGAAAGGACAATAGATAGAATAGGAAGAGAACAACAGGAATATATTGTAACAATTGGAACAATTGAGGGACGAAGAGATAGAGGGAAGCACAGAGAGAAAATACCAGACAGCTTAAGAGAATGGCTTGGCAGAAGGTCAACAACAGAAATGATAAAGAACTGTCGAGATCGAAAGTTGTGGAGAGACATGATGACCTACGCCAGTAGGCCCGGTACTTGATGATGATGAAAGCGGGACGGGCATAATACAGTCCACATTATCCCAAAAATCATGTGCGAAGGTCTGTAAAATGGATGGTCACAAACACTATATTCCATATACGCCACTTGGCATGACGGGCGTACTTTTCTTTTCTTTTTTTTTTTTTTTACTATGTCAATAGAAGTGAGAAAGAGAGTTCATCGGTGTTTTAGTAGAATCAATACTGACATATGAAAGCGAATCATGGGCAGTAGACAAACAAATGTAAAGTCGAATTAGAGGCCACAGAGATGGGATTTCTCAGAAGAATTTTGAAAGTTCCCTGGAAAGCTAAAAAGACCAATGAAGAAATTTTCAAAGAGTTCAACACAAAAAAGGGAACTCCTAAAATACATCAGAAAGTAAAAAATAAAATAAAATATATAAAAATAAATATTTAAAAAAATAATTTTTTTTTCTGGGCACATCATGAGAAGAGGAAAGTTGGAATACTTGATTACAACTGGCAAAATACAAGGAAAGAGAGATCGAGGACGACAAAGAGAAAAACTACTGGATAGCATGGAAAACAGTCAACAACAGAACTGATACGATGCACTGTAGATAGAAGATTGTGGAGGGATATGATCACCTACGTCAACCCGTATGGCACATGATGATGATGATGGGGAAATATAACAGCAGCAGAGGCGAACGGAAGAGTAAAAGATTACAAATTATATCTCCCCTCGACACAGAAAGGCAAAGGAGGAAAGAAAGGAGAAGACAATAGTTGATATAAGATTATGGAGAAAATATATCATGGATAAAAGGAGTAGAGATAAACGTTTAAAGAATGAAAGTGAAGTGGTTATACACCTGTTTGTGTAAGTAATACAGGTGTGGTGGATGTAAGATTAAGAAGGATGGGGTAAATAAAAGAGTAGAGGTACAGTGTGTATTAGTTTAAGGAATATAGGTGCGATGGATGTAAGGTTAAAACTATTGGGTGGATAACGGAGTAGACGTGCGATCCATGTAAGTTTTAAAAGTAAAGTTGGAGTGGATGCGCACCTGTATGCGGGGTGAATATACACCTGGATGTTTAACGAATATTAGAGGGGGGAGGGTGAATATACACCTGTATGTTTAAGGAATATTAGAGGGGGAAGGGTGAATATACACCTGGATGTTTAAGGAATATAGGAGGGGGATGGGGGGTGTGAATATACACCTGTATGTTTAAGGAGTATAGGGGGGGTGGGGTTGAATATACACCTGTATGTTTAAGGAGTATATGAGGGGGTGGGGTGAATATACACCTGTATGTTTAAGGAGTATATGGGGGTGGGGTTGAATATACACCTGTATGTTTAAGGAGTATAGGAGGGGGTGGGGTTGAATATACACCTGTATGTTTAAGGAGTATAGGAGGGGGTGGTGTGAATATACACCTGTATGTTTAAGGAGTATATGAGGGGGTGGGGTTGAATATACACCTGTATGTTTAAGGAGTATAGGAGGGGGTGGGGTTGAATATACACCTGTATGTTTAAGGAGTATAGGAGGAGGTGGGGTGAATATACACCTGTATGTTTAAGGAGTATAGGAGGGGGTGGGGTTGAATATACACCTGTATGTTTAAGGAGTATAGGAGGGGATGGGGTTGAATATACACCTGTATGTTTAAGGAGTATAGAAGGGGGTGCGGTTGAATATTCACCTGTATGTTTAAGGAGTATAGGAGGGGGTGGGGTTGAATATTCACCTGTATGTTTAAGGAGTATAGGAGGGGGGTGGGGTTGAATATTCACCTGTATGTTTAAGGAGTATAGGAGGGGGTGGGGTTGAATATCACCTGTATGTTTAAGGAGTATAGGAGGGGGTGGGTTGAATATACACCTGTATGTTTAAGGAGTATAGGAGGGGTGGGGTTGAATATACACCTGTATGTTTAAGGAGTATATGAGGGGGTGGGGTTGAATATACACCTGTATGTTTAAGGAGTATAGGAGGGGGTGGGGTTGAATATACACCTGTATGTTTAAGGAGTATAGGAGGGGGTGGGGTTGAATATACACCTGTATGTTTAAGGAGTATAGGAGGGGTGGGGTTGAATATTCACCTGTATGTTTAAGGAGTAAAGATGCAATGGATGAAAAAATAGAGGTTTGATGGACGTAATTAAAAAAAAATATAGGTGAGCTATATAAAAAAATTATTGGCGCAGTGGATATTTCCTTTGTTTTTTTTGTTTTCACCAGCTTTCACCCCTTGTCGAAGTCCCTAGAGACTAGGAACTCAATTGTGCGTGTTGATCCGTCTCTTTCCCTGGCAGCCGTGTGCACAGGAAAATAACTCGCTGCACAGGCAAATAACTCCTTTCTTCGGAGGTGCTCATATTTTTTCCATCGATGAGTAATTGACGTTACAAGTCTCGCTGCTGAGACCATTGATGGTTGCCGAAGAGAGAAATCATAACAAAAAAAATCCCAACTGGTACAGTCGAGATTTGAACTCACAACCTTTCTGTCTCGAGAACGGCGTCTTGCAGCGAGAACAACCAGTCCCATCTCTTTCCTCCATCCCCAATGGATAAAGGTTTAAGGTAAATTACTAGACTTGAACCGGCGTCTTAACACGCGAGTTTCCACCCATATGTGCTAGGCCGCCTATCCAGAAATGTTCGGACATTGCTGTATAGTGTCGCCTCAAGAATCGAAACTCAGATGCGAAGCGACATTCCTCACCTTCCCAGGGTAATACCCTGGTACCCATTTCTGCCAACGACTGGGTCGACCGTGGGGGTATTTTTATTCCAACCACGAGTACAACTCACACCGCTCCCAGCGGGAATCGAACACGGGTTGTCGGAACGTCAGTAATCCAGTCGGGTGGTTTTCCCGACTAGGCTACCGAGGCCCCCAGGTTTAAGGTATGAAGGCGTAGTGAACGTAAATATAAGGAATAACGGTCCGGTGGATATAATGCATAGAGTTGAGGTGCTGTGGATGTATGTTTAAAGAACAAAGGTGCGATAGATTTAACTTTGTGGAACTGAGGTGGAACTGATAGTACGAAGATTGATTGTGATTATGATTTGATAAAACTAAGAGTTGTAAAGCAAGGATGATTTTATGAAATAGAAACAGATAGAACAGATTGAGGGAGTCTTAAAAAATCAAAGATAAAACATGAATTCCGTTTACAAAAAACTGACAACGAAATTGCATTAAAATGTACGAGGAGAAGAAAGTACGTAGAATAATGAGAAAATTAAAGGATTGAGAAAATACTTTGAGAAAATATAAAGAAACAATGACAGCTTTTTTAAAAATAATGAGATGGACATGAGAACCAACATTTCCAAACCAGGAGGGTGCTGATAGTTTCAGAACCATCGATGTCAATAAAGAACAGAAAAAGAGAAACGAATTCTTTTGTGGAGAAATACTCAAATCTACGCTTTCGTATGCTTGCTGTCATTGCTTTATCTATTTAATCCATATTCTGTTACATTATTCATAGCACTTCTCTTTTAACTTTCTCTGTGATAAATGTTCAATACGGTCAAATTTTATAGTTCTTGAAATTGTATCTTTTATCTCTTTTTTATCGTCCTTTTTATAACTCTCTCTCTCTCTCTCTCTCTCTCTCTCTCTCTCTCTCTCTCTCTCTCTCTCTCTCTTATCTCACACTCTCTTTCTGTATATTGTTTGTTTCGTTCATCTCACAAAATATGAATTCTATATTTTACAAATAATAAATAATAACTATAATAATAAATAAAAACATCAAAGTTACATAACAGAGGACCGTCAAAAATCTGGCTAGAAACAGCGACTCTTTCAGAGGTCAAGGCATAACAAATGCGAAGCTGCAGTAAAGCTGATGACAAAGAAGAAAGAGAAATAAAGTGGGGGAAAATGGCATGGTTGCAGCTTTACGTAAGTGATGGACAAAGACAAAATCAAACGACGTTGTGGCTCTATAGGCCTTCAGCAGGAACAATAAACAACACATACACAGATATGTAAGGAAATAACATTATCAATGCATTTCTAACGAAGAATGAAACATCTAGAACGAAATAATATTGAACTTATCATCATCATCATAATTGAGTGCCGTCTCCGCATCAAAGGTTGGCTACCATGGAGCGCCATTCTGCTCTGTCTCTTGCTTCGATGGTGTAGGTGGAATATTGAACTATAGTTTTTTTAAAAAAAAAAACCTTCCTATCATGCTGCTGACCAGGTCAGAAGACGAATCCGCCTCATTGCTTCGTTCAGTATGCGGTTTGATTATTTCAGACGCACTGTGATTAATGCAACGTTCTGGAATGGACATACGCCTTCATGATCAGCTATAACTTTTTTTTCTAAAATATATAAATGATACCAGCTCTGTTATGACCAGCACAGCGTCTACTGCTGATTGTCAAAGTAAATCGTAAGTAAAGAGCCCCCGTCACGCCAAGTGGCGTCTAGGGAATATGGTGTTAGTGACCATAAATTTTACAGACCTTCAGTACATGTTTTTTTGGTAATGTGGTCGGTATTACGCCCATGCCGCTTTACTTTCCCAGAAAAAAAATCCGGTACCCATTTAAGGCTGGGTGAACCCGGAAGCCGTCGGTTATGATCTCTTGTCCTTTGTAGCCCAGTCACTAACTACTGAGCTATTGCGGCTATGATTGTCAAAGTGCTGGTGACAATTCTGGCCACTAATACCACAGACCTTCTTCACTACACAGAGGTTAATTGTTTCCCTTTACAATTATTCTTTTCCCACATATATTTGGCTCACTACATGTCCGTATCCTTCGCTGTCAGCAATTTCTTTAATGATATCTAGGGGCGGATAACATTTTCTTCATTTCAAATCATGTTTAATCTTTCACACAGTTTACCGTGACTGCGGGGCTTTTATACTTTCAAGTGAATTTAGTTCACTTTCCTGTGAGGTGTCTCGATTACTGAACCATGTAATTTCCGAGCAGGAAATTATTGAAATTTAACATTTTGTCAAATTCGATGAATTTTTTGAATATTAGAACTCGTCATTAAATCAATGGCGGGTCTCTCTTAACTGAGAACAAGCGACAGTAATCACAGAGGTCTAGACTTCTGAATGCTCTTTCTCCATTCACTTAAAATCTATTTTACTTTTACTATTTTGTCACTTCAATATATTTCATGTAAAAAAAAATCATCATTACAGCTTTTCTTCACATTTTTAGATGTATTACTTCAGTCTGTGTTCATCTCAAAATTTTGTTAGACTTATCTTTTAAATCTGCGTTCAAATTATTTTTGATTTATTCCATAATGCCTTCACTCTCTATATAACCTTTTCTTTAATTGATCACTTCAGTCTTTCTTTATATTTTATAGACTTGTCACTTCAGTCTATCTTCTCATTATTTTAGGTTTTATTACTTCAAAAAGCATGATCCTTCAATGAAAATCTTGGAGCCTCATCAGAAACTATAGACCTGAGACAAGGTTCTCATTTCCATCTTATACCTGAACCGTTTCTCAATTTTCCAGCTCAGGACAATGACGCTATAGGTTTTCAATGTTTTCTTTCCAAATTTACTCCTCGGCCATCTAGAATTCCTCTTTCCTTGTTGGGTCTATGACAAAGTCTCTTTACTATCACGGCAGTATTTTTCTTAATGTGTGTTCACTACACTTCCTTTTTATATTCATCATGCGCTGTTGATTAGCTCCTGCTCTGTTCTTTTCGCAGATATCTTCATTGTCGTAACATCTGATGTTGAGAGCTTTTCTCATGCGATTACTTTGATCAATATTGATTGAAAATGTTGATATTTCTCTTTGCTCATCATTTATGCCCAGTCTTATGTCTGGGTACAAATTACAAAATTATATCACTAACGCTAGGGACTTTTAACCAAAGAGAACTGATGAATGAACGTGTAAGTGAAGTTTATTTTAAAGATTCTTGCATGAAGGCAATTATAGAACGTATTGTCACAAGGAAAACTCTGATAGAAATGATTGGACGCATCAAGATGGACAGTTGTTTACGTCTGAACAAAGCCCAACGGCCAAGATCTAAATTTGCAGAATTTCGTTCATTCTCAACGGCCGCCGTTATAGCTTAGCTTTTGCTAGCACAAATTTTCACCAGACAAATTGTAACCTTAAATGAACTAAATTAGTAAACAACCATGCGCCCACTAACTCAGGAGGAGATCAAAACCTTCTTTGACCGTCTTTGCGAAAGCTCTGATTAACTAATTACTACAAGTATATATTAAATATCCTTATACTATCGGAGTTAATGTATAGGTCCGTACCAATGATCTCTGCCTCTCCGTTTGTGACTACATCTATCAGTTTTGCTGGGATGAAATTTTTAATAAGTATAAGAATTCCACCCTTGTGACCTTCCCTGTCTTGTCTAAATGTTTTGTAGCCCATGGTCATAAATCTGTGCTGAGAATTAAGATGAGTTTCCTGGATGCAGGCAACGTCTATCTCCTCCTCAGCTAGACTGATTGTTAGAGCTTGTTTTATGTGGTATATGCCCTCCGCATTCCAGTGTATTATATGCAGCTGTTTCTTGAAGCCTTTCCGGTCAGCGGTAGTTTCTATCATAATTAGAGTCTGTTAGATCCAGTCTGATTGATTTCTTGTTAAAACGTTGCACTGTGTTCTGCGCCAGTGGCCCAGTGCATCCGATTTCAGCCAGCATTTTATTTAGGTTTGCTTTCCTTAGCCTTTGATTGTCCCCAATCTTCCTGCACGGCAGCAGATTGTCTTTTCTGTAGGGGATTCTGCCCTTAGATGGTCGCGCCCTCCCAGGCTTACGAGCACCATCTGCCCAAGCTTGATGTAATAATTACTTAATCAGAGCTTTCGCAAAGAAGGTCAAAGAAGGTGTTGATCTCCTCCTGCGTTAGTGGACGCATGGTTGTTTACTAATTTAGTTCATTTAAGGTTACATACTGTCCAAATGACAAATTACTGAAGCTGGAGTCAATGAAAATAACACCATCAAAGTGTCTGGTAGTAGGAGACTTTAACAGTCACTTTGAAAGATGGGAATATAAGTATTCCAATGTTCGAGGTGAAGAAGTGGAAGAATGGGAAATAAACAACAACCTATTCCTCATAAACTCTAGGGAGGACACCCCCCCCCCCCCCAACCTTCTACTCAAGAAGATGAAAAACACTTCCACTCCCGACCTGGCATTTGCAACTGGAGACATATCTATCAAAGTACCCAGAAAAGTGCAGTACCAACTTGGAGATAGTGACAATAGACCAGTCAAACTTTCAGTGACTCTTGCTCACAAACAGGAGTTGCAAATACCTCTTCCCCGCTGGAACTATAAGAGAGCAGATTGGGCAAAGTTTGCAAGGCTCACTGATGCATATACTGCGCCTATCAACACCCACGAAAAGACGGTCGATAATATGATAGAGCGGTTAACAAATGGAATCCCGAGAGCTGCTAAAGAATCCATTCCTAGAGGAGCAAGAAGAAACTACAAGCCATACTGGAGCAAGGAAATACAAAGACTTGAAGAGGAACTGGACTCTGCCAGAGAACTAGCTGAAACATCACACAGCACAGAGAGCAACATTGCCTACAAAGCAGCCTCGGCCAAATACAGACATGAGGTCATGATAGCAACAAGACAGAGCTGGATAGACACAACAGAGAACCTTAATCTAGACAAAAATGGTCATAAACTATGGAAACTTGCGAGAGCTCTGAGCGCGAAAACAACTGCCGACCTCCAATATCATTAGCACACAATCAGAACATCCTCACCGCAAAAGGGCAGCAAATCTACTGATAGAGACTTACAAAAACATTAGTAGAATAAACATTCCAATAGACAAACAGAAAGCTGCAAGATGGGAAAACCAAGATAAGATGCAAAACACATGTCTTCAGAACCAGAAGAGTATCAGACGACCATCTTTACCCCAACTGAATTAGATGTTGCCCTCAAAGGATTGAAGCTCAAAAGTTCCCCTGGTAAAGATGGAATCACCAACGAAATGCTCTTAAATCTGGGACAGAAAGCCAACAGCCAGCCATAAGGATAATAAATGATAGCTGGAAGAGAGGTCATGTGCCGGCAATCTGTAAAGAAGCTATTATGGTGCCATCCTCAATCGTGGAAAAGACCCACTAGACCCAAGTATAGACCAATTAGCCTACTGAGCTGCCTGAGTAAACTCATGGAAAGGCTGGTTAACAGAAGACTTATGTGGCATTTGGAAACAAAACAACAAATCGTACCACAAGAAAGTGGCTTTCGTCAGCACAGATCAAATGAAGACCTGGTCTTCTGAAGACCATTGCACAGGAAATAGAGGATGCTCTACAAGAAAAGAAACACACACTATTGGTCGACATGGAGAAGGCTTTTGATAGGGTTTGGCGAGAGGGTTTAAAGAACAAGCTTTTTAGACTTGGCATCCAGGGTCGTTTATTCAATTAAAGTAAGTATGTAAACTACCCCCGTCACACCAAGTGGCGTATAGGGAAATATGGTGTTAGTGACCCTATATGTTACAGACCTTCAGCACATGATTTTTTGGGGTATTGTGGTAGGTATTAGGCCCGTGCTGCTTTACTTTCCAGAAAAAAATCCGGTACCGTTTAAGGCTGGGTGAACCCGGAAGCCGTCGGTTGGTATCGAACCCTACCCCTTGTCCTTTGTAGTCCAGTTCACTAACCACTGAGCTCGTTTATTCAATTGGGTCTCTCAATACCTTCAGGATAGAACGGCCAGAGTACAAGTTCAAGGTCAACAAAGTAAGAAGGTCTCTATCGAACAAGGTGTCCCACAAGGCAGAGTCTTGTCACCAACACTCTTATTAATTTTCATAAATGACATCGTAATTGACATTCTACCAAGAATACACTCAGCAATATACGCAGATGATCTGGCGTTATGGGCTCGCGAGGAAAGTATGTTGGTGGCTGGACCCAGGATGCAAGATGCCCTAGGTGAACTTGAAAAATGGACGAACACCTGGTTTCTTACCAATCAACGAAAAAAAAAATACGTATACAATTTTCAGCCTATCAAGAAACACACTCTCTGCAAATTTTAAGATAAAAGACCATACACTCCCTATTGACCAAAACCCAATATAACTTGGCGTCACCGTGAATCGCAGAATGATTTGGAAAAATCAGATAGACAGAGCAAGGAAAAAAGCCAGAAAACGAACAAATATTATGAAGAAATTGGCAGGAACGGACTGGGGGGAGGGGGGGGCAGACAGCAATATTTCTAAAGAACTATACGTAGGAAGAGTCAGACCAGTTCTAGAGTATGGAGTCACAGCCTGGGCTATGGCTTCCAAATCACACGTTAGCAAAATTAACAGAACATAGAACCAAGCTGCCAGTATCATCACTGGTGCTATGAAATCTACACCTATCAAGACTCTAGAAACAACCCTTAGATGACAGACGGGTCTGGTCACTAAAGCATTGCAACAAGCGGAGCAATATAGAAGACTCCTTAGCCACCCCATGCACCAAAGAATAACTGGTTCCGGAATTGTACGACTAAAGAGGAGGAACTTCGCTGCATTTGTCAATGAACTAAATACTGGAGACCCAGTACTTTCCCAAACAATATCGAAACCCTTGGAGCCATCTGATATGTCTCATCATAGAAAGCAAAATACCAGAACTTAAAAAAATGTAAAAGGAATCATGAAAAAAGGCACCCAGTCAGACACAGAAAGAAAACACGTAGCAGAAAAACACATACACGATACCTACCCACAGGACTCTTGGTCCCACATATACACAGATGGCTCTGCTACAAATGCTACCAGAAATGGAGGGGGAGGTGTGTTCTTGACGCTGAATAATCAGGACGAGATCACCAAGTCAATAGCTACCGGAAAATTCTCAAACAACTTTAATGCAGAAACTGAGGTCATCAGAGATGCTACAACACTGGCTACTCAACACAAAAATAACATGCACAATAAACTGGTGATTCTGACGGATGCGCTGTCAGTATTACCAGCTCTTAAAATCCCCAAGAACAATGAACTAGATGACTTGAGAACAACCCTGGACCAACTATGCAATAACTTCCAGAGAGTAGTCATTCAGTGGATACCATCACACTGTAATATACACGGGAACGAACGCGCAGACAAATTAGCTAAAGAGGGATGGAGATTACCGCAAGAGAACTATCCGCTCAGTTATGATGAAGCCAAATCCATTCTCAAGGGTCAGTTCCATGAAAATGGAAACGAGAACACCCAAAGCATAAAAGAGAGACGGATACCACCAACTATTAAGGAGGGATCAAGTCATCATACTTCGCCTACGCACTGGCCACAATAGAATGAGAAATCACATGTTCACCAAATTCAACATAGATGCAACCAGCCTATGCCACTGTACACTGGACAATATGACTTCAAAACATGTTCAACAGGATTTCCCCCAGTACACAGACCTGAGAAGAGCAATGTGGTCCACGTCCACCGCCCTGGAAGAAAAAACTATATGGGGCAATCGATTCGCTTAAACAGACAGCTGACGTCATGAGAGTCTGGAATCCTACTCTGATTGAGTCTTGATTGCAGAGTGAGAGATAAATATGTGTATCGTTTGTTTCGTTTCAACATCCGTCTCAACGCGTATTTTGTTAAGCTTTATTTATTTCTCGATTTATATTAAATGGTAAGACAACTTTCCAAATATACTTTTATTTCCTGACTATGCGAGTTTAATTACGGCAAAATAACATTGCTTCCTAGTGACAATACGTTCTATAATTATCTTCATGCAAGACTCTTAAAATAAACTTCACTTACACTTTCATTCATCAGTTCTCTTTGGTTAAAAGTCCCTAGCGTTAGTGGTATAATTTTTGTAATTTGTACCCCAGACACAAGACTGGGCATAAAATGATGAGCAAAGAGAAATAGTAGCGCATGTTATAGACTTATGCCATGAAATATTGACAACTAAAATGATGAGCAAAGAGAAATAGTAGCGCAAGTTATAGACTTATGCCATGAAATATTGACAACTAAAATGATGAGCAAAGAGCAGTAGTAGCGCATGTTATACACTTATGCCATGAAATATTGACAACTAAAATGATGAGCAAAGAGCAATAGTAGCGCATGTTATAGACTTATGCCATACAATATTGCCAACTAAAATGTAATCCATGATTTGGCTTGTTTTAATGTCATGTACCTATAAACCACACTGACGTGAAAGTCTTTTTTCTTTCTGCGGTTGCAGACAGTCAAAGCAGTCATTGGCTAATATTCCTTATGGCGTCTTTTAATCTACACAAGAAATTGCTTCACCTTGCACGAAGGTCCGTGTCCATCCTTCGCAGAGTGTCCTAAGTTAGCTCACACAATTCGTCTCTGTTGCCATTGTTCTAGTTAGGATGTACTTGATCTTTTTTCAATTTCGCCTTCCCTTCTGCTGCTTGGCAGATCCAATGATTGTTTATATCTCTCCTGAACAAACGCATTTGATATAATATCACTAACACACCAGCCACTTGAGTGGACATAATAGAATAGTGAACGTAACAAAACATTGAAATTATTGCATCGAGAGCTAAGGGTAATTAAGATAAAAAATATAATTAATCTAACAATTCAAAATTCAATTGAAGTATATTTGAAACAATGTCAACTGATTGGAGGGTACGGGGTTAGTTATGTGTAATCAGATCAGATATTGGATTAATGATAATGCACATTGCTCGAGAACAATTATAATGACCAAAAGCAAGCATGCGAATAGATCTAAAAACGCTGCATTTAATGTAGGCAATTAATATGAAGAATTAAACGTCCTCATCAGTTTACTAGCTCATTATGTGAAATTACCTGACCTCAACAACATTAACTAGCTGGAACGAAGAATGTTGTATAGCAACATGCTGACATCAAGGCTGGAACGAAGAATGTTGTATAGCAACATGCTGACATCAAGGTCTGGAACGAAGAATGTTGTATAGCAACATGCTGACATCAAGGTCTGGAACGAAGAATGTTGTATAGCAACATGCTGACATCAAGGTCTGGAACGAAGAATGTTGTATAGCAACATGCTGACATCAAGGTCTGGAACGAAGAATGTTGTATAGCAAATGCTGACATCAAGATCGCTGTGTACAAAACATTCGTATCGGACACAATAATAGACAATATGCAAGCGAAACGAGGCCTTTAATGCTTTATACACAGGCAATAACAGAAATATGAACATATTTTCCATACGCTGCCTGAAACGTAAACTTAGATATTTCGAGAATGTTAAAGTAACAAATACTACAAAAGAGGAGAGGTCAGGTTCGAATATCATCACGACTTCCGGGTTCACCCAGTCTTAAATGGGTACCGAATTTTGTCTGGGAAAGTAAAGCTGCACGGGCGCAATACCGAGCACATTACCCCAACAATCATGTGCTGAAGGTCTATAAAGATTATGGTCATTAACACTATATTCCTTATACGACACTTGGCGTGACGGGGCGCTTTACTTTTTACTAACTTTAAAGCAACAAATAATGAAGCTTTGGGATGACAATATTCGCTCCTATGGTCCAACTACGTCATCTAAGATGGCTAACAGTGCAAGCATGTATTTTATTATACATTTTTATTGCTTTTTTAAAATTGAAAACGTGTGCTAGTTAAGCTGCGTGAAAGTTTGAGTGCAAGAGCACTGAATTTGAATTACTTTTGCTCAAAGCACCGAACATTCCGCTACAAAATAGAGGGAAATGTGCCAGCAATAGATGATGGTAGTAATGGTGATGATAATCTTGGACGCCTCCCGTTACTGCGGAAAGTGACTGTCGAGTTATGAGGTTTCTAGACGAGATACGCTTTTTCTTTTATCCAACCCTGACACAACATGGCATAATGGATTCACAGATAAGAGGGCAACATTCATAGAGAGAAGATAGACAGTTTCTAGATATCTTACTGATCTAGTCTTCTCTTAAAGACACGTGTCTTCACTTTTGCACTTTCTGTTGAGAGAAAGGAGCAGCCAAGAGACGATAATTATATGGCAAATAGCGCCACAGGAATATGAAGCGTATAACTTTATTAATACGCACATTTGGTTATTTGATTATTTGGTTATGGAAGGCCCCGGTATCACTGCAAACGAATTAAAATCCATAATTGCTCAACCGCCCGTGCCGACGTAAACATCCAAATTAATATCTCATCTCCCAAACAAAGGAAGGTAACTGTAGCCCTCGTCGTAGCAGTCTCAGCACACGCCTAAAGACATAAGGCGAAACCGCACAGAAAGTGAACACAGCCAATTGTTCCCCGCCATACGATATCATCACTCATCGTAAACAATTGGAATATCGAAACATGATCAAAACGGATGAGACACACAGCTCACGGTGTGCACAGAGCACTTAACTCAGTAGCTCCTGCAACAAGCCGGACTTGGAATATGAGGAAACTGCAACAAGGAACACTTTTCATGCATAGCCTTCAATTGTTCCCGCCGCCTATCCCACCATATACCGGAAGTTCACATCCTCCTGAAAATGATGATCGTCGTATTTTTAAAAAAATGTATAGCGCTTGATGATGTCAGGCCGTCGTTGTCGACTTCAATTCTGAACATATAAACAAACAGTCAGTTGTCAGATTATCCCCGTCACACATCAAACAAGGGACCACAAGATTAGCGTACGGCCGGTCTAGGGATGTACGATGAGTCATTACGATAACGTAGCACACAACAATGTCGTACACAACAATTTCGCTCCCTTTAGATTCCCGATTACCCTAGTGAAAGCAGCCTACGACGAACAAAACACGGTGAAAATTCCCTAAAGAGATAAAACTGCGGCTGACGAAGTAGTTTACAGTAATGAGTAACATGGAAATAACTTGCGTCAAGGAATTCCAACAACGGTCATGAACAGCACCAATATAACGTAAAGCGCAGATCAAGTCTTGATGGTGGAAGGTCTCATTCAGAAGACTTGATTTGTCAAAAAGGAACTGTTGCCAGAGTACGACTTCGCTTTAGCGGCGCAGATGTAATAAGTAGATCATCATTTTTACTCTAATGCAGAAAAGTGCAATGGAGAACCAAAATTAATCAGATCCGGGATGTACTGTCTGCAGCGATCGAGAGAACGTGACCTAGATCCACCATCTTTACAACGGAAGTCCTAATACGCACAAAACATTTGGAGGTGAGCTTCTTGCAGTTGTTACCTTACATGGATATGCAGTCATGAAGTTTATTTAATTTACTTGAAGTCGAGCAGAAGGATTCGTCAAGAAGCAAACTCATGGCGTTTCCCGTTTCATATAAAATGTAATATTCATGTTCTATTGTAGCGATATTGCTCCTGTAGATTATAATAATTGGTTGTTTAATTTTGTTTTCTGGTCACGTCTAAAGAAATTTTATTCCATCATCTGTGTCAGTTCAGTATTAAAGGCTACAGTTTATGTTGTAGCCATCTTCTATGTGCTCGTGAAATATCCATAGCTGCTCTGATCTTCTCCTCAATGTTATGTTATGGTAAGATTAATTTCACTGCACATCGGAAGAGCCTATAGGTGATCCGATCTTGTCCTTAATGTTATGTTATGTTATTGTAAGATTATAACACTGCACGGATCTCACTATCCAGAGACCAGAGAAGGTGAAGCCATATAAAAAACCACTGATTCAATTGTCTCTATTTTTGAAAAAAATATCACCACAGGTATATTTTAAAATATATCCGGTGGTCGACGTTTCACCTCTAGACCAGCCAGCCCCTAAAACTCCACAATACGTTCATCAGTGATTGTCTGTGCCAGTTCGGTGTTATTTTGCAATTTTTTCCATTGGTCCAAAATATCGTTCTGCTCTGGCAGTGCAGTACTTCACCCCCCACCCCCCCCCCCCAGTTTACCAGATTGTGACGTAGTTTCACTTCTTTAAAAGCCCTTCATTTTGCCAATGTCTTACACATTGCTAATATCTGTACTAACTATTTATGGATACACGACGTGATTATCGAACCAGTAAATCCATCTGCTCTTCCGTTGTCTTCAAGGCCAGCTTTACCAGGGACGAGCAAGAAGGTAACACTGCACATCTTTAACCTCTCTATTGACAACGGATAGAACCGCAGATTAGAGAACATCACCAGGTCTCTTCTTCACTCCTTAATGGGTGGGACAATAGTGTATACATTGAGAGACTGAGGAGTCTGAAGGTAGCAAAAAGAGTCTGGTCGATCCGGTGTGCTTAGTGGGAAAAGCAGAAGTGTTTATATATACATATATGTATATATATATATATATATATATATATATATAATATATATATATATATATATATATATATATGTATATATATAATCAACACTTTACAGGAACAATCAGTCTGCATACGCTTCGAGAATCAATAGGATCAGCGGTGGAGCGGATATGGGGATGTCCCAACTGTAATGAAACTAGAATAAGACTTTGCAGATCAAGTTCAACAAATTATGAGACAGGAGTGTAATCTTGTGATTCTCATCAGATAAATATCACGTGATCTCAACCGGTTGTCATAGCGTAGGCACCGTCAACTTCCGGTATAGCTCTGCTGCTGAAACGGGCATTAGACGTCCAAACACGTCATTTATTTCACACTACAGAAACATATGTGCAGATTACGTTAGTTACATTGACATTTTCCAGGTTAGGCCATTAACCTTTACATTAACCACAATCAGGATCTATTCTCTGCATCTTATGTCGAGTGTGGCGATGACAGATGTGGTAGTTTTGAAACCTGGAAAATACAGGTTCTCATTCTACCCCAGAATTAATATTTGACAATCCGCTAGCCAATTTAACAGTTTATTCAGTATCTTTCTCTCACAGTTGATTTATTCTCATGAAATGGGATTAAGAGAAAGAGTGTGTGAGAGAGAAAGAGAGAGAGAGAGAGAGAGAGAGAGTACGTCTGTTTATGTGTTAAATATTGCAAAGTAGTTAGATCTTCCAACCCATAGTGCATGAAATGATAGTTACAGAACTTTGAGGATGGAAGGAACACATTATTGGAAAACTATCAACAATCATTACCAGATAATCTCTCACCTGGAATCCATAGAAAAAAAAAAGGAAATAAAAATCACGAAGATACATTTAATTATCATCGACAGTAAAAAGGTTGAAAAAAAAACAGTTGATTTGAGAGCTTTTGTTGATGATCTTTGCCTGCATTGAAGGAGAAATGCTAACAGGGAATCGAATAGTTACTCTTTTAGTTACTCAGTCAAGACAGATACGGTTGAAATGCAATCACACAACAGTTAATTTGTACCTGATTCTAGCTCGCTTTAATATAGTTGTCAGTCTTAGAGTGTTTTACAGCGGTTTCTGTTTCAGAGATGTCCCTGGTAGCAAATTTCAGAGACTGGGTTACTCGTCAATCTCCGTCTGTCGGGAAAAATATTGTGTGCGTGTGTACGTGCGTGTGTGTGTGAATATATATATATATATATATATATATATATATATATATGTATATATGTATATTAATATATGTGTATGCTATGTTTAATCAAGAAAAAGAGTTCTTAAATGTTACGTAGAGCCAGTCTTAACATTTGGAGGCGAATCATGGACAATAGGACACATACAAGAAAATCACTGGAGTCTATAGAAATATGGTTTTACAGAAGAATGTTGAGAGTACCAAGGACAGCTAAGAAGAGTAATGAAGATGTTCTGAGAGAGGTCAAAGCCAAAAGAGAGCTAATTTCCAAAACTAGGAAGAAACAATCATCATTTTTGGCCATGTAATGAGAAAAGAACAACTGGAATATATTGTAACAACTGGAAAAATTGAGGGACGAAGAGATAGAGGGAAGCAATGAGAAAAAATAACAGACAGCTTAACAGAATGGCTTGGCAGAAGGTCAACAACAGAAATGATAAATAGATGCCGAGATCGAAAATTGTGGAGAGACATGATCACCTACGCCAGCAGGCCCGGTACTTGATGATGATGATGCTGTGTTTGTGTGTGTTTGTAATTTGCCACAACTGATGGATGAAATGCTGACCCAACTTGTCAGTAGCGAGCACACTAACCACTCAGTCACCGTAGTGTCCACATCATATAAGTGGAGAACAACGGAGGCTGCTAGGCACAACCAGAGTGGCACCACCAGCATGATGAAGAAAGGTCTATTGCATCATTAAATGACAACATTTAAGTTGTCAGAAGAGCTGCAGCTAGAACAATGAACCTCTCTAGACACCAGAAGAGGAAGTGAAGACAACGTTAACAGACTTTGCTTTAGAATTGCGCTAGCATACAAATGTATGAGTGTATTGTTGTATTTTTTGTGATGACTCAACCTGCATGTTGTTGAGATATAGGTAAAGGGAAAAGATGTTGCGAGACGTTTTGACGTCGTGGTTCGAGGGTGGGGAGGGTGAGGAGTGAAGATTAATAGAATTTTCGTTTACCGTGCTAGAGCACATCATTTAGAAGTGGGGGTGGGGGGAGAGGGTGGGGAGTGTGGGGTAAGTATTACTTGACGTGCTAGAGCACGTCATTTAGAAGTGGGGGTGGGGGAGAGGGTGGGGTAAGTATTACTTGACGTGCTAGAGCACATCATTTAGAAGTGGGGGTGGGGAAAGTATTACTTTATCCTGCCAGAGCATATCATTTAGAAGTGGGGGTGGGGTAAGTGATACTTTACCCTGCCAGTGCATATCATTTAGCAGTGGGGGTGGGGTAAGTGTTACTTTACCCTGCCAGAGCATATCATTTAGAAGTGGGGGTGGGGGTAAGTGTTACTTTACCCTGCTGGAACACATAATTTAGAAGTGGGGTGGGGTAAGTGTTACTTTACCCTGCTGGAACACATAATTTAGAAGTGGGGGTGGGGTAAGTGTTACTTTACCCTGCCGGAACACATCATTTAGAAGTGGAGGTAGGGTAAGTGTTACTATGCCCTGCTAGAACACATAATTTAGAAGTGGGGGGTAGGGTTAAGTTTTACTTTACATTGCTAGAACATATAATTTAGAAGTCGAAAAAGGGGGGGGGGGGTAAGTATTACTTTACAGTGCTAGAGCACTTCATTTAGAAGTGGGTTGGGGTAAGTATTACTTTACAGTGCTAGAGCACTTCACTTGAAAATTAGCGGCGGGGACAGTACTCTTCCTCGTTGTTATCTACCTTCACCAGCTTATTTAATCAAGTACCCATTTTGGAATTGTGGTCGACTGAAATACGTCAAGCAGGTATCGAACTCACGTAGATTTTATCGCCAAGATTGATCCATTCATTGAGTGCCGTCTCCGCATCGAAGTTTGGCTACCACGGAGTGCCATTCCGCTTTGTCTCTTGCTTTGATGGTGCAGATTGTCATAGGCTGACACCTCCATCCTTTGATGTTACTCGTCCATTCTAATCTTGGTTTGCCTCTGGCTCTTTTACTTTGTATTTTCCCTTCCAAGATTACTTTTAGTAGGCTGCCGTATCTTTTAACATGCCCCAAAAATCTCATTTGTCTTCTTTTAAATTTGTGTTTAGTAGTTCTTTTTTTCATTTTTAGTTGTTTTAAGACGTCATCGTGTCTTTTCTTCTCTTTCCATCCAATTCTTTCTATTCTTCTATAAATCCACATTTCAAAGGCTTCAATTTGTGAAACGATTGCATCAACAATATCCCTCAACATTTTAAACCAACAGAACTTTGTTTAGAACGTTGATACAGTATCCTGTACATTACTTCTGGCATTGCTTTCTCCTCTGGTTTAATTTCCAAATACACACTTTCTTGTGGTCTAATCTGTAATTATAAGTGCTCCCAGGTCGGAGCTTTGAAGATGTACTCACTCAAAGACAAGACTGGAATATTAAAGTTGGAAGCAGGCCAGTGAATATTAGGAGTAATGTGAAGTTCTTTACAAATCATTGCAGCTGGAGGCAATCCGATTTTTGAAGTTCCACTGAGCAATTGTTTCGCCCTTTTAACTTATTGACTGTCAAAGGGTGATGTAGCCCACTTGGGTCATAATTCATAAGCGTCTTCTATTTGTTTTATTTGTTTATTTATTTTTTTTTACCTGGATACGTTTTGGAAACAAGCCAATGAGTCATAGGCATGCAACATAGCAACGAGAACGTAATAGACAGGTAACTAGACAAGTATTCAGAACGCAAATTCTAAATGACAAAATAGAAATTAAAGAAATATGTACTCCGATGACGTGACGTGCAAAAATTGGCGCATTTGAAATTTCGCGAGTTCATTTGCAGAGTTGCCAAACGAAACCGCTATCTAGCAGCGATTATTGGTGTTACCGGGTATGATCGGTCTATGTTCTCTGTCGTTGTTTGGTATTTACGTGCTCAGACAATATGCAAAAGTACTCAAATATAATGACTGGTTACTTTACTAGTTGTAGAACCGACCTGACTGCACTTTTGGCTTAGGTAAATGTATTCAGTACTTTTAAGCTTATAGTGAAAAATGTGCATGCTGTTGTGTTGCTTCCAGCTGCTTGTGTCTATCATACCACCAGCTTCACTCATTACAAATATTGTTGCCTTTATTTTAATACAAATAATATAAATGTGTGCTAAACAAAACGTTTCATTTTCAAATTTGATCTTTTTTCTTCTTTTATTCTCCTATTCTTCTTCTTTTTTCTTCCTCTGCTTCTTCTTCCTTCTTGTTCCTCTTCTCATTCTTCATTTCTTCTCCTTCTTCATCCTCTTTTCTACTTCATTTTCTCTTTCTTCACCTTCTTTTCCTTCTTCACCTTCTTCTTTTCTTCCTCTTCTTCTACTTCCTTCTTGTTCCTCTTCTCATTCTTCATTTCTTCTCCTTCTTCATCCTCTTTTCTACTGCATTTTCTCTTTCTTCACCTTCTTTTCCTTCTTCACCTTCTTCTCTTCCTCTTCTCCTTTTCCTTCATCTTCTTCCTCTTCTCCTTCTTCAGCTACTTCACCTTCTCCTTCCTCTTCATCATCCTATTCTTTTTGATCACCTTCTTCTTTTCACCTTCTTCTTTTCCTTCCCATAACCCTGGCGGTCGTTGGGGCACTACTGATAGACTTCGTCAGATTTCTTAATTTAACTCTTTGTTCCTCAATCTTTAACACTCTGTTAAGCAGACTTCCATACTTTTATGTTATCTCCCCATCTCTTTCTCTACATACCTCTCCTTTTCGCTCATTTCACAATTATTTGCAGAATGATCTTTGCTAAACTTAACTATCGAGATACATGGCCAAACTATTTCATTTTGCGTTTTTTCACAATAGCCAACAAATAATCATGTACTCAAATTGATTGTTGTATCGTTTTGCGAATCGTTTAATTATTCATTTATCAAATGATATTGCTCAAAATAATCGAATTGCAAAAGGTCTTTTTAAACCTATTTTACATTCTCATGTCTCTGTTGCCTTCCAGCGTTGAGAAAACATGAAAGTGTCTATACCATTGTTTGGTAGTGTATCTCCAGCAAGGTACTGATCGATGGTGCTTGCTTTTTCCGTAATTTATTATCCTGTAGGTCTATCCTCTTCTTGTTGCTTCGGAATGTTACAATTGAAAGCTCTTATTTTAAATATGTGTTTATTAAGTGCTTTGTTCCTATAAATTTTACTCAACTTAAAAATAAAATGTGTATATTCTAATTCAAGATGTATAGTAAAAAGTAAAGTACCCCCGTCACGCCAAGTGGCGTATAGGGAATATGGTGTTAGTGACCATACATTTTACAGACCTTCAGCACATGATTTTTGGGGTAATGTGGTCGGTATTACGCCCGTGCCGCTCTACTTTCCCAGAAAAAAATCTGGTACCCATTAAAGGCTCGGTGAACCGAAAGCCGTCGCTTGGGATCGAACCCTACCTCTTGTCCTTTGTAGCCCAGTTCACTAACCACTGAGCTATCGCGGCACCCAAGATGTAGATACCAATTATTGTTTATCCCATGTTATCAGTAGTATTATTTAATTCAATTTTGCTTCTGTAGATTATAATGAATTGATTGCAACGTGTTTCCCCCGTGAATGATTATGACATTTTCTTCATAATAAATAGTATATTAATGTTCTATTGTATCGATATTGCTCCTATCATCATCATCATCATCAAGTACCGGGCCTGCTGGCATAGGTGATCATGTCTCTCCACAACTTTCGGTCTTGGCAGCTATTTATCATTTCTGTTGTTGACCTTCTGCCAAGCCATTCTCTTAAGCTGTCTGTTATTTTTTCTCTTTGCTTCCCTCTATCTCTTCGGCCCTTCAATTTTCCCAGTTGTCACAATATATTCCAGTTGTTCTCTTCACATTACATGGCCAAAAAAAGATGATTGTTTCTTCCTAATATTGGAAATTAGCTCTCTTTTTGCTTTGGACTCTCTCAGAACATCTTCATTACTCTTCTTAGCTGTCCATGGTACTCTCAACATTCTTATGTAAATCCATATTTCTACAGACTCCAGTGATTTTCTTGTCTGTTGTTCTATTGTCCATGATTCGCATTCATATGTTAATACTGGCTCTACATAACACTTAAGAACTCTTTTTCTTGTTTCTATTGTCAAAAATGGATTGCATAGTATCGTCCTTATTTTTTGGAAAGCTGCTTTTGCCTGAGCCATTCTGCATCTCACCTCTTTTGTACATCTACCCTTTGAGGTTAACAAAGTTCCCAAATATTTAAATTCATTTACCTGTTTTAATATTGTTCCACTTGTCTTTATTTTGCACTGACGTGATATCTTTTTCTTTGTTGTTACCATTACCTTTGTCTTTTTGTCATTAAGGCTGGGTCCTTTATTTTTGCTTTCTTTCACTATAATGTCCAACATTTCTTGCAACTCATTTTCACTCTTAGCGATTAAGACTGTATCATCAGCATACCTTAGATTATTTATATTATGACCTCCAATTGTTATTCCAGGCATGCCCCTTATGGATCTTATTGTTCCTATAGATTATAATAATTAGTTTTTTTTTTTTAATTTTTTGGGTCACGTCTAATGAAATTTTATTCCATGTTATGTGTGCAGTTTATTTTTGTGCACAGGGGTCCCTCACCGCACAGACAGATAACTCTGTCTTCATAGTAAACTCATATTTTTTTCCGTCGATTATTCATTGAATTTTCAAGCCGGGCCTCGCTGCTTACAGGGTTGGTTGCCAGAGAGAGAAATCACATATACAAATCACAATTGGTGCAGCCGGGATTTGAACTCACAACCTCTCTATCTCGAGATCGGCGTCTTGTCTCGAGACCAACTAACCCTTTTATTTGATATCCATCTTCATTTGTTTCCTTCCCTTCTCGTATTTGTTGTATGAACAGTTGTTCCATGTTTTGCGCGAGCATTTAAATAAAACTTTCATTTTTTCATGTTATGTTCTAGTTCGTTTAATTATGATAATTTCATATTCTCTTTATGTTTACATGAAATATTTGATTGTTTCATGTTTGCTTTTTAGCATTGTACTTAGCTGAATGTTCCTACGCTCTGCTGGTCTTCTTTAAAAAGTATTTATTTCTTCCCCTTCAGTCAGTGTTGTATTAATATGTTTATTATTATTCTACTTGTGTTTATTCTATATTTACTTGTTGTATGTTCTGCACGTTTATGTGTTTTCTTGATGTTAATGTAATTTTGTTATATTAATTATGTACCATATTTTGAAAGTGCCACTTTTCGCATTTTTGAGAGACATATTTTCCAATGTCTCTTTCATATCTTAGACCGATTGAAGTTACAAATTATAATATACATATAATTATATATACATATGTGTTCGATTCCCGCTGGAAGTAAATGTGAATTATACTTGTGGTTGGGAAAAATACTCACGCGGCCCACCCAGACGCTGTCAGAAATGAGTACCAGGGTAGCACTCTTGGATGCTGAGGAATCGTCAGTTACAATGCTTGAGATTACACTAGACAGGAGTCTCCGAACACTTCTGGATAGGCGACCCAGCATGTATGAGTAAATATCCGCGTGCTGAGGCACCGATTCAAGTCTCGTACCTTTACCTGTACCGTTTCATCTTTTGGAGGACTCGTATTTTGCTAGTGTTTGTTTCATATCTGTGATCGCTTGAGATTGCAAATTAGTTTTAATAGACTCATATTGTGCAAGTATCTGTTTCATATCTTTGATTGGGGGGGGGGGGGGGGAGACTGGTTAGTCTCGAGGCAAAACGCCGGCCTCGAAACAGAGAGGTTGTGGGTTCAAATCCCGCCTACACCGGTATTTTTATTTATAATTTCTCTTTGCGACAACCACCCCTGGTCTCAGCAGCGAGACCTGGCTTGAAACGCCAATTACTCGTGGACGGAACAAAATATGAGTACCTCCGAAGGCAGAGTTATCTGCCTGTGAGGGACCCCTGTGCACACGGCTGCCAGGGAAAAATGGATTAACACGCAACATTCAGTTCCTTGTCTCTAGGGACTTCGTCAGAGGTAAAAGCGAGCGAACGAGAAAAAAAAGGCAGTTTGATATCTTTAATTGCTTGAAGTTACAAATTATCTTTGAGAGATTCATATTTTGCAAGTGTCTATTTCTTATCTTTAATTGCTTGAAGTTACAAATTATCATTGAGAGATTCATATTTTGCAAGTGTCTATTTCTCATCTTTGATTGCTTGAAGTTACAATTTTTTTAAATTCCTACTTTAAGCACATACATTATTTCAGAGAAACGAGTGATCTCCCCTTTGTTGGCGTCGCAACGTAACTACAGTATAGTGGTTTACAAATGCTAAAAGTTATGTTAGGGTTTGCTTGTTTGTTTGTTTGTTTGTTTGTTTGTTTGTTTGTTTGTTTTTTTTTTTGGGGGGGGGGAAGGTTTAGGGTTAGTATCCACGTGATGTTTCTCTTTTCTCTACAAAAATGACAGCTTAGAGAATCACCGAATAAAATGCAATGTTACTCAAGAGGATGATACTCTTCCGAAAAATAATTGATATGCTTAAAATAGGGTTTTACTACACAATTTTTAAACAATTTGTTGTTGACTTAGGCGGAATCACATAGTAACCGAATGAATACCAGTGATATATTCAAGTCGTAGTAGAATAAAATCTAACATTTGCTTTGTTTTAACCCACATTAAACCTCACTACGCTTTCTGTCGCTCAACGTAAACACATTAACATTTGATCTCTCATAGTTTTGTGTTTAGTTCGTGTAGTTTTCTATCCTTAGTTTCTCCATCTTATCTTCAAGGAAATATTAAAAACCTGTCAAAATCTCAAATGTTTTGAAAGAAAACAGCTGTACCAGATGGCGTCGATAGAAGATGACAGGTAGAATAGTTGGAAAACAGAAGATTTATACCGCGAACTGTCAAAGATAACTGTGTACATATAAGCTTAACTAAAAGAACGGAAAGTGATGAAAAAATGTATCGTGTACTGATTGCATGGAACTGTAAAGGAAGCAGAAATGACAGATTTTAACAACAAGGGAAACGAATATTTAGATAAAGAAGAATTCGCACCCGAGAGAAGGTTTCCAAAAATGATTTTTGAAGAAAATTGGGAAGTCAAAATATGGATCTGCGAAAACAAAGGATTTATTGAAAGAACGTGTAGATACTAGGGCGATCATTATCAAGTAACATACTTCTTGGCGTGTGCAATCATGTCTTTCCACATCTTTATATCTTTACTGCAGCTCATCCTTTCTTTAATTGACTTCCTGTTTAAACCATTTACTTAAAAATTTCTGACATTTTCTCTCTTTAGTTATATCTTCTTTCTTCGACTGTTCCGGTTGGCCCACTATATTCTAGTTGTTCTACTCTCAACAAACGGTTAGCGGTTTATTTTTCCTATTATTCATATTCTTTCTGGTTGTTTTAATTTTCATAACGTTCATTTTAATTTCATTAACTTTCAGTGGAAACTCTCAACATTTTTCTGTAAAACCATATTTCTACAGCCTCCAGAGATTATTCTGTCTGTTGACCAATTCCTGAAATTGTCTTTTGCATGTCAAGACTGGATTTACATACGCTAAGACAACAAACACAATATTTTTAGTGGAAAAATCCATTAAATAAATACATGAAGAAGATGTGATAATTATGTGTAGAAATCCATAAGGCAGGGGGGAAAATTAAACACAAACAAAATAAGAGAAAACGCGATATTCTGGAAAGACTATTGTTCTAGCAGGGGCAACGCGAATACAAACAACGGCTGACATGATGGAGATGACCTACCCATAATGGAAGGTGATGCGTAGAAGTTTTGTGTTGCCCAAGCCTCTGAATCTACCTTCCGGTCTTGTTGGATCATTCCAAACTAACACGAGTGTGCTAGGTTAGGTTCCAATATGACTGTAGGAGATGCTGGAAAGGATCTGTAGCAGATCAAGAGCTGTCTTAGGCTCTGAAATCCGGAATTATTGTTTGGGATTTACCAACTTAGCATTCACCTCTTCTTTGCAGGAAAATCAAGAAAAACCAATGACAAAACCATTGTCTTAAAGTGTCTGTATTAATTTCTTACTGTTTTCTTTTCCTGCAAATCTTCTTTCCTCAATTTAATCAATTGTCACATTATGTCCCAGCTGTTTATTTCTCATTACATGATTCGACAGCCAACAAATATAGAGTTCTCTCCTCATGATCTTGGCAAGAAGACTACTGTTTTAGCATCTTGTAGAACTTCCTAGTTCTCGACATAACACTGAAGAATTCCTTTTTCTTTTTTTTACATTCTTCTTCTTCTAACTTTCAACTCCCTGTGTAGCATAGCTCTTTAACAAACATTTCCCATGCCGTTCTGCTTCTTGCAATCTTTTAAGATTATTCCATGTCTTCCCCATCATCTTCATCTCTGTTTCCATCCATCTTCTTCAAGAATATGTTCTTCTGCCTCTTTGTCTTCTTTTGGAGGATCCGTCGTCTTCAATGTATCACTTTATTCACTGGTGTTAAAACTGGTATATTTCCATAATTCTATGATAGTGATGTTGTCTGTGCAAGCATCCATTAATGAAGATCTGTATCATCATGATTGTAATTTGTGTTGTTCTCCATGTTTCACAGCCACATAATAGGTGTGACTTACGTTGGAGTTGAACATTTTTATTTTTATATTTAACCTAATTTCTCTGGATTTCCATGTTTCCAGGTGCAACGAATGCTCCTCTTGCTTTTGATACCCTTATTTTGGTATCATTCTTTGTTCCTCCCTCTTTATCTATATTACTGTCCAGATATATGTAAGATCGTACGTCTAGTAGACGTGTTTCTGCTATTGTTATTTGGTTTTGCCAACCAGTCTTTTTTCATTGTGAACAATAGAAACATTTAAAATGATAATCGCACAATAAATAAGGTAAAACTTACACAACTGTAAAACACCAGTAAAAGATAAACCTGATAAACACGTAAATAAATATTCTTGTAGACATGGGGCTTACAAATCTTCTTTTTCTACCTTTGCTTCGTGAGTTCTATGTCCTTCATTATCCAGCACTACAAGGACATTAAACGAAGCCTTGCATTAATCAATATAACAAATAGAAAGAATATCTACAGTTTCAATAAAGACAGAATTAATTGTCAATATAAATAACATTCGAAGACGGTAACTCACTCAGTACCAAAACAACTGTGTGATTTATGTAAAGCTGTTTATTTCATTTTTCTTTCTTCTTTTTTTTTGCTTTTGTATTTATCGAACGACAACTACTTCTCATCAACGGTTCTTAAAAACACGTCGTTAAATGGGTGTAAATGCGTTGTTTTGTAATCTACATCAAGCTGCGATATTTATGCTCGTGAAATTGTGTCTAATACGCCCGTCTTCAGTATGGCAATTGTGGGTACCGGTTTGCTTTCTCTCTTCCACCACTATTCGCTTGGGTATACTCGTTCTTCTATTTCCAGGAGTATGTCTGACAGAACGAGGAATACGACAATGGTAGGCTCTTGTCTAAAGCGCAAGCAGCAATATCTTTCAGAAGCCTTGAAAAGTTGTGGAAATCAAAACTCATCAGCACAAGCACACAACTTTTCAAATCAAAAGTACTATCTACCCTTACGTATGAATGTGAGAGTTGGAAAACAACAAGAGACATAGAAACAAATGTTGAACGCATTCGAAAATAAATGTCTAAGGAAAATACTTGGTATAGCGTGGAACGAATTCAAAACAAATGAGGAGATTAGTGAAACCACCAATAAACCACTAATATCTTCAGTAATCAAGAAATGGCGATGGTCATATGTTGGACATGTGATGAGTAGAGATATTAAACGAATAGCAAAGCAAGCCCTCATGTGGGAAACAACAGGTAAGAGGAAAAGAGGCCGACTCATAGAGACACTGAGAAGAACATTGAATAGAGAGGCAAGAGCAGCAGGAATCGGCTCCCTCAATGAGATAGAGTTGCTTGCACAGAACAGAGACAAATGGTGAGATTTCATAAAAGATCTTTACAAGGATTGAAAACTGCTAGAATAAAAATTTGGGATAAGAGAAAGAATATCTGAGTCTATGCCCTATGGGCCGACTACGGCTCGAAATGTCAATATATAGATAGAGCTGTTGTCACTGATCCTCACGTATCGGTCAACTTTGGGTCGCTGACCACTTTCATCATAGTTACTGGGGGTCTTGTTTGCCTCCCCGAGATTTGAAGGGAAAGAAAAGAATAATGCGATAATAGATTTTACGAAACTATTTTGTCTGGCTTATGTGTCCCAGCTTTATGTTCTGTGCAGGGTTATGGGGAGTCGCAATTTTATATCCATAAGCCAAATAAAATGTGTCTCGTTTGGTTGTTGTTTAGTAGGAATAGCTGCGGGATTTCTGTATTATTGTCGCTCCATCTAAATATTTTTTTTTTATATTCAAGACATGATCCTCATCGATAACTGTTCTTGTTGTCTTTTTCTCTGGTCTCCCATGACAATTTAGCGTCGTGTGAAAATAAATCTATAGTTTTCAGAGCTCTTTGGCTACTACCCATTCTCCCCCCCCCCTCCCTTCTACCCCGAACATGGTATTGTATCTGACGTCAACTATTTTGTTTTTCCAACCTTTGAAGGTTGTCCTGTTTCTCTTTTGTTGTTCCATCTGGTTATTAATGCTCGCAGTTGGGTAATGTTATTTTGGATAACTGCGATGCGTGTTCAAACCTTTACATTTTTTGTCTGTGAAACAACTCATCTATTTTACTAATTCCATAATCTCTTATTTTGTTTTTAATTGTCACATAAAGTATTCTTCACAGGCATCTCATTTATTCTTCACAGGCATCTCATTTATTCTTTAGAGACATCCCATTTATTCTTCAGAGACATCTCATTTATTCTTCAGAGACATCTCATTTATTCTTCACATTCATCTCATTTATTCTTCAGAGACATCTCATGTATTCTGTACATTCATCTCATTTGAAGTAGCTATGCTATTTCTTTTCTTCTGAGTTTTAAATGTCCATGTTTAGCAAAGGTAACACAGTATCGTCATAAATATTGAGATATAAATATTGCTCTTTATACAAAATTAGATTCATTGATTATCGCAAAAGAGACAATGACAGCTGATTAAACTCTGTTCTAACAATATGGCCAAACCTATTCTATGTACCAGCCTCTCGATCTTACAAATCTTGAGATCAGCAACCACCAAAAAAACTCGGTCGCTCCTTGAGGGAACCGAACATGTGTAGTTTATTAATTACCAGATGAGCTACAGAATAACAGACTTGATGAAAACGATAAAAGGGAGGAATGCTTGCTTGCGTTCGCCCGATGACTAAAGTATTCTAGAGTATTCTAGTAGACTATAGAATTCCTCTTCATCATCCGCCCTTAAAAGGACGTTAAGTGGGCGTGTCTGCGTTGTGTTGTGGTTTGCAGTAAAGCTGTGATATTTGCGCCTTTCGGCCAAACACATCCGACTTCAGCACGACGTTTTTGAGTACCATGTTGTCTTCCCTCTTCGATCACTACTCGCTTGACTAGACTAGACAGGTTAGTCTGTTACCACAGGCACCACTGAGAGCAGCAGCAGGGTATGTATGGTTTTTGGTTCACCGATACTGGCTCAAGCCATCAGCTGTGAGTCGCTGATAACTTCCAGCTCTGGTACTGTGACTCGCGCCTTCGCCTCCAAAGGGAGGAATAAGCCACAAGAAGAGGGAAGAAAAAGCAAACGAGTGACTATAAATTCTCAATCTTACATAATAAACATTAACAAAATATATATATAAACAGACTAGCAGCAAAATAGTACCACCAAATATAAACAAATAAATGTAAATATTTAATGAGACCTATGATGAAGAAATAGATATAATCATAGAAAAATGTTAGTGGCACTTAAACAGAGTGAAAGAATGATTTGTAGACGATAAGTGCGACTTTTAATGAGTACACGAAGAGAGAGAGAGAGAGAGAGAGAGAGAGAGAGAGAGAGAGAAAGAGAGAGAGAGAGAGCAGGTGAGATATAGATGAATATAAATTAAGCTAATTAGATAAGTGATGCGCCTGAAGGAAAATATGGGATGACAGGAGGCGGTTAACGAGAAACTGTTTCTAATAAATATCGGTAAAGGGCTATCATAACAGCTATTTGATGAGCGAAAAATATCTTTTTAATTGTCAAATTGAACTACTATGATTGACGTCATAGGACGCACCAAAATGGACGCTTCTTGCGTCCAAGCCATGTAAACAATGTTGACTTTCCTTGTCTTCAACGGTTTATCTCATTCTGTTAGAGAATTTCACGCTATCTGTTACCACAGTGAGATGGCGGATTTTTTTAAAATGTAAACACGGGTTTGATAATAAATGTGTGTACACAGTTCGTTAACCATCGCTGTAGATCAAGTCTTTATTCACTGGCTTCGTTAGCAACAATGGAAGCTAATGACCTTACTTGTGCAGCCGGTTGGTTTGGGACAATTGTACGTTACAATGTCACTGCTATAATGGCTTAGTTTGTGACAAAACTACAGGGACATGCCCAAACAATGACAGTTGTCAGCACAAAATTTTCGCACCCCAGTGTCAGTACTTGGATTTTATTTGCAAATATGCCCAAAAATCTGAACCTACTTTCCTGTTTGATGGCAACGACACCTCATGTAATCCGGACACAGATTCTACATCAGTTGAGGCAACTCTCAATCAATCTTTGCCGTGCTCCTGGTTTAGGATTTATGCAAATGACTTAAAATATCCGGACAGTTTCACGGTAAAACTGAATGGTTCTGCCTCATGTAACAATGTATCAAGGTTTGTAGTTAGTCCGCACGAGATTGATGCCTTCTGCCCTGGGGCTGGTCTGATCAACAAGTTACGGATTGAAAGGGCGATAGTTGCAAATATCTGCTCCAACTACATTGGCGGGGGTCGGAAACTGGCTCTCAAACAGAACACAAACCAGACCGATTTAATGCACAAAACATTTGATGCTTGTTATACAGGAGACGGATGTGGACCAGAGGCCGCAGTTAATAGCAAAACAAAGACCAATCTCTATGACAATGACTGCACACACACACAATTGAGAAGTGGAACCAATTCTGTTTACTGGTATCTGAGCTTTGCAACGCCCCAGAAGACTCACATCATTCGAATCTATCATCGAGCTAGCACTATGATTCGGGTAAAGAATGACACTCTAAGGCTTTCTCTGACAGTGGCGGAGTAGTGTTCCAGTATAATGATATATCCTACCCTAATTTATCTGTGAAAACTATTGTAGTCAAAACACAAACGTCAATGGCACACATTAAGATTGAGTTCTCACCGACCATTTCGCAGGCCGACAGTGCACTGACGGTATGTGAGGTGCAAACATTTACAGGCACCTATTGTCTGGACGAGCAGTCTTGTCGTTTTGTGCAGTGTGTAGTGGGTGTAGTAAAGGCTGCAATGTCATCATCGGTACTTGTCACGGCTACTGTTCACATGGGATCTATGGACACGACTGTTCCGGGTCTTGTCTCAGTGTCTGTCCTTTATTTGAAGAAAAATCTGGAAAATGCCTACATTGTAAACATCTTGGCTATACCTGCAATGATACTTGTCCAGATGGTAATTTTGGGCTACAGTGCGAACAGATGTGTTCTGATGGCTGTGACATCATATGTACTCTCAAATGTCCGGGCAACTGTTTCAACGACACCTGTCAACAGTCGATCGGGAATCTGTACATGCTTGAGAACGTTCTATGGGTCAGACTGCACTCTCAAAACTCCGGACAACTGTTTAACGAAACCTGTGATTCCCACGTTCAGAAGAGTCTGCCGACTACAACAAGCCCAAGCATATGGACACTTTAATGTGTTTCTGTGCTAGACATGGTTCACTTTTTGGTGTTTTTTGGTGAAGCCATGGCTCATATCTTTTTGTGGTTCTGTCCTAGCCATGGCTCATATCTTAGCTTGTGTGTGCTGGCCATGGCTCATATCTTGGTGTGTGTCATGTTAGTCATATCTCATATCTCGATGTGTCCGTGCTAATCATGTCTCATATCTTTATGTGTGTCTGTGTTTAGTCATATCTCATATCTTAGTGTGTACCAGTGTTAGTCATATGTCATATCTTTGTGTGTGCATGTCTGGGTTAGTGATATCTCATATCTTTGTGTGCATGTTTATGTTAGTCATATCTCATATCTTTGTGTGCGCATGTCTGTGTTTGTCACATCTCATATCCTTGTGTGTGCATGGCTATGTTAGTCCCATCTCATATCTTTGTGTGTGCATATCTATGTTAGTCATATCTCTTATCTTTGTGTGCATGTCTATGTTAGGCATGTGTCATATCTTTGTGTGTGCATGTCAATGTCATTTATATCTCATATCTTTATGTGCATGTTTATGTTAGTCATGTGTCATATATCTTGATGTGTGTCAGTGTTAGTCATGCCTCGTATCGCTGTGTGCATGTCTGTATTAGTCACATCTCATATCTTTGTGTGTGCATGTCTGTGTTAGACACATCTCACATCTTTGTGTGTGTATGTCTGTGTTAGTCACATCTCACATCTTTGTGTGTCCGTGTCTGTGTTAGTCACCTCTAGTGACTCGGGCAGATGGTGCTCGTAAACCTGGGAGGGCCTACCATCTAAGGGCAGAATCCCCCTACAGAAAAGATCATCTGCTGCCTTGCAGGAAGATTGGGGACAATCAAAGGCTAGGGAAAGCAAACCCGAATAAAATGCTGGCTGAAATCGGATGCACTGGGCCACTGGCGCATAACACAGTGCAACGTATTAACGGGTGTTCAATCAGAGTGGATCTGACACACTCTAATTGTGATGTTCTGTCTGTGGGGGCGATCAACACACTTAGCCTGACAGCTGACTTCATGTGAGAGTCTGGGATCCTACTCTGATTGAGTCCTGAACGCAGAGAGAGAGAGAGAGAACTACTATTAAGGGTTTTATAATAAATTAGCAACATTACTCTAAAGTTTCTGTTTGTTTTTTTAATTGACAACATTACATTCAGTTTTGTATTTACAAGTTGTTGAGAATTGTGTTTAAAGGTAGCAACATTACGTTAAAGGGATACATTTAGACTGATCATAATACTGTACAATTTATATTTTTACGCATCATAATCATGTGCCGTCCTGCATCGAAAGCTGGCTCATGTAGATCGTCATTGCACTCTGTTTCTTGCTGCGCTGATACACGCTGCCATTTATTCTTCTGTTCATATCTTAATTACAGTTGTAGCTGTTCGAAGGCCCCGGTATCGAATAACAATCCATAATTGCTCAACCGCCCGTGCCAGTGGAATCATCCGAATTAACATCTCATCGAATATCCAAACAAAGAAAGGCAGCTGCAATCACCGTCGTAGCAAACACCGCACACTTCAAAAGACATAAGGCGTATTATAGCATCGACAGTGAACTCAACTAAACTGTCCTTCGTCATACGATTACATCATTCATCGTAAGCAATCTGAATATAGACACCGTCCGGATAAAACACACAGATCCCAGTGTGCACAGAGCACTAATCTCAGTAGCGTAGACTTGGAATATGAGGAAACTGCAACAAGGAACCATTTCAGATAGTCCTTCAATTGTTCATTGCTGCCTATCCGCCATATTGACTGGAAGTCCATATCTTATTTGTGTCAATACAGTTCGCTTTTTGTCTACCTCTGCTTTGTTTACCATTTATTTTCCCCTACAAGATATCCTTCTGTAAGTTATTGTGACTCTTTATGTTTTATTAAATGTCATTTGAATTGTTCGAATTTCGTTAAATAATTCCTTCGTCATTTTCAGTGACTTTAAAACTTCATTGTTTCTTCTTTGTCAACCAAATTGTAATTATTCTTCTATTTCTACATTTTTAAGGACTTCAGTTCTTATATCTATATTCTTATATAGTGTTCATGTTATTGCATTATAAAGGAGTTTGAGTAGATATAACTCTACGTTATTCACAATTTAAGCCTTTAATCCTTCATTGTGAGTTTATTTCGTGTTTTTAAAGTGCAATTTGTCATTCCTAGTTTCTGTTTTCTATTTGTTGTTGTGGTTGTTTTATATTTAATTATGGCTTGCATTTTCTATCACTTGTTATTATATGTTCACAATCTCAGTTTTTCCATCTACATTTACTTGTAGTTGTTATATGTTATCTCTGCTTATTATTACCGTTTTTGTCTTCTTAATATTTCTATGCAGTCGATAGTATTCGCTTGTTTTGTATATTTTTGTTAAAAGCTGTAATTCGTGCGTACCGTCTGCCAGTGGTACAGTGTCATTGGCATACCTTACGGTGTTAATTCTATTTCCATGAATGTTTAAACGTGGCATTTCATTTTCCATGATGTCTTTATAGACTTCTGAGTATATTAATTGAACAAACACATATCGGCAGCGCTCTCAGACTCCCATCTTTATATCAATAGGTGCAGATGTATCTCTGTTATATCTATATTATGTTTACATCGTCAAGATGTGCATTCTTCAGACATTCTATTAGTTGTTTATGTTGTACTCTGTGAAAAGCTTTGGTGTAATCTATGAAACACGAATAAATTGGTTTGTTTACTTCTATTCATCGTCAACATGTACCATATATGTTGGCGCAGGCGATCATGTCCCTCCACAATCTTCTTTCCACAGTGCATCGTTTCAATTCTGTTGTTAACTGTTTTCCATGCCATGACACCAAGCTATCTAGTATCTTCTCTTTTTGTCGTCGGCGTTCTCTCTTTACCTGTATTTTGCCAGTTGTAATCAAGTATTCCAACTTTCCTCTTCTCATGATGAACCAAAAAATGTAGATTGTTACTTTCTGATGTTTTTTATGAACTCCCTTTTTGTGCTATCCTCTTTGAGAATGTCCTCATTGGTCTTTCTAGCTGTCCAGGGAACTTTCAACATTCTTCTGAAAAAAAATCCAATTTCTGTGGCCTCTAATAGTCTTATCATTTGTCATACTTCTATTAAATTTTCTTTTAACCTCTTTATGTTGATGACAACTTCTCTTCTTTCGCTGTTTTCCTAAATCCAAATTGATGTTCTCCCAACTCAGTATTGGTTTCATTTGGGATTCTTCCCTGCAATCAAATTAAGCAAAACCTTTGTTATGTGGCTCATCAAACTTTTGTTCTAAAATCATCGGTAAGCTTCTTAGGCAAGCCAATAAATAGAGTGGTTTTTAGATCATCCTGCGTTAATGTTCACATGCAAACCAGGTAATAAAGAGGATGTTGTAAGATAATGAGAAAAATGTTAAGAAAGAGTACATTTTATTATTTAATAATATTAATCAAAACAAGACGTAAGCCTGGAAACAAAATAGTAAACAGCATTAAGCACCACGTACGGGTTACACAACACATCATTGATCCCTACGTTGACTTTACTTTGGCGCTGAAAGCAAAAGAGGAGAAAGATTAAAGCAACATAGGCAATTCAAAATGACTAGAAGTAACAATCTTAGTTAAGTAAAGAATCAACAATTAAAGTTATATTTAGAAGTAACAATCTTGGTTATATATAGAACTAACAATCTTGGTTATATAGAGACTTAACAATCTTGGTTATATAGAGAGTTAACAATCTTGGTTATATAGAGAGTTAACAATCTTGGTTATATAGAGAGTTAACAATCTTGGTTATATAGAGAGTTAACAATCTTGATTATATAGAGAGTTAACAATCTTGGTTAAGTATAGAACTAACAATCTTGGTTATATAGAGAGTTAACAATCTTGGTTATATAGAGAGTTAACAATCTTGATTATATAGAGAGTTAACAATCTTGGTTATATAGAGAGTTAACAATCTTGGTTAAGCGTAGAACTAACAATCTTGGTTTTATAAAGTTAACAATTTTAGTTTACTATAGAACAATCTCAAACGTATTCGCTCACAGTCTTTTTGGGAACAGCAGGGATAGAAGCGGCGAGAAGACATAATAAATATTTTTTTTTCCCCGTGTTAACAAAAAAAAAAATAAACAAATCAATAGATTTACGATAATTCGTATTGCCACTTAGGGCCTCACCATTTGTCTTTATAACGTTATAGAAGCAGCCATGACACGTTCGTAAAACAGGCAGATAACGATCGTGGCTATTACCTCATAGGCCAGCGAGGTAATTCAATCCGACGTAAACGTGAACTAGTGTTGTGAACAAGTGTTGAAGAAGGTAATCTACTGTTACTTATGGCTTCGTTTTCAAGGGGCGGTGCAAGTGTTCAGTTTATCGGGTAGATAAGTCAAGCAGGATATGGCAGTAATTTTAAAACAGTTTAATTTAAGTTGGCATATTAACTGAATGAAAAAGACGCTCTGTAAAAAACAAAGTAATTTACGATGGATGATAATTACATCCTCTAGAGAAGTAGAAGATCCTATATGAAAGTAGCATTCGTCTCATTAAAAAGCTGTTTCTACGCCAAGCATACAAGTAATAAAATAATTTAAAAAAAAGAGTGCAAGATTTCCTCAGTGATACATAGATTTTGTGGAAGTGAATCATGGATAATTAATGAGCAATATTCTTTTTTTTTCCTTCGTCCGCCAGCTTTTACCTCTGACGAAGTCCCTAGATACTAGGATCTGAATTTTGCGTGTTAATACATTTTTTTCTGCTAGCACAGGGGTCCCTCGCTGCACAGGCAGATAACTCTGACTTGACTGAGGTACTCATATTTTTTCCGTCGATGAGTAATTGACGTTTCAAGCCGGGCCTCGCTTCTGAGACCAGGGGTGGTTGTCGCAGAGAAAAATCATTAAAAAAAGCCTACCGGTATAGCCGGGATTTGAACCCACAACCTCTCTGTCTCGAGAGCGTCTTGCCTCAAGACCAACCAGTCCCCCATGGGAAATATAAAGAATCGCCAATACCGTGTGTTTTATTGGTTAGTGAAGGCGATAATGTCCTTCCACAAATCTCTGCCTTCAGTGGATCCTATCAATTCTGTTGCAGCCTGTTTCCACTAAACCAAGACATCTAGTATCTTCTCGCTTTGTCCTCGAAAATCTGTCTTTCTCAGTATTTTGTCAGTAGTAAGCAATCAATGAATATTTCTTCTTCCCATGATGTGCCAAAAAAAAAGCTTTTGTTCCTCTCTGATTTTTTAGGTGATCTCTTTTATTGTGTTGGCCTCGTTGAGAATTTCCTTGTTGGTCTTTTCAGCTGTCCAAAACTCAGAATATTCTTTTGAGAAATTCCATCTCTGTGACCTCTAATAGTCTTTTCATTTGTTTGTCAACTATCCATGATATGCTTCCATAAATCAAATTTGGTTTTGTTTAGCATTGATAAACTCACTTTCTCACTTATGTTAACATAGACATGTTGCACAAAATGTTTCTCATTTTATGAATTGCTGCTTTGCCTATATTATCTTAAGTGGAACACTAGAGGCAATATGAATTTGGTTATTCTAAAACGTTGCAAATGCCAAGATTTGTAAGAAGTGGATTTTGAACATCTCATCAATAATGCCAGTGAAAGTGAATAAAAAAAACAACAACTGTAGAATCACATAATAAAAACATGGTTCACTATTCTGCTTATTTCACGAAAATGTCAAAGGAAAAATGAATAAAACAGTAAGACATACAGGGCAATGATAACAAGTTAGTCATTAAACAGTCCAGCTTAGGTAGAGATCGGCAGTTAATATGATAATGATTACCAGTAACATGAGCATCTGGGGAGATTTGATCATCTGTGCCTTGGTACCTACCTACCTGTGAGTGACGTCGTTTTGCCGTATAGACCACATAATAAAAAAGGCTAGTCGGAAGCAAAGTAGCTTATTTGATTTTCTTCTTTGCTCTTGTATGACGATTAATACACTTCGCCGTTCATCCTCAACATTATTAAATGGATGCAGTTGTGTTAAGTTGTGGTTTACAACGTGTACTGCATCATGCGCTCTTTTGGATCAAACATATCCAACTAAAGCATAATGTACGTCATTTAATAATGAGTATAAAAATAGCGAAAGTGGAGGAGCTAGATTTCTTTTGTTTCTTGTTGCCTGTGAAGTATAGGTAGCCATGTTGCTGTTTAGGAAACGGTTAATACATTAAGCGGCCGTCTTAAGCTCTGTTATTAAATTGTTTTCTTTTTTTTTAAACTTTACTTCTTCTTTTCCTATTGATTTTTTTCGTTGTCTGTTTATTTCCGAAACAAGGATGCTTTTCCCATACTGGCTCCTTTTTTCCCACCAGAATCAGCCTTTTTTGCGTCTGTTTTGTTTTCTTTCGCAAGTATGTTTTTACGGAATTTGTTTTTACTTTTACTAACTCTTATATCTTTAATCTGATATGTTTATTAATCATTATACATTTATTTTTTCGCCAACTGTCTTTTCCGAACTGCTTGTTTTCCCCCTCGTTCCGTTTATTTTTGTCACCAGTATGTTTTTTTTTTAATTGGGCTGTTTCTGTCAGCTAAGCCCTAGTTTTTTGTTATAAATTAAGAAATATATTATCATTAAGTACCATGCCTGTACATTGCACAGTATCTTCCTCGTTTTTTTGGAAAGCTGCTTTTGCCTGAGCCATTCTGCATCTAAAGTCTGTTATACATCTACCAAATGAGGTTAACAAAGAACCCAAATATTTAAAATCATTGACCTGTTTTAATATTATTCCATCTTAATTGTGCATTGCGGTGATGTCCTTTTCTTTGTTGCTACCTTTACTTCTGTCCTAAGAGAGATATATACTAGATATATGAAATAAAAATGTTCTGGTTACTTTAAAAGTATAAGCTAATTCTTATGAATGATGATATCGTATGACAGGGAACAGTTGGATGTGTTCACTTTCTGTGCGATTTCGCCTTATGTCTTCTGGCGTGTGCTGAGACTGCTATGATGGGGACTACAGCTACCTTTCTGTTTTTGGGAGATGAGTTAGTAATTCGGATGATTCCACTGGCACGGGCGGTTGAGTAATTATGAAATTTTAATTCGTTTGCAGTGATACCGGGGCCTTCCATAACCAAAGAATCAAACTAATTCTTCAAATATTAAATATAACACAACTTCTGGCAGCTTGGTCAAGAATGAGTTTGGAAGGAAACTCACTAGAAAAATCCATGCATAATGAACGTAATGAAAGGCGAATTGAAATAAAGGAAGGAAGGATTAATGCCAACCTGGGTAAGAAAGACTCGTCAGTTTGGTTAGGCTGCAGCAACAGATCGGACGGGGGCGGTGGTAGTCCAGTGGTTTGTGAACTTGACTACTTAAGACGCGAGATCATGTTCGATCCTGATCGCCGACTTCTAGATTCACCCAGCTTTAAAAGGGCACTGGACTTTTGCGGAGAAGAAAACCGGGCACGGGTGTAATGCTGACCATGTTACCCAATAAATAAAGCACCCAAGGTCTATAAAAATAATAAGGGCACTAACACCGTTTGCCCTATAAGCCACGCGGCACGCCTGAAATCTTTCATTTCTTCTTTCTCATCATCATCATCATCATGTGACATACCGGTTGCCGTAGGTGATCATGTCCCTCCACAATCTTCTATCTACAGTGCATCGTATCAGTTCTGTTGTTGACTGTTTTCCATGCCATGACACCAAGCCATCTAGTATTTTCTCTCTTTGTCGTCCGCGATCTCTCTTTCCTTTTATTTTGCCAGTTGTAACCAAGCATTCCAATTTTCCTCTTCTCATGATGTGCCCGAAAAATGTTGATTGTTTCTTTCTGATGTTTTTTAGGAGTCGCCTTTTTGTGTTGGCCTCTTTGAGAACTTCCTCACTGGTCTTTTTAGCTGTCCAGGGAACTTTGAACATTCTTCTGAGAAATCGCATCTCTGTGGCCTCTAATCGTCTTTTCATTTGTTTGTCTACTGTCCATGATTCGCTTACATAGGTCAGAATTGGTTCTATATAGCACCGATAAACTCTCTTTCTCATTTCTATTGACATAGATTTGTTGCATAAGATATTTTTTCATTTTCTGAAATGCTATTTTGGCCTGAGTTATTCTGCTTTTTATTTCTGTGGTGCATCTTCCATCTGATGCTATTATTGTGCCCAAGCATTTCAGATGTTGCACTTGTTTCAAATTTGTCCTGTTTATTGTTATGCTGCATGCTGGTGATGATTGTTTCTTTGATATGGCCATTACTTCTGTTTTCTTACTATTCAGACTGAGACCTTTCTTGTTGCTTTCTTTTACTATTATGTCTATAATTTCTTGTTGTTCATTCTCTGTCCTTCTTTCTTATAGGCGTGGAAATTATAATTAATAGTTCTATTGTTACTTTTGGAGGAAGGCTAGAGTATGAAGCAAAGATACATGTTTTTAGTGCTCATTTATTTCTTACTATGATCACATCATTGTTTAATATTATTAACAAAATGCCTAGCCATTTTTTTAAAGGAAAGGAATTAAAGTCTGTCAATGTACAAAAAGTTATCCCAAATGTGTTTTCTGCCATTGAACACATGAAGAAACAATAGATAAAATGGTTTGGCCACGTGATAAGACAAAACGATTAAAACACAACAACCGCTAGCAGAACATCAGATTAAAGAGCGTGAAAAAAGTAGATTGGTAAAATGTTAAAAACACTAGGAACTATAACAGCAAGATTTGCCAACAAAATTGTAAAGTCAGCAAACTACATCTCCTTTCAACGCTGAGAGGTAAATAAAGAAGGAAAGAAGAAATAAACAAGAAGGAGGAAAGTCAAATTTGTTTTTCTTAGGAAAAGAGCCCCAAACAAATGTATTTTGATGATGAATAAAAGAGAGAAAGAAATAAGAAAGAAACAAACAAATAAAAGAAAGAAAGAAAGAAAGAAAAAAAAGAAAGAAAGAAAGAAAGAAAGAAAGAAAGAAAGAAAGAAAGAAAGAAAGAAAGAATCCCGTAACACCTTGAGTGTAGCTTAGAGATACTTGGTTTTTGTACTCCTATTTGTCAATGCTCACATTATTGGCTAACATTGTCAGTAAAGCGCCACGCAATTTTTCATTCAGGAAGAAAATAAATTAGCGATTTGTCCAATACAATAACCTAGCAAGATGTTAAGTAATCTGCGACCATCATTCATCTTGGAATGCAGACTTTATAAATAGACATCGGTAAAGACCTGCATCTGTAGAGCAGTGGTGATTGCCTACGCCAGCCGATATGTTATATTTTAAAATTGTAACGTACTGTGGAAGTTGTTTACATCATATTATCTAACCATACCATTTAAGATTATTAGCGTGCTCTTATTTCATTAATATATTCTGATTTCGTGTCAGACATAAACCTGGAAATAAGCAAAATACGAGAATCAATCTGCCAATATAGATTGTATTATACCTCCTGCTAACAATGTTGTACGTGGGAGCTACTCAGCTCAGCCTTCAGGGCACAGGAAACTGAACGCTGTTGGCAGAGGAGGAATCTGCCCATGTCATGGATTTCATTGTAAAATTGGCAGTTTGTAGGTTCCAGAAAGGAAGATGATGCTATGCATTTGATCGTGGCTATCATGTTTGTTGTAAACAAAATATAAATAGCACGTATGTAAACACATGTTTGTGCATACATGAATCGGATGCCACATTTGTTTTCTAGTAGAAAGAAACACTACCTCATGACAATGTGTTGATGCCGGTGTCAGACTGGCTCAAGTACAACCTGTAAACTAACCATCACAGAAAACAATTGGGTTAGGCGAATGACAGGAACCAGATTGAGCGTTTAGATTAGAAGTGAAGAATTAAGGGAAAACTGTAGGTATAATAGTCGCTATTGATTTAATAAAGAAATAACCAATGTATTGGTTTGGCAACATAATAAGACATAAAGATTGCATTTGATTCAATGAGACATGAACACAAAATCTACGTGAAAAGCATACTAAAGGGCCAACTATGAAGAAAAATAGTTTCATGGAATACTAAAAACACTGTAACAAGAGATTTGCGTGGCTGAGTGCTTAGTGTGCTAGCCTTCTTACCAGAAAGGTCTAGGTTCCATCCCCGATTGCATATTTTTTTTTGGTTGACCGACAAGGTTCCGGGATTCACCCAATCTCTACAAATGAGTACCAGAGATTTTTCTGTGAAGTAAAGGCGTCCTGGCGTGATACCGACCACATCACCCAAAAATGTACCGTGGTGATAGAAAAATAGTCACTAACTATGGATCGGACATTCATCATACGCCGAGCAAGGCGTGGAGAGATCCTTTACTTTTCACCTGTTTTTTTTACAACAGAAAAGGTCAACAGAAGAACAAAAGAGTATAAAAATATATCTCCCGTGGACTTAAACCACAAATGACGAAACAGAACAAAAGAAAAACTTAGAGAGGTGTAAGCTCTTTTTTAGGCCTTGATCCATCATCATGCAAGTTGATTTGTTTACCTCCTGTCTCAGCGTCACATATCATATAATTCCATGGGCTGGTGTTTATGTAGATTTCCTGCACAGCCATGTCTGGGTCAGAACAATAACTGTCTCTTCAATGTGAAACTACATTTCGGGCTACATTATATTGGGCTTTTATGTTCCATCCCACGCAGAATTTGCCTTTTGGTCGCACTCTCAGAAGATGCAGGATACAGGTTTTAAAAGGATTGTTACAACCTGAAACGCGGTGTCGCTGCAATGAATCTCAGTCAGAAGATAACTCTGCAGTTGTTTCCTGTACTGAACAATTCTGATTCCGTCCCAAACACAAATAACGCCACCCTATTGGTAAATGGGAGCCGCGATAGCTCAGTGGTTAGTGAAATGGACTACAAAGGGCAAGGGGTAGGGTTCGATCCCAACTGACGGCTTCCGGGTTTACCCAGCCTTAAATGAGTACCTGATTTTTTTCTGGGAAAGTAAAGTAGCACGGGCGTAATACCGACCACATTACCCCAAAAATCATGTGCTCAAGGTCTGTAAAATATAGGGTCACTAACATCATATTTCCCTATACGCCACTTGGCGTGACGGGGGTACTTTACTTATTTACTATTGGTAAATAGAACACAGACTTATATACGCGAGTTAATGATTTGAAAATATTTCGTTCGATAGTAAAACATCGACTGACTGATTTTGTATATTATTGAGACTCTCAGAGCTTACTCGTGTAAACTTTTTTTCAGAAAACTGAACTGTTCATCGATTGAGTTATTAGATGGTCATCATCATTGCATTCCGAACATGTCCATATGTCATCAGGTCCTCAGCACATCCCGCAATCTACAGCGACTGACGACTCCAGTTCTGTGTTGGTTGATAAACCTTCTTATGCGCCGACTAAGTTTCTCGTTTCTAGCTGTGCCCATCTTAGCTGCCATCTCATTCATCATGAGTGACGTGGACTCATGGTTGTCGAAGTCCTGTGCCTATCCCACATCTCGGAGGGCACTGCTGATGTCCGTCCGATCCATTGGTTGACCATTGATGTTCGGTTTAATTGTGTAAACTATTCGTAAAGTTATCAAGTGTGACATTAAGTGTTAATTATTAAGTCACGCATGAGCGACCAGGACAAGAAAGCTGTGACAGTTACACTAAAATACAGATATTGCACGTTCTATGACTTTAATAATCCATATCTGCTTATGTATGCGCGTAGAGCGTGCGTGTGCGTGCGCGTGTTTACGAGTACGTGTGTATTACTCTCTTCACCTATTACGATTTTTCTGCTTCTGTTGCGGGCTCTCTATCTTTTATACATTCTTCAGACACCATGATTTCTATCTCTATTTATGTTTCCTGTGTGTGTATGTTTGAGCGCATGTTTGCAAGCGTTTGTTGCACTTCTTCATTCAAAGTTACTATTTTCCAAACTCTTTATTTATCGTAAATTACTAAACTTAACATATTTGTTCTAACGTAGATAGAAAACAAAAAGTAATAGAAAGAGAAGATATTTGTAGAAAAATAGCAGATAAATCGTTAGTCTCAGTTAGTGCGTGCGCTAGATTCAAAATCTAATGACTCTTGGTTCATTATTTGCCAGGCACTCTCCAATCGACTCAACAATAAAGATATAACTGTCTGACTGATTTGATAAAAAGAGATGACGAAATCCACCAGTTCCTTTTCTCACACTTTCAAATTGTGTGTTATGTGAGGCTAATGCCATTGACACACCGCTTAATAGATAATTCAAGAACAACTTCAAATACATATTAATCAGATAAAAGTCATTGGGTTTGTTCTCAGAAAAAAATTATGCAAATCAGTGTGACAATGGAGAAATCTTTAGCATGAGAAATCGAGGAAGACAGAGGTGAAAAACATGGAATGGAATAACAACGTTACTTTTTTTTTCGGTGGGGTGAGGAACAAGTGAATAGTATGGGAAGAAATACTCAAACAACAGATGCTAAAGCAAAGAACCGATTGAATGATTGATTGTTTTGCTAATTGATTAATTGATTGATTGATATTTATGTTCGTATAATGTCACTGGGTCGATGAGAACAGTTGGCTCTTATGGCTAGGTTGCAGTGGGTTTCTTGATTTGTCGAGATCTACAGAATATGTTTTGGGCTATCCATTATAGAGGTAGTGTAAGACTAGGTTTTCGAAATCAATTGATTCGACAATTGATGAGTAGCTGCGGATCACCGATCGATCATTTGATAGATTTTTTTTAATTATTTAGATGGAAGTATTGACATTACAATCATCATTTTTTGGCCATCTAATGAGAAGGAAAAAACGAATATATTGTAACAACTTGGAAAATTGAGGGACAAAGAGATATAGGTAAGCAAAGAGAAAAATATAGCAGACAGCTTAAGAGATTAGCTTGGCAGAAGGTCAACAACAGAAGTGATAAATAACTTTCGAGATCGAAAATTGTGGAGAGACATGATCATCTATGCCAGCGGGCACGGTAATTGATGATGATGATCTACATTTACTGCAATCTGGACAATTCCGCATAAGCTCAGTTTCCTTTATTAGACAGTAACGGTGGTGCACCGATAACATCCATGGACATTAATTGTAGATACGACTCTCCTTCTTCCTCATAGAGCTCAAGCGTTAAGCGGACATGATTGCGCTGAGTTGCTAGTTTACGGCAAAGCTGCGATCTATGTACTTTTAAATCCGACGCATCCATCTCCGGGAGCTCAGTGGTTAGTGAACTGGGCTACAAAGGACAAGAGGTAGGGTTTGATCCCAACTGACGGTTTCCGGTTTACCTAGCCTTTAATGGGTACCGGATTTTTCTGAGAAAGTAAAGCGGCATGGGCGTTATACCGACCACATTATCCCAAAAATCATGTGCCGATGGTCTGTAAAATTGATTGTCACTAACACCATATTCTCTATACGCCACCTGGCGTGACGGGGTACTTTACTTTTTTTGCATCCATCTTCAGCATTGTAGATCTGCTTTTAAGCGGGCAGCGCCGATCTTTTGCCCACTATTTTTTTTAATTTTAAACAGCCAATAATTTATGAACGTACGTGAGTTCACACGGGACCTCATTTTTTCACTTTTTTCTAGAGCTTTTCACATCGGATACCTGGAGACCTGGAGCGAGTAAAGTTTTGGATTTCGAAATGAAAAATCCCAACTGCCTGATGCGAGATTCCACCTCAGGACCTTCCTGTCTATAGGCATACATCTTACCTCTAGACCACACAATTCCCTATACCTCAAACATAACAAATTGATCCCAACACCAATAAAAACGACACACGATGATGATAATTATGACAGATGAGTTCACACAGTCGGAGCAAGTTCATCATTGTTGTGAGGTAGCGCTAATGGAGTGCATGCAAGAGCAAACAAGGTCACTGGAGTCTGCCGAGAAAAGCTAATAAACATGGCTCCGCTTTCATCTGTTGACACAACAGGACTTCCTGTACATTTTGTCGGTTATGGCTCTTACTCGTGAGCTACGTTCCTTTATATATTTCTGTCTTTATTTTTCGACAGTTATACTGTCTTTATCTTTTTTTCTTCTATCTTAAATATCACATCAAAGCATCAATGCCCTGTCACAAGATGAAGTATTTTATATTTATGATTATCTCTAGTGTTAAGTATTTTCTCTTTATGGTTATCACTCTTGTTAAGTCATTTTCTCTTGACGGTCATCACTCATGTTAAGTATTTTCTCTTTATAGTTATCACTCATGTTAAGTATTTTTTCTTTATAGTTATCAATCGCGTTAAGTATTTTCTCTTTATAGTCATCACTCATGTTAAGTATTTTCTCCTTATAGTTATCACACATGTTAAGTATTTTTTCTTTAAAGTTATCAATCGCGTTAAGTATTTTCTCTTTATGGTTATCACTCATGTTAAGGATTTTCTCAACAATGTCAAGTAAGAATTCACTTTATCGTTGCCGCTCACATCAAGAGCTAGCTATTTATCATTATCACTCACATTAAGTATTTTCACTTTATCTTTGTTACACTCTCCGTATCATCATCATCATCAAATGCCATACTAGTTGGCGTAGGCGATCATGTCCTTCCACAATTTTCTATCTACAGTGCATCGTATGGGTTCTGTTGTTGACTGCTTTCCATGCTATGACACCAAGCCATCTAGTATTTTCTCTTTTTGTCGTCCGCGATCTGTCTTTCCTTTTATTTTGCCAGTTGTAACCAAGTATTCCAACTTTCCTCTTCTCATGATGTACCCGAAAAATGTTGATTGTTTCTTTCTGATGTTTTTAGGAGCTGCCTTTTTGTGTTGGCCTCTTTGAGAACTTCCACATTGGTCTTTTTATCTGTCCAGGGAACTTTCAACATTCTTCTGAGAAATCCCATCTCGGTGGCCTCTAATCATCTTTTCATTGTTTGTCTACTGTCCATGATTCGCTTCAATAGGTCAGAATTGGTTCATTCACATTGAGAGTTCCATGGATAAAGACCAACCAGAAAATTCCCAAAGAGACCAACACAAAGAGGGAGCTCATGAAACATCAGATAGAAACAACCAACATTTTTCGGGGACATCATGAGAAGAGGAAAATGTGAATACTTGGTTACAACTGGCAAAATACAGGGAAAGAGAGATCGCGAAGGGCAAAGAGAGAAGATACTAAATAGCTTGGTGTAATGGGATGGATAACAGTCAAGTATAGCATTGATACGATGCACTGTGGATAGACATTTGTAGAAGGGCATGGTCGCCAACACCAGCTGATATGTCACATGCTGATGATGATTCCTGTTATCTTCTTTGACTCGCATACTTCAAATAAAAAATCAAAATCGAGCATTTTGTGGCGACAGCATCTGACATTCAACCTTTATTCTTCAGCCTCATAAAAAGCGCCCAGGACAGCAAAAACAAATGTAATAAAATCCCTAACTATATTTTTAATTTCACCCAAAGTTCAACATATGAAACACAAGCCAGTACGTGTGGACAGTCACAATATGCATCACACCGCAGACAGTAGAATGCTTCGAGAAAGGTGCACACGTCAAATAGAACTAGACTCAACAACAACAAAAATAACGGTCCCTTGCAACAGCTGTTCAAGAAAACCAATTGATGGAAGAGACAACTTTGCAGATAAAGACCTTCGCGAGCGAAAAAGTTTTAGTCACTCACTAATTTTCTTTTCATCGTTGTCCTTCTTTCATACATTTTCATTTTCCTTGCACTTCGTATCTTCCTTACATTATTATTCCTTTACATAGTTTCTTTATTACATTATTTCTCCCCTACATTATTTCTTCATTACATTCTGTATCTCTCATATTTCAATACTTATATTCATGATTCACCATTATATTTCCCTACTATCCTCTACTCTTAACTATTTTCCTCTCTAACAATCTCATACCTCCTAAACTTCTAATTCCCTTAAACAATGTTAACTTTTTTGTTCATGGCGTGGGGGTTTAATACAACCTAGAAAACAGTGTGAGGTTGAAAGGATCGTACCTCGCCAAGAAAGATGGGAAATCCTAGGCCGACCAAGCTATTTATTTTCTTTCCCTATTACGTGCTCTATATCTCTATCACTTACATTCTATTTCTCCGAGATATTTTCTCTAATTAAACTGAGCATCTAAAGTGTCGACACTCATTCCAGTTTAACAACTCTGCTGGAAGCTCGTCACTTGTAGTAGAATGAAACAAGCGCTAAAAGGGGGCTTAACTCACTGACATGTCTGACTTGCGTTTTTATACTGGGTACAGATAATGACGATAAGGAGAAAATCATTTAGACGAAGAGGTGTGAAGGTAGGCAGGAGATAACTGTTGTGAAGTCCTGGTGCTTTATGTGTCACTAACGAGACGGACAATCATAGACATTCACATAGTATTCTTTCGTTTTGACTATTGTCTAATTTCCTTCACAAAAGAGTGAAAAAAAAATAAAGGATTCAGCCTTCATAACAAAAAGACAGACGTAATGGTAACAACAAAGAAACAGACATCACCGCCATGAAGACAAGTGGGAGAATATCAAAACAGGTAAATGAATTTAAATATCTGTGAACATCGTTAACCTCAGATGGTAGATGTACAACAGAGGTGAGATGCAGAATGGCTCAGGCAAAAGCAGCTTTCCGAAAAATGAGGAAGATATTGTGCAATCCATTTTTGACAATAGAAACAAGAAAACGAGTTCTTAAATGTTATGTAGAGCCAGTCTTAACATATGGATGTGAATCATGGACAATAGGACAACAGACACTAAGATCACAGGGGCTGTAGAAATGTGGTTTTACAGAAGAATATTGAGAATACCATGGACAGCTAAGAAGGGTATTGAAAACGTCATGAAAGAGACCAAAGCAGAATGAGAGCTAATTTCTAAAATTAGGAAGAAATAATCATCATTATTTTTGCCAAACAATGAGAAGGGAACAGCTGGAAAACCTTGTGACAACTGGGAAAATTGAAGGACGAAGAGATAGAGGGAAGCAAAGAGAAAATATACTGACAGCTTAAGAGAATGGCTTGGTAGACGGTCAACAACAGAAATAAAATAACTGTCGTGATCGAAAGTTGTCGAGAGACATGATTACCTACGCCAGCAGGCATTGTACTTGATGCTGATGATGATGAAGGGTGCAAAGTAGGAATATTTGTTTACAACTGGCAAAATACAAGGAAAGCGAGATCACAGATGACAAAGAGAGAATAAACTAGACAACTTGGTGTCGTGGCCAGGTAAACAATCAACAATAGCATTTTTACGAATCACTGTGAATAGGGAATTGTGGGTGGAAATCATAGCCCACGTCAACCTGTATGGCAAATGATAAATAGTGCATACAGTACATCTGTAACGTAATCATACAGCCTCGGCTTTGAAAATACCGACTCGGCTAAGCGAACGATGGTTCAACAAAACCAGGTGCTCTTCCGTCGACACAGCTGACAAAGGAATGTTCACAGTCCTTGAAAAGTAACGATATCAAGAAAAAAGAACGGATACCTTCACCTCCACATGTTGTGGCCTAGTACAATGACGCTTTGTGCTCATTATATTGTTGTGGCCTAGTACAATGACGCTTTGTGCTCATTATATTGTTGTGGTGTTGTGGCCTAGTACAATGACGCTTTGTGCTCATTATATTGTTGTGGCCTAGTACAATGACGCTTTATGCACATTATATTGTTGTGGCCTAGTACAATGACGCTTTATGCACATTATATTGTTGTGGCCTAGTACAATGACGCTTTATACTCGTTATATTGTTGTGGCCTAGTACAATCACGCTTTATGCACATTATATTGTTGTGGCCTAGTACAATCACGCTTTATGCTCATTATATTGTTGTGGCCTAGTACAATCACGCTTTATGCACATTATATTGTTGTGGCCTAGTACAATCACGCTTTAAAGGTAAAGTACGAGACTTCAACCGGCGTCTTAGCACGCGAGTTTCCACCCATATGTGCTCGGCCGCCTATCCAGAAATGTTCGGATATTTCTGTATAGTGTCGCCTCAAACATCAAAACTCAGATGCGAGGCAACATTCCTCACCTTCCCTGGGTAATACCCTGGTACCCATTTCTTCCAACGGCTGTGTCGACCGTAGAAACACACAAGACAGTATCAGACCAATAGATGGCAATATTCTAAAACAGGGATTGAAATACGTAGGCAGCACCGTGACATATATCAACACGCAAGCAGTAGAAATATACTTAAGATGTAACAAAACCTGTCAAGTTATTGCACAGATTGCACCACTGCCTAACAGACAAATACCGTTAGAAGCAAAGCGAGTTATTTATAAGAATATCTTTATCCCAATTTTGTGATACCAGTGCCAGACATGGACTTAGACTATAAAACTATCAACAATAAAACAGTACAGAATTGAAGTGTGTCAGGCGCATTGCAGGATACATCCGGAGGGATAAGATCAGAATCAAAAACAGATCAAGTTTTCGAGCTTGTGATAAAAAGAACAAATTCTAATAACGAGGTACCACCAAACGAAACGAGAACAACGAATCATTTCTGGGGTAAAGGTATGGTTACAACACTTGGAAAAAAATTCCCAAATACTCAACAATAGAAAATAACAAAGAACAATAGACAGCCGAAACCAGGGTCGAACCCGTACTCCTCGAAGAAATGCCCTGCCTGGAGAATCTCTGTAATACGTTACATGGCCAACTAATCAACCTTACTAAGCTGCTATCATTAGAGATGTCTTTTCATGCATGTGTTCACGTGACTATAGCAAAGGGTTACGAACAGAACTCGCTAATAAATGGAATATTTATCATCATCATCATCATCATGTGCCATACCGGTTGGCGTAGGTGATCATATCCTTCCACAACTTCTATCTACAGTGCATCGTATCAGTTATGTTGTTGGCTGTTTTTCATGCAATGACACTAAGCTATCTAGTATTTTCTCTCTTTATCGTCCGCGATCTCTCTTTCCTTGTATTTTGCATTTTGTAACCAAGTATTCCGACTTTCCTCTTCTCATGATGTGCCCGAAAAATGTTGATTGTTTCTTTCTGATGTTTTTTAGGAGCTGCCTTTTTGTGTTGGCCTCTTTGAGAATTTCCTCAGCGGTATATCTATAATACTCTATTAAGACAACAATTTTCCAGATAGAGTTGAGGGAATGACAGATACATGCGTTGTATGTCAGATACATACGTTGTATGTCAGATACATACGTTGTATGTCAGATACATACGTTGCGGACAAACAGCTATAGGATGGAACTGCACAATTAGTAGTTTCCAGTGGTTGTGACAAGAGAAATAATAATAAATGAATATATGAAGGGAGGTCAAAAAGTAATGCACACCAATTTTTTTCTCGGCTAATAATAAAGATAGGAATATGAAATTTTGCACACTTGGAATATTACATGTTCCAATTATGTGTACCAAATTGCACTACTTTTTGCCATACCTATTCTTTTGTTTATTTCAATTTTGCATTTTCATCATTGGTTATAGTATGTCCCAGGTAGTTGTAACTCTGGACTGTCTCCAGATGTATTCCCTCAACTGTGGTATTTAATTGTAGGTCTTGAGAATTTTCTTTGTTTATGATCATAGTTTTAGTCTTTTTGATATTCATTTCTAGTCCAGATTTTTGCTTGTTATGTTTATCACGTTAAGCAATTGTTGTAGGTCTTTAGATTTTCTGCTAGTAGAACAGTATCATCAGCATATCTCAGGTTGAGAAAGAAGAGATAGATAATGAAAAACGTGCGACTAGATAATAGTGCGGATATTTTTAATCAGAAAAAATGCTAGAGAGACAACTTCATTGCGCAACGAGTAAGTAGTCATTGCTGTTCAGATATAACTGTTGTGCAGTTTATAGCCGACGACACGCGACAATAGAACAATCTAGCCATTTCAACAGCAGTTTTTGGACTGATTTAACACATTATTAAAATAGGATCAGCTGTTCCCTGCTGTTATATTTAATTGAACATTTTGTGTTTTACCACATTAGTAAACAGGCAAATCAAATGAAGCCTAATTGAGTAAACTATAGAAGAATAATCCTGCTATTGTTGCAGGGTCACAAGCAAAGTATGTTCTATTCTCCTTCATAATTCCTTTGAGACGTATCCTTTCATTTGTAGATGATTTAATGGGACATGCCTTTCACTTAATATCTTAAAGGATTTTTTTTATTGATGAGCTGAAAACATTAAGTAATTGCTGTTTATCTCTATATGTCATGCTAATGTTTCTTCCTATTGTCTATGAATACATTACTTCTAGTATTTTTTCTCTCCATGTGCTTTCTCTCTTCTCTCTCACACGCACACTCTCACTCTCTCTCTCTCTCACTGTTCTATATCTATATTTACATAAATGTGTGCAACATGTATATGTGAGTATTTCTTAAACATGTATATGTGTGCATGTCTTAAACATTAAAAGAACTGGCATATAACACCATTACGCAGAGGAAATGAAAATACTGTGACCACTACAAAAGACATAGTGAGCCAGAAAGAACAATAATGAATACAATGGTTCCTGGGCGACGCACCTGGGACAGAATAAAGAAGAAGGTGGTTTCAAGACATCAAGGAGACCTTGAACAGGACAACAGTAGAAGTTGGAGATCTAGGCGAGAGACAGATATTCTGTCAGACAGGATGTGGAGAATGCAAAGTTCTGCAACGGACATGTGACCTGATGATAATGATGTGTGGATATACACATATTTATAAACATTCATAAAGCAATGGAATGAGATAGAGAAAATAAGAAAAGACAATTAAATGTATATTCATAGACAATACAAAAGCAACATCAGCGACTTGATGTATAGAGATAGATACATACCTTTGAAACGTGGACATTTACTGCGGACCTCCAAAGATGAATGGCCTTGGAGATGAAATGGTATATAAAGACATCGCACATATCATATACAGAGAACATATCACAAAAGAAACAGTGCGCCAAAGAATACAACAATCCAGTACCCCACTAAACGACGTATCTCAATAATAAAATAGCTGAAGCTGACCTGGTATTGACACGTCACACAGTCCACAGGCCTTGTTAAAACCAGTCTGCAGTGTACAGTACCAGGTGAAAGAAGATAGGAAAGGACAAAATAAAGATAGTGGATAACACCAGAGAATGTGGACAGGAATTTCCTCGTTGTATCACAGAGAGCTGCTCTAAATCGCGACTATTGGTAGCAAATTATGAAAATGTCATATATGGTGCATTAACGATCGAAAATGTGACGGGATAATTGATTGATAGAAACAGAAAGTATTAACTTAATGTTTCAACAAAGTATGAGGCACTAATAAAAAACCATTGGATGTGTTATATTTATATAACAGTATATGCGGGCTAAGTGAGACCAGGTGTAGTTCGGATAATAAAAATACGAAGGGATGTTATTTCATCATCATCATCACCATGTGCCATACCGGTTGGCGTAGGCGATCATGTCCTTCCACAATCTTCAATCTACAGTGCATCGTTCTTCAGTGCTTCAGTTCCCTTGTTGACTTTTTCCATGCCATGACACCAAGCTATCCAGTATTTTCTCTCTTTGTCGTCCGCGATATCTCTTTCCTTTTATGTTGCCAGTTGTACCAAAGTATTATAACTTTCCTCTTCTTAGGATGTGTCCGAAAAATGTTGATTTTTTCTTTCTGATTTTTTTTAGGATTTCCCTTGTTGTGTTGGCCTCTTGGAGAATTTCTTCATTGGTCTTATTAACTGTCCAGGGGACTTTCAACATTCTTCTGAGAAATCTCTTCTCTGTGGCCTCTATTGGTCTTTTCATTGTTTGTCTATTGTCCATGATTCGCTTCCATAGCTTAGAACTGGGTAGCTATGCTACCGATGAACTCTCATTCTCATTTCTATTGATTTAGATCTGTTGCATAAGCTATTTTTCATTTTCTGAAAGGCTATTTTAGAATGAGCTATTCTGTTTTTTTTTTTTTATGGTGCATCTTCCATCTGATGTTATTATTGATCTGATATTGTATCTATATCATTATATCTTGATCTATATTATTGTATTTGACAAGTATTCAAAAAGGGCAATATACAAATCGATTTTTCTACCAACTCTGTGCTATCAGTGCCAGAATTGTACGCTGGACTCTAGAACAATAAAAAAGATAACGACCACCGAAATGAAATGTGTCAGAAGAATGACAGGAAACAGCTTAAGGGACAGTGTAAGAAACATCGACCTGAGGAAGAAACTCGAAATTGAACCAGCCATCGAATACATAAAGAAACAACAGATGAATTGGTTCGGCCACATAAGAAGACAAAAAGAACTAACAATGAATCAAAGAGCCATAAACAAACATTACGAAAACGCCAGATTAAGAGGAAACCGAGAAAGAGATGGATAAAGGGAATACTAGAGTCACTAGGAGGAATAACATCAGAAGAGGCCAACAGAAGAGCAAAGAATCGCAGATTGTTTCTCCCTCACACGCCAACGGCAACAAGAGGAAGGATAGAAGAGGAATAAGAGGAGAAGAAGTATTTGACGCGTTGCATTGTTTCAAATTTATCCTGTTTAATTTTATGCTGCATGCTGGTGATGATTGTTTCTTCGATATGGCATTACTTCTGTTTTCTTACTATTCAGAATGAGACCTTTTTTGTTGATTTATTTTACTATTATGTCTATCATTTTTTGTAGTTCATTCTTTGTCTATGCTATTAAGAATGTGTCATCCGCATATCTCAAATTATTTTTGTTGTGACCGTTGACTTCAATTCCTTTTTTTCGACCAAAAAATGATGCACTTTAAACTATGTGCTAAGCTGGCTAAGGATGCCAAATGGGATGCTTCTGTAAAAAAGTGTGCTCAGGAAAATCGTTAGCCATATTCTGGCGCCTTCATCAGAGCATGAATGGCACAACACGACACAGAGGCATACCAGACTTTCAGAGCACAGGCCGGATATGGCACAAATGGGATGCGAGCAAAGAGAAGGCCCTGCTTGTCGGACCAAAGAAATGAGGCTGTAAGAATGAGGATACTGGTATCGCTGTCAAAATTGTGTAAGGATGTAGGGCTGGAAGAAGATCTCACAATCACAACCGATACCATTAGCACGACACTTAAAAGGTCACACAACACTGCTCCTTGTCCAATTGATGTTCGGTACGATGACATAAGCGATTTAGCTGACGACGACTTGACAAAACTGGCCAATGAGTTTAATGCCAGCATTAGGAGTGGCCAGATTAAGGAGGAGTGGCTACACAGCTACATACTACCGCTATAAAAAGCAAAACAACGACCATTCTCAGATCATCATCATCATCATCATCAAGTACCGGGCCTAGTGGCGTAGGTGATCATGTCACTCCACAACATTCGATCTCGGCAGCTATTTATCATTTCTGTTGTTGACCTTCTGCCAAGCCATTCTCTTAAGCTGTCTGTTATTTTTTCTCTTTGCGTCCCTCTATCTCTTCGTCCCTCAATTTGTCCAGTTGTTACAAAATATTCAAGTTGTTCTCTTCTCATTACATGGCCAAAAATGATGATTGTCTCTTCCTAACATTGGAAATTAGCTCTCTTTTTGCTTTGTCCTTTATCAGAACCTCTTCATTACTCTTCTTAGCTGTCCATGGTATTCTCAACATTCTTCTGTAAAACCACATTTCTACAGACTCCAGTGATTTTCTTGTCTGTTGTCCTATTGTCCATGATTCGCATGCGTATGGTAAGACTGGCTCTACGTACATTTAAGAACACTTTTTTTATTGTTTCCTATGCAAAAATGTATTTTCCTATGCATAGTATTTTCCTCACTTTTTGGAAAGCTGCTTTTGCCTGAGCCATTCTACATCTCACCTCTTTTGTACATCTTCCGTCTGAGGTTAACAAAGTTCCAAATATTTAAATTCATTTACCTGTTTTAATATTGTTCCACTTATCTTTATTTTGCACAGAGGTGATGTATTTTTCTTTGTTGTTACAATTACCTCTGTCTTTTTGCTATTAAGGCTGAGTCCTTTATTTTTACTTTCCTTCACTACAATGTCCAACATTTCTTGTAACTCATTTTCACTCTTAGAGATTGATACTGTATGATCAGAATACCTTAGATTATTTATATTATGACCTCCAATTGTTATTCCAGGCATGCCCCTTATGGATCTTAAAATAATCTCACTATAAATATTAAACAAATCTGGTGACAGCACACAACCTTGTCTAACACCCTGTTTTATTTTTTGAAACATTCCCAATTGGTTTCCAGTTCTTATGGCCGTTGTTTGTTGCCAGTACATGTTCTTTATTATTCTTAGATCTTTGCTGTCTATGTATATGCTTTCTAAAATGTTGATTATTTCTTGGTGCTTTACTTTGTCAAATGCCTTGGTGTAATCTATGAAACATAGGTATAGATCTGTTTTCACCTCTATGGCTCTTTCTACTAAAGATCTTATGATATAAATTTGTGGCGATTCATGATTATACAAAGAAATTACGACGGTGGTTTTCTGTTGCCTTCCGTCGGTTTGTTTACGGTTGACTCCGCTAGCCTTTGACTAAAAAGTCTCACACACAAGGCAGTGGGGTTGTTTTACTTCAGGGTACCCACCCTTAGCCTTTTACTCTCCCGAGCTTACCTGCAAGGCAGCAGGGCAGCCACAGGTTGTACTGTTTAATGCATACAGTAGCAGGTAAAATTACTCGACCTGACAACAAATATCTCAGATCAGTGCCTACAGAATCATCACAATGCAGAATACTGCTGGAGAGCTGCTGGAGAAAATAGTTGCCTGTGTCCTCACCTGTCACCTTGAACAGAAACGCGCATTCCCACCCACACTCGGAGGTTATAGATATAACAAAGAGACGTGGCTCAATGCGGCAGTCTTTGCCTATGACGTCTTCGAAGGCTTCCACAGACGAGAGGAGACATGTGCTGCTGCTATAGATATGGAGGATGCATACAACAGGGTACCGTTTGAATATCTCATGCATATGCTCCTCAAACTGGCGGTGCACCCCTTCCTCATTAGATGGATAGCCGCGGCACTGTTTCAGAGGAAGGTGATACTCAGATGTGGAAGTTGGTCTTCCTAGCCAATATCCATTTGTCCAGGAATGCCACAAGGCTCACCATTGTCATCTCATATTTAACGTGTACACAATAACGATCACGGAACAACAGGTGGATGGGAGGGGAAGAACTATGACTTTTGCTGATGATATTCTGGTATATCGACAGGGAAGAGACAGACGGGGAATCGCCTCCACAATGCAAGACGAACTCGATTATCGAGATGTGGGAAGAGCACAGGATTTCGACATACACAGATCCACGTCACTTCTTCGGATGATGGAAATGGGAGTTAAGATGGGCACAGTTAGAAATGAGAAACTTAGTGGCGTGTAAGAAGACTTATCAACCGACACAGAAATGGAGTCGTCAGTCGCTGGACACTGAGGGAATTGCTGAGGAGGGGATCTGAGCATCTATGGACATGTTCGGAGCGCAATGGTGATGACCCGCAATAACAAAGCTTGTCAAATTATATGACGGCTATAACCACTTTTGTGCAATAAGAAAATAACTCTAGAGGCAAACCCGAGTACTCTACGATATAATCTTCATTCCAAATGTGGCGCTACAAACGCCATTCATGGACCCGAGATGTAAGAACAGTAAGAAAAAATAACATCTTCTGAGATGAAATGTGTTAGACGAATGGCAGAGAACAGCCTGAGAGATAAAATCAGAAATGAAGAACTGAGAAAAAAAAAAGCTAGAAATAGCCCCCACCATAGAATCTGTAAAAAAAAAAAAAACAAACAGATAGAATGGTTTGGACACGTAATAAGGCAGAAAGATCAAAACACAGAAGAACGAGCCTTCAGTAAACATTGCTAAAACAACAGACTCAAGAGCCGACCATGAAGAAGATTGATTGACGGAATATTAGAAATACAAGGAAACTTAACAGCACCAAAGACAAACAGAAGAGCAAAAAACACAAATTATATCTCCCCTTGACGCTAAAAGTTACATGAGCAAGGAAGGAAGACGAATAAGAAGAGCATCAGTTGTACAACCTAGTACACTTATACCCAACACTGATTTTAATCTCTGATGTGAATCCCTGATTTTAATTTTCCGTTGTCATCTGTTTAAGAATTGTTACTGTAATAAATAATATAATATGTATCAGTATGTCATTGATTATTCAGCTAGTGCTTACAACATATTTGCAACACTTTGACTTTTGTAGTTCTAGAGAGCGAGATATAATTCCAACGATTCTATCGAATTAAAGAATCCTTGTAATAAATTATTGTCAATTAATGTTCGAAAACGTGTCCTATATTGCCACAAGGAACATTTTCTGCTAAATGGAAATAAATTATGCACGATAAGCAAGAAAACACAGAGAACAATAAAGACAGATGAGATGTGGTTTATCAGAAGAATGCTACGAATTCCATGGAGAGCCAAGATTGCTAATGAAGAGTGTTTAAAAAGAGCTGGAGAATAAAGAAATATTATCAGAATCATAAGAAAAGACAATCTGCGTTTATTGGCCATATGATGCAAAAAAGTAGGCATTGAGAGTACAATGGAGCAGAATGAATCGGAAAGAGAAGCAGAGGAAAACCAAGAGGAAATAAATATTGAACAGCGTATCCAATTGGGATAATAAATATCATCGACTGAAATTGTGAAATGAATAAAGGATAGAAAGATGTTGAGAGAGATATCGCATACGCAAACCGACACGGCATTTGATGATGATGATGATAATGAGAGGGAAAATACAAGTTATTCAAAACTGAGAAACGTGAAACGACTTTTTCTGCTTCGAAATGAATCCCTCATATCGGGGAACGTTCTGGGGAGGGGATCTGATCATTATGGAGTCGTCCGTTGTGCAATGAAGACGATCCTTCGCCTAAAACTAAACTAAACATCGACAATTCATTATCTCTCACAACAAAATTTTTGTTGTACGCGACAAGTGACTTCATTACTTGTCTGTTTATTGACGCGTGCTCTAAATATTTTCAAAATATTTTCAGCGTCTTATTTATAGAGGAACTGTTAACTTCAAGAAATTTGGCAATTTACAACGATGAGCTTGGTTTCAAAGATGCCTAGCGACAGGCCTGGAATCGGCCAGCGACTCATAGCTGGCTGCTTGGGTCAGGATCAATGAACCAAAATTGATAACTGTCCTACTAGACATTGTTGATTAACCAGTGTCGCAAAGAGTGTAGAAATAAAAAAAAAAAAAACAGAAAGACAGCCTTGGCAAAAATGCTTTGCTGAAGACAGATATATTGGGCCGAAAGTTAGGAATAACGAGAAGTAGTTGTTGAGCAATGCAGCAGCAGATTTTAAAAAATAGGAAGAGGAGGAAGTAGAAGAGGAACAAAATTATACTAATGTAATATTGGATGTTATTGCAAGGACTTTTGATAATACAGAAACCCAAAATATACATATACAGGTTTATGTCGACAGCTCAGCTGTTCTAGTGCCACGACAAATGATTATACATTCAGTTTATTTTTATTTGCTCAATTGACTTTCATAAAAGTATGTATGCAAGTTATAATTTGATTGCCTGGAGTCACTATCTGTCTAGCATTGATCTATTCTTACATATAAAAGTAAAGTAAAAGCCCCGTCACGCCAAGTGGCGTATCTCTCTCTCTGCGATCAGGACCCAATCAGAGTAGGATTCCAGCTCCTCACATGAACTCAGCTGTCAGGTTAGGTGTGTTACAAACAGATCATCACAATTAGAGTCTGCCAGATCCACTCTGATTGAACACCCGTTAAAAACGTTGCACTGTGTTCTGCGTCAGTGGCCCTGCATCCGATTTCAGCCAGCATTTTATTCAGGTTTGCTTCCCTAGCTTTGATTGTCCCCAATCTTCCTGCAAGGCAGCAGGTGATCTTTTCTGTAGGGGGACTCTGCCCTAGATGGTCGGCCCTCCCAGGTTACGAGCACCATCTGCCCGAGTCACTAGAGGTGACTACACAGACATACACACACAAAGATATGAGATGTGACAAACACGACATGCACATAGCGATACGAGGCTGACTAACACTGACATACATCAAGTGGCGTATAGGGAATATGATATGATAATAATAATTTTTTAATAGACCTTCGGTACATGATTTTTAGAATAATGTGTTACGCTAGCGCCGATTTAATTTCTCAGAAAAAAATCAGTACCAATTAAAAGCTGGGTGAACCCGGAAGCCGTTGATAAGGAACATACCCTCTTGTCATTTGTAGTCCAGTTCACTAACCACTGAGCTATCATAGCTCAATTTACTCACATATGGAATGACATAATATATGAGAACCGTCGAAATGGTGCTGAAATAGCTCTTAAAATAACATATAACTGGCATCTTCTTTAAACTTGTGTTATTTTTAAAATAAAAATAATAATAATAGAATTAAAATTCATTAATTTTTTTGAAAATAATACTTTCTTAATTTCTTTGCAATATTTTATCGCCTACATTTATCTAAAACAAGAATGACTATCTATAATATTAGGAAAAAAAGGTTTTATGTTTTCAGTTTACAAGAACATTAACTATTCTGCTCTTTCATCTTAATTGTAAAGAATATATTTAATTCTTAATTATTATTCATGTTGTGTTTTTTTTTTCAGAGTTTTATATTTTTTTTATTGTCCTGCTTTTTAATAGTGAAGATTCCTAAAACTGTTATTATTTTATTGTTTGAGAATGGAATGTTTCCAATTAATATGTTCATTAGACTAAATGAATTAAATTTCCATGAGGCTATTGAGACAGTAAACATAATGAAAGACTAGCAATAGATATGTTAAAAGTGAGGGAACTGCGGAGATCAGTTGGTGAACTGAACTATTAAAGGACAAGAGGTTGGGTTCGATCCTGATTGACGGTTTCCAGATTGACCCAGCCTTAAATGTGTATTGCATATTTCCAGCAAAGAATAAGCGGCACGGGCGCAATACTGACCACATTACGCTAAAATAATGTGGTTCATATAAAATATGCGCATTACCATCATCTATCCGTCACAGTGCGTGGTTGGGCTTTTTCTTCTCTTCTATCATTCTAGTAGCCAATGTAAAAAAAAATTGATTCTAAGTTGATACACATTTATAAATATTGCAATAGTTCAGTGTTTAGTGAACTTGACTAACATAAACAGGAGAAAAGAAATACGGAGCTGGTGTAGTACCGACCAGAGTACACAACAAATAATGTTGCGAAGTTCTGTTAAGATAAGTGCGCTAACACCACATTCACATATATATATAAAGGCGTGACCATCTTGATGGGATTAGGTTCATACGTTTACTTGCAGATTTATAAAATATGCCGATAGAAACATCAAGATTTAATACTTGATTTAATTATCTGCACATAAACGATCTGTGTAATAAATCTGTGTTATAAATTTATGAATTTTTCCTACACAGATATCTGAGATAAATGTCTCCACTTCTGTCTCTTATAAAACTATCTTGAATAAATGTATGCAATTAAATCTCCCACATAAATCACTGACAAAGGTGTTATAAAGTCTCTGACGTAAGTGCTAGAAGTAGATTTCTTATGTATATTTCCCACTAAATGTCTCTATATAGATCTCTTACATAAATCTCTGGTGTAATAAATTTCCTGCAACAAATCTCACATATAAAGGATTGTAATAAAGGTTGGACATAAACATACCTTGACAACAAATATACCTAATAAAATGCCTGACATGTCTCCGATATAATTCATTAAAAAAATATAGATCATAACTTTTTAAATATAGATTTTTAACGTTCGTATATAAATATTATTCAGTGACATGTAAGTTCATTTTAATTGTTTATTTCAATCTCTAACACACAATTCTTGCATTTCTTTTACCCCACACTCCTTTCACACCGCTCCCATTTAAACTCTGCCTTGAAATACAATGAAGTCTTCAACGAAAATCAAATCCTCATTACTCGAGTAGACACAATTTTGTAAACTTTCTAATTAATACCCAGTTTAATATTTCTTCTTTGTTCCTAAAATTATTAAGCTCAAGTTCTTGTAATTTTATATTTTCATCAGATAATTAAATAAAACATACAGTACTCCAAAGTTCTTTATTTGGTGAAACATCATTTTAAATTATTTAATCAGAAACAGAATTGCCTGTAACACAACAAATAATAATAAACTGCATTTGAAAAGAAAAAAAATATTGTCCTTACAATTTACATGTTGGCTTCCAAGTTGTAACACATTTCCTGTCGTTATTCAGGAAACAAGTGATTCTAGTAACATATTTTACTGCCGTTATTAGGGGGGGAAAAAGGAATAATTGTAACAATATACCCCACCCACACCCACTATTTAAAAATAGTAAAGAATACTTGTAACAGATTTTCTCACAACTATTAAATAAACACGTATAGGGAACATATTCCTTTTTAAATACAACATACAACGTTCATCATCATCACGTACCGGGCCTGCTGGTGTAGGTGATCATGTCTCTCCACAACTTTTGATTACCACAGTTCTTTATCATGTCTGTTGTTGATCTTCTGCCAAGCCATTCTCTTAAGCTGTCTGGTATCTTTTCTTTTTGCTTCCATCTCTCTCTTCGTCCATCAATTTTCCAAGTTGCTACAATATATTCCAGTGTTTCTCTTCTTATTACATGGCCAAAAAATGATGATTGTTTCTTTCTAATATTGAAAATTAGCATTAGCTCTTTTTGCTTTGTTCTCTTTCAGAACGTTTTCATAACTCTTCTTAGCTGTCCATGTTATTCTCAACATTCTTCCGTAAAACCACATTTCTACATACTCCAGTGATTTTCTTGTCTTTTGTCCTATTGTCCATGATTCACATCCATATGTTCTACATAACATTTAAGAACTCTTTATTCTTGTTCTATTGTCAAAAATGTATTGCATAGTATCTTCCTCAATTTTTGGAAAGCTGCTTTTGCCTAAGACATACTGCATCTTATCTTTGTTGTACATCTTCCGTCGTAAAACGTTAGATTAGTTTTAAGATTAACCGGTTGTTATGACTTTTCATTGACTTTATAATTACATATGTAGCTACCCACCCACTCAGTTATGTTGGTTATTTAATAAAACACGATTGTGATCTCATACTATGTCTCATACTATTTCTCATAATATGTCTCGTATATTAAAAGGATTTACTGCGCTCATGTTACAACAGTATCTCGTTCTGTCTTCAGTAAATTATCACGATACATGCAGACCTCTGTAGTCAAGTCAATTACTGGCGCCAGTCGATGTTGAAGTGTTTGTAGACGACGTTTATCTTTGATATTTATATCTATGCATACAATATAATTTAAAGATTACGATTAGGTTTATTTCCCCGTTCAGAGCTTTATGGACGGCACCCGTATTGATATTCAATATTCAAACAATCGTTAAAAACTTCAACAAGAATATTTTACAAAACCAGAGTGATGGAACGAGAGTAACAAGAAAAACGATAACGACTTTCTGCAAAAAAAAAAAAAAAATGTCTGAAGGATAGAGTGCGTTTTTGATTATTAATAAGAAAGTGATTTCTTGATTTTTAAATTATATTAATAGGCGTAGATAACACTTTAAAGACACAATCATTTCAAGACAGAACTATCAAGAAAGATATGTATAAATATTTTATAAACATATACATTATTTATGATGTTCGTGTGTGTGTGTATGTGTGTATGTGTGTGTGTGTATACATATATATTTACACATTTATAAATCTGTTAGTATATGCCATTAAAAATGTTAAACAGGAACATAACAAAAAACATATGATTGTAAATAAATTGAAAGATAATAATTTGTAAGATCAGGAGCACAGCATTTAATATAAACGTTAAATCTTAAAAGAATTGAAAAAAAAAGAATTATTTAAACACACAATAAAATATAGAATAATTTAGCGAGGTATAATAATACTTTTATGGGTACGCAAACAATAATGAACAAATAATAATATTAAAAACAATAACAGTTATAACAACATATTTTGAAATATAATAGAGATGCAGTAACTAATAAATAGAAACAGTTGTACAGATTACGAGGTATAGAGACAAGGTTAGTCACTTACCACGGGACGCAGAAAAGGATCTTGTTGCACGACGTTGCGATGTTGCTTATGTTTATAATTAGTTTGTCGAACATGCACTAGTTTGAGTAAATGTAAAATAAAAAGATACTTAGCCTAAAACACTAAAGATATTCGTATTAATGTTATTGCTGCTAAACTAGTCGACAGTTTAAGGAACCAGCTCCTCTATTGTCAATGTTTGGTTTCAGTGTCAAAGAGGTTTCTCTTTGCACTTAGAGTGAGTTATGTATATGAACCGCCTCTGTTTAAGTACCAAATTTTCTTCTCCTGGGGGAGGTCCACACAAAACTGGTCTTTATAAATGTTGTTGGCACTGCCCGGATGTGAATGTTGGTCTGCTAGCTCGTCACGTGGTTTCCCACCTACTCTCTTCCCAGAATATGAGGTTGATGTGTTTTATGACGATTAAGAATCCAGATAAACTTGCGGGGAAGCGCGGGACTTGTCTCTCTTTTTTTTATATTTAATTTTCGTTGATTCCAGTCAAACCACGCACGTGGAATCTCACACATGCGCAGTATTGTTTGTCAGTATTCTCCCTGGCTTCAGTATGCTGTCAGCCATCTTAGTCTAGGAACGAGTCTATTACCGCGCGAGGACTTGAACACTCGAATCTCTCGCAAGGATGCAGCGACTGGCTTTTTCGATCCTGTGGTCATTGTTGCCTGACATACTCCTTTTTGTCAATTAATTAAAAAGCATAATTATTCTGTATAAGCATGACACGTATCAATGAAAGGCATGTCTCGCCTCTAAATTAAATTAAGTTGTATCTCTCTTTGCAAGAAAAACAAAATCGCACTTAACTCAAGAAAAAGCAAATGACACGAGCAAAATAATATATATCTTTTGACCAAAAATCCATCTATCATCATAGTACCCTTTCTCACTGTTATGTCGCACGCAAATCACTTTTTTATTGCACAGAAATAATTTGCCTCCCGCAAGAACTTCTTGCAAGATGGGAACACAATTTTTTGGAAAACGTTAGAAATGTTTATACGTCACATAAATAATGTAAGAAGTTGTCTGCTTTTTTAATTCGCAGGCGGCCACAAAATGAATAATCTTTCTATTTCTAAATTTTAACTGAAAATTGCTCTTTTACGTGTTCAAACTAAACGTTAGTTCTATTCTTATTGTCCGTTTTATATAAAATTAGGTACGTGATCTTACTCACTATGAAATATTGGATAATTGAACAGAAAAAAGTTTACTGTTGCGCTATGGGTGCTAAACTCATTACCTTTGAGCGTGAGGAAAGCTATTAAAGCATAACTCATATGGACACCAGTACCATAGGTAGTTTTATATAAACTGGGCTTAGATAACAAATAACATAACAATTAAATGTATCTTTGTTATCATAACGTATTTGTACCTTTATTTCCTGACATATTTCTTTATTATCTATACACGCTGGCGATGAAACATAGACCAGGTGTTCAAGCGGAACACATTATACAAATCTCGTAGAGCACTGATCGTTTTACTGTGACGGGAATAGTAATTGATAGTTGGTTGATTCGTGTGGTCTACTGGTGAGACGTTGGTGTCTTAACAAGGAGGTCTCGAGTTTGAATCTCACTATAATTGGTGGGTATATTTATTCACTGTCACCAGCATCCAATGTCATTAGCCTTTGATGTAACACACCTTCACAGTTATTAGCGTCCAATGTCATTAACCTTTGCTGTCATCACCCTGCAATGGCACTAGCCTTCACTGTCATCACCATGCAATGTCATTAGCCTTCACTGTCATCAGCCTCAAAGTCATTAGCCTTCACTGTCATCACCCTGCAATGTCATTAGCCTTTGATGTCACACACCTTCACAGTTATTAGCTTTCAATGTCATTAGCCTTTGCTGTCATCAGTCTGCAATGTCATTAGCCTTCACTGTCATCAGCCATGTCATTAGCCTTCAATGCCATCAGCCTTGAATGCTATTAGCCTTCCATGTCATCCGTTTCACTGTTATTAGTTTTCATTCTCATTAGCCTTCGGTGTCACCAATCTTCAATATCATTTAGCTTTCACTGTCGTTTATCTAAATGTCACTAACTTTCGCTGTCATCCACCTTCACTGTTATGAACGTTCACTTTCATTATTCTTCTCTCTCATTAACCTTCGCTGTCACCAGTCTACAATAATTTTGCCTTCACTGACATTAGGCTTCATTGTAGTCGACTAGGTTGACATTAACTAACTGTTCCACCTCTTTTATTTATTTTATATTGGTCTCCTGGGAAGCAGAGCATCCGCGTTATATTTGTTTTGTAGTCTCCAGGAACACCTTGACATCCACACTCTCGGTATTATCCCATTTCAAAATCATGACTGTAGTTGGCTCAATTATTGAGAACAAATTGATTGCTCGTATAATAAACCCATATTTTTGGTATCAATATTCTAAGGTACAAATAGCTCGCTAACTGTCATCTCCCACCGTTTTCAAGTTTCCCGTATATCAAGATTATTGCTACTCCATGACGTAATTCGTATATCTCTTCTCGTCAGATAATTTTCGTTAGTTAAACATTTCATACCGTCATAGTAGTTTTAAATGTCAGTTGAGTTAAACTAACCTTTGAATATAGTCATCATGAAATTACATGGTAAATTGTTTTTCTGAGATTTTTTTCCTTAAAAAATATATCTAATCGCCCATTGTCTTGTAGGTCCACTGTTGCTTCGCGAGAGATGTCAGGATTTCGCAGGACATGTCTTTCTTTTCAGAAGTTTGTCTGGTGCGCGGCCAGGCACTGTAAAATTCAGAAATTGATATGCTTTTGTAATGCTGTGGAACAATTTAAAAACAGTATATATTTTTTTTAATGCACATTTTGCGCGCAGATGAGACCCAATCTTCTTCTTCTTCAAACTCTCAGCTCCCTGTGGAGCATAGGTCTTCAACAACACTTTCAGTTCCCTGTGGCGCATAGGTCTTCAACAACACTTTCAGTTCCCTGTGCGCATAGGTCTTCAACAACACTTTCAGCTCCCTGTGGAGCATAGGTCTTCAACAACACTTTCAGCTCCCTGTGGAGCATAGGTCTTCAACAACACTTTCAGCTCCCTGTGGAGCATAGGTCTTCAACAACACTTTCCAGTCGTTCTGTTTCTTGCCATTCTTTTAAGATCATTCCATGTCTTCCCCTTCATCTTCATCTCTGCTTTCATCTGTCTTCTCCAAGAATACCTTGGTCTTCCTCTTTGTCTTTTTCCCTAGGGATTCCAGAAGGCCTGTTGTGTAATACTCTCAGTTGGCTTCCGCAGTGTGTGTCTAATCAAGCGCCATCGTCTTCGTTGTATCTCTTTCTCCACTGGTATTTGACTGGTAAAAGTAAAAAGTAAAGAGCCCCGTCACGCCAAGTGGCGTATAGGGAATATGTTGTTAGTGACCATAAATTTTACAGACCTTCAGCACATGATTTTTGGGGTAATGTGGTCGGTATTACGCCCGTGCCGCTTTACTTTCCCAGAAAAAAATCCGGTACCCATGTAAGGCTGGGTGAACCCGGAATCCGTCAGTTGGGGTCGAATAGCTCTTGTCCTTTATAGTCCAGTTCAATACCCACTGTGCTATCAAGGCTCGGTATTTGACTGGTAAATTTCCATAATTCTATGTTAATGATTTTGTCCTGCCATTTCCATTCTTTTATTCTGCTTTAGCATTCATTGATTGCTCCAACATAAGCAAAATAACTTACTGATTCTGTCATTGCAAGAAGCATCAAGTGTGGGCGGAGTAAAAATAGAGGTTGTTGTTAACGTTGGAGAAAGATAATCATAAATGAATATTATTATAGAAGGAAACCTCCGAGGCGATAATTCAGCGAATCATAGGAGGAAGAGGTATGTTTAACACTCAGAAAAGTTGATTATTTGTAATTTCTTCCCGGTGCTGTAAACATTACCTCCTCCTTCTATTGTTAACCGTGTTGTCTCTTATACTTTCAATATTTTGACAGAAAGATTAATAAATGGTGTACCCTACTTTTGAAATGCCACATATTTTATCAACCAATGTGCTCTAACAATATTTCCGTTAGCTGTGTAATATTTCAATACAAATAAATATGAATTCCTGTAAAATTAATACAATTAAAATTTAGTGCCAAAGAAACTGGAAAGACAGTATCAGAATACATATAAAATGCACTCAGAACATAAGTTACCAATGAAGTGCTTTACTTTTACTGTAGACAACGTTACTGTGAAATTTGAATGGCTTGACAGAAATATTAGAATACATTTTTTCCGTTAAATTATAGAATAAAGACGACAACAAACTTCATTACCATTCTTGAAATGTTCAAACGTTTTTCCGCTTGTAATAGTGACCATTCTTAACATATGTTCGTTAATTATTGATCGAGAATGGAATGTTCGCAATTAATATGTTCATTAGCATAAATTAATTCAATTTCCGTTCGGCTATTAAGACATTAAACATGGTTAAACATTAGCAATAGCTACATAAAATTGAGGGAGTCGCGATGCTCAATGGTTAGCGGACTCGACTATTAGCGATATGATGTGGGATTGGATGCTGGTCGACGATTTCCAGATTTATCAAACCTTAAATGGGTACCGCACCGTATAATTTAAAAAATATGTTCAAACGCTATGTGCTTCAGAAATGAATTCGACTTTTATCGTAATGCTTTTTTAGAATCTCATAATAAATATTACAATGAAATTTACCGATTGACTATTACTTTTTTTATATAAAAATTGTGCCTTGCACTAATGTGAAAAAAGTATTCCTCTTTAATTTTCGTGGGTGAACAATAAGTAATTCTGTTTACAACTTATCACAATTGCAATTACATGTCCATGTAATTGGCATTGCCACATTTAAATAAGGAGAAACAAACAGAGCAGCATTAAACATGTTTAATAAAATGTATTTAAAATGAGTGCCTTTTAGAACATAAGTGTCTATTGGATTATTTTTCAATTGCTTCTTGCATTCAAGCAATGATGTGTCTCTTGCCACAGATTAGCAGCAATCTGCAAGAAATGTAGAGCTCTAGTGGTCCCGATACCTTTTCTCCATAACAGCAATAACTTGGTGAAGCCTCTTGCCATGCTCATCACTCACTGCTTCACAGTTTCATAGAAAAAAACAGAAATGTGAGTCCAAGAAATTAATAGTTATAAACACTTCTTAAAAGAATTGAAAAAGAAAACATTTAAACACACAATAAAATAGAAAATAATTTAGCGAACAATTATAAAACCTTTATGGGTAGGCAAACAATAACGAACAAATAATAATATTAATAACAATAATAATTATAACAACATATTTTAAAAGATAATAAAGGTGCAGTAACTAATATATAGAAGCAGGTGTACAGATTACGAAATGTTGGAGACAAAGTTAGTCACTTACCACGGGACGCAGAAAAAGGATCTTGTTGCACGACGTTGCGATGTTGCTTATGTTTATAATTAGTTTGCCAAACCTGCTGCACATCAGATCAGGAGACTTATTACAATTTTCTGGTAATTATTTTTGTTGATTATAAAAATGTATTTTACCACTGACAGGAGAGGGAACCGCGATAGCTCAGTGGTTAGTGAACTGAACTACAAAGGACAAGAGGTAGGGTTCGATCCCAATCGACGGCTTCCGGGTTACCCAGCCTTAAATGGATGCCGGATTTTTTCTGGGAAAGTAAAGCAGCACGGGCGTAATACCGACCACATTACCCCAAAAATCATGAGCTGAAGGTCTGTAAAAGGTATGGTCACTAATACTATAGTCCCTATACGCCACTTGGCGCGACGGGGGCTCTTTACTTTACTTACTGACTGGAAGGTTACCCGAACAAACATTTCCTTGCCATGCACCACGCTAAAAAATTCGTCATCTGCAATAAAGTTATGATTTTGGGGACCAACTAATACTTAATGCTCCATGGTTTAACTTTGATTCACTCAATTTTTGGAAATGCTCTGACAAAGTACTGAAAATCCTCTCCTATTTATTCTATTTCTTGATAAATTTTGTAATGAGACCGCATTTAATGTCTAAGGGTGGTAACAAAACCTTGCTGATGTCTATAAGGGCTGGCTACTCACCATTTTTATCGCCAGGCTGCAATGACTGCCTAATTAGCCAATATTTTTTTAATGCAGTGGCCATTTATTGCTTGACTATCCCCACTCACAGAGAATACAACAGTTCTTGGTGTATACAAAGCAACAGAGCGATCATTTTTAAGTGGCCATAGAGTGATCTCTGATGCTAATTGTATGTTATACACCTCTAAAGATGTGTAATGAATCCTAAATTACGTTCATATGAACCAAATAAAAGTAACACATTACCATAGTGCAGCAAAACGTATTTAAAACTCGCCTAGGAGAAATTAATGAAAATCCTTCAATAATATGGTATGTAGTTGGTATTGTGAGGCTTCCACTACGTCATATAAGTTATAGCAGACATCAATATCATGCTCCTTAGATAAGAGAGAATGTAATAAGATGTTTCAGGCGATCCCAAAACACAAATATTTGAAAATCTTTTCCGTGAGATTCACGTTTGGAGTCTGGAAATCAAAAGATCCACTTTGTTTATTGGGAAAATACAGAATTCAAGACAAGATCATTCAGTTACCTTTGGGCTATTAGACGCGATTTAGTAGAGGTAAACTGCATAAAATCTGAGTCGTGTGAAATTGATTGTTCATGACAATAAACTTCCTCATTTGAATCAGCTGAAAATGATTTTGGAACTTGAAGAACCGTTATGCCATTGTCATGTGGCACAGTGCGTATTGCGCAGGGAAGGTTTTGATGTTTCAGTTAAATATTCTTCTTTGACATGCCTTTCTACATAAGAAGTACCACACAAAAGGTAACAATTGCAAATATAATCAATGCATTTTCTCTAAATCATTAGGACTACAAAAGGCACAGTGCCCTTTTTGCCCCTTAACGATTGTTTACAAATTGTTGCGCATATATTGCAACATATGTGCGTTTTCCAGCTCTTATCACGATCTCCTATTTTTCTGGCGATAGCACAGATTGTATATTTTCTTAATCACTGTAGTTAGATTTAGTTTTCATGATATGAAAGTCACTTCACAACAAATTAGGGAGAGTGGCGCTTTTTAGTTTCGAGGCAAAACGCCGGTCTTGAGACAGAGTGGCTGTGAGTTCAAATCCCGGCTGCACCAGTTTGAACTGTTATGTGTGGTTTCACTCTGTTGCAGTTCCCTGGTCTCAGCAGCGAGGCCCGGCATGAAACGTTAATTAATCATCCATGGTAAAAAATATGAGTACCTTCGAAGACGGGGTTATCTGACTGTGTGGCGAGGGACCCCTGTGCACACGTCTTCCAGGGAAAAACGGATTAACACACACAAATTCAGTTCCTAGTCTCTAGGGACTTCGCCACAGGTAAAAGCTGGCGAATGCAAAAGAAAAATAATCTGCACTGTTAACACATGTACTGAGCGCTTCTGAACTACGTTTGGTAGGGAAGAAACACACAACTGTATCAAAATAATACTGTTTAGTTAGGAGAGCTAGCCAGTTATAGAAATGATTTCACCATCTATTTCTACCTTAATTTTTATTAGTAAACAGAACACATTATGCAATCTGCCATAAAAGCTGCACCACACACGTATCTACAGAACCTAAATTAGTTTATTTCAGGTATTTTCAAACCTGAAGAATTTCGATATTTGACCAGTGATCGATTTTCAATTGCTCGATCACGTACTTCACAATTGTCAACATGGTGGAATGTCTGAGTGTTGGCAGAGATCAGAGTACTAACAGTAATTCACGTTTTTTTCTCCATATTTGTGCAGTCACAGCAGCAGAGGTACAATAATGTTATGACCTTGTTGAAATCAGAATTGTTACGTCACACTAAGTGTCACAACGAGGTGTTCAGTTTTCAGCGCCGTTAGAAAGCTAAATCGTATCAGGTGCAGAACCCGCGTTGACTTAATTTCGAGAATGGATGGCATGTGTTAGCCTTTTGATCGCTCGATCATTTTATAGTGAACGTTATCTACAACATATAGGAATACAAATAGGAGACGATTTAATAGGAGTTTTAATGTTGAATTCTAGTTTTACAAATGTATCTATCTATCTATCTATCTATCTATCTATCTATCTATCTATATGTCTGTCTGTCTGTCTATCTATCTATCTGTCTATCTATCTATCTGTCTATCTGTCTATCTATCTATCTATCTATCTATCTATCTATCTATCTATCTATCTATCTATCTATCTATCTATCTATCTATCTATCTATCTATCTATCTATCTATCTATCTATCTATCTATCTATCTATCTATCTATCTATCTATCTATCTATCTATCTATCTATCTATCTATCTATCTATCTATCTATCTATCTATCTATCTATCTATTTATCTATCTATCTATCTATCTATCTATCTATCTATCTATCTATCTGTCTATCTGTCTATCTATCTGTCTGTCTGTCTGTCTGTCTGTCTGTTTGTCTGTCTGTCTGTCTGTCTGTCTGTCTGTTTATCTATCTATCTATCTATCTATCTATCTATCTATCTACCTATCAATCAAAAAGTCAGAAGTAATTGTAACAACAATGAAAAAGACATAACCTAAGTGCAAAATAAATACAAGTAGAGCAATATTAAAACAGGTATATGAATTTAAATATTTGGGAACTTTGTTAACCTCAGACGGAAGATGCACAATAGAGGTGAGATGCAAAATGGCTCAAGCAAAAGTAGCTTTCCAGAAAATGAGGAAGATACTATGCAATCCATTTTTGACAATAGAAACAAGAAAAAGCGTTCTTAAATGTTATGTAGAGCCAGTCTTAACATATGGATGTGAATCATGGACAATTGGACAATAGACAAGAAAATCACTGGCGTCTGTAGAAATATGGTTTTACAGAAGAATGTTGAAAATACCATGGACAGCTAAGAAGAGCAATGAAACGTTCTGAAAGAGGTCAAAGCAAAAAGAGAGCTGCTTTTTCAATATTAGGAAGAAACAATCATCATTTTTGGCCATGTAATGATAAGAGAACAACTGGAGTATATTGTAACAATTGGAAAAATTGAGGGACGATGAGACAGAGGGAAGCAAAGAGAGAAAATAACAGATAGCTTAAGAGAATGGCTTGGCAGAAGGTCAACAACAGAAATGATAAAGATCTGTCGAGATCGAAAGTTGTGAAGAGACATGATCACCTACGCCAGTAGGCCCGGTACTTGTTGATGATGATGATGATTTATCTATCTATCTGCCACTGTGCGTGCATGTGTGTGTCTGTTTGTCTGTCTGACTGTTTGGCTGTCTGTCTGTCAAACCGCTATATAGTGTTATAGTAAGAAGATAAATAAAATGATTACATCAAAAACAAACTAAGTTAAACAATTAGCTTAAAGGTGATTTTTTCTTCTGTTCAGTCTATCTGACGTCTGCTCGTTTTCACCGGCCGTCCTTAATAATATCTAAAGTGGCCGTTGATACGATATGTCGCTTGTTTGAACAGCTGGGAAATGTTGTTACCAGTGAGCAAAGATAATACTTGCGGCGACGTCTCCGTGGAAAAGTGCATGTGTATTTATGAAAGAAAATAGCGTCAAAGCAAAGAAATGTAAATAAATGCAAAATAATGCGAAGCTGCAGTAAAGCTGAATGTGAAGGTGAAATGAAAGAAATAGAAGAAATGTTATGGTTAAAGCTTTACGTAATCGTTGGACATCACCAATTCTGAACTAAGTAAAAGAAGAGTAAAGTGTCACGCCAAGTGGCGTTTAGGGAATACGGTGTTAGTGACCATACATTTTACAGGCCTTCAGCACATGATTTTTGAGGTAATGTGGTCGGCATTACGCTCGTACCGCTTTACGTTCCCAAAATAAAAATCCGGTAACCATTTAAGGCTGGGGGGAACCGGAGGCTTCCGGTTGAGATCGAACCCTACCTCTTGTCATTTGTATTCCTGTTCAATTATGAACGAAGTTTCGGCTCAATTGTCCTACTGAAGGCCTATTGAGCCGAAACGTCGTTCAAATGTGTGTCGTTCATCAATTACGTAAATGTTTAACCATACCAATTTCAACTGTTTTTTTTTCATTTCACCTAATGATATATATATATATATCATGGCAAGATAAGGGTATAAAAAATACATTTGGTTTAAATTAATCGAAAGAACATCATCAAACAAGGGACAACTCCATAATGCTAAGATGCCATCTTAAGCATGTTCTACTTGTTCTTCTTTAATCCTGTTTTACCTTTTGTCGGTAGGCGTCGCAGGCTTTGGTCATTGATGTGTTTACTACCAAGCAAACATTAGGTGGCATTGTGATGCATAGTGATATTATATTATCCCGTAAATTCCCTCAATCGATCTTCTTGGCCTACCTCTATATTTTGTCTGTTTCAATTTGTTGTAAATAAACTGTTGACGCTGGTGCCGTGAAACCACTTTAATCTTTGGTTCTCTCTGTAATCAATTATTGGTATAATTTCAATTGTGTTTCTGATTTCATTGTTCTTTACATGATCTCTTCGTGTTTTGCTCACAGCTTTTCTGACGCGCCGCATCTCATATGTTGTCAGTTGTTTTTTTCTTGACCTTTAGTCCAAGTTTGACATTGATAGCAAATGCGTTGGGATAAAGATAAAGTTGATCAAACTCTTCTTTGTTTCCACTGAGATAGCAGAATGCTTTAAAATTGGTCTGTAACTTAACATTTTGATTTCCTGCTTCAATCACAGCGCGTCCACCAGTGTGAAACACGCCCTGTGGACACTAGCGAAATTACTGAAATAAATACATTGTTCTATGATAACTGAGAGCACAAAGCGTTTTCAACTAACAAATTAAGCATCTTCAACTTTTCGAGACTATATTTCAATCTTATCTATTTTTCTGTAACTAAATCATTATGTGTCCCGTATCGGTATAGACTTCTTGTTCGGTGTACTGTGATATTATTACAATTGTGATTAATGCGGAACAATACTTTCTCTAAATTGTGAAAGTTTAAGTGAAATGTTTACAATAGTACGCTAATAACAATGTACTTCAATTGTATTGCGTTTATTCAGTGTACTTCCACCGATTTGAGTTTTTTTCTTCATAATTATTGCACTATATTAGCGAATCAATTCAGAGGAAGAGGTATGTTTACAGCACTCGGGAAAATTGACAAATAATCAACAACAGAAAAAAAAACATGGACCAAATCAGGATCGAACCCGTACTCAGTGGCCATTTGTCATTTGTAGTCCACCATAGTGCTAAGATTCCGCCTTAAGCATGTTCTTCACTGGTAGCTGATTATCGCCTCGGAAGTTTCCCTCTATAATAATATTCATTTATTATTATTTGTCTCTGGCACTATATTACCTTGAATGAAAAGCAGTGAGAGTAATAGGTCATTTTATTTATCTTTAAAGCTGCATAGGTAAAAATAGTAGACACAAAGAAATAAATTACAATCAGAATAGCGAAGGCAGCAAGGCATTAGCCACACTTACGTATGCATGCGAGAGTTGGAATCAACTAAAATAGAAAATAAACCGGACGCATTTGAAAACATACATTTTAGTAAAATACTTTGTATACCGTGGAATGAATTCACGACTACTGCAGAAATAAGAGAAATGACATAGCGTCGAACAATATCATTTATAATCAAGAGAAGATTGTGGTCATATGTTGGTCATATGTTTGTCATATGTTGGTCATATGTTGGTCATATGCATGATGAGAAGAAACAACTAGGGAATCTCAAACCAAACCCTCAAATGGGAATTAGTGGATAAAAGAAAAGGACGCAAATTAGAGAAGCACTAAAAAGAACATTAAGGAGAGAGGCAAAAACAGCAGATATCAGCTTCCTCACCAAGATTTAGCAGCTCGCTCAGAACAGAGCCGCATCGTGCGATACAATGCGGGTCCTGTGCAAGGTCTGGCGCTTGATGACAAGGATCGTCGAATTCAAGAGTCTAGAATTATTACCCTTTGTGCCGTCTTCGGCTCGAAAGAATAATAGATAGAATTGCACCATATTGTATTTTTTTTTAGTTTACTTGCACTATATTGCGCATAATATCTGGACCCTAGATGCAAGAACAATAAGAAAAATAACCTCTACAGAGATTAAATGTGTTAGACAAATGAGAGGAAACAGTCAGAGAGATAAGATCATAAATGAAGAACTGAGAAAAAAGCTAGGAATAGCCCCCGCCATAGAATATATAAGAAAACAGATAAAATGGTTTGGCCACGTGACAAGGCAGAAAGAACAAAACACAACGAGCCTTCAACAAACGTTGTGAGAACTCCAGACCCAAGGGTCGACCACAAAAAAGATGGGTCGATGGAATATTAGAAGTACTAGGAAACATAACAGCAGCAGAGGCGAACAGAAGAGCAAAAGACCGCAAATTATATCTCCCCTCGACGCTGAAAGGCAAATGAGGAAGGAAAGAGGAAGAAGATATTGCGCATTTTCAGTGTACTTCTACTCATCATCATCATCATCGAGTACAATCTCGGCAACGAAGGTTGGCTAACACGGAGCGCCATTCTGCTCTGTCTCTTGCTTTGATGGTGCAGGTTGTCATAGGCTCAATTGCCTATCTTGTGATGTTACTCATCCATGTTAGTTAGTATTGGTCTGCCTCTGCCTGTACTTTTACTATTTTACTTTCTTAAGTGCCACATAGAATATCGTGTATTTTCGGTCTATTTTCACTATACTGAGGTGCATTTTCGGTAATCATGTACTATTTTATTAATTTTAATGACACTTCCACCATTTGGAGTATTTTAAAGTGTACTTCATGACTTGTCAATATTCATTGCAATATTCAAAAATTGCTCTCTTTTCCCGTGAGGATATTTAGTGTATATTGTCTATTACACGATAAACGACAATTTGAAGAGTACCAAGACAGTTTTTGATGATTTAGTCTCACATAGTAATATTATTGCATGTTTCACTATATCATTATCAACCGCAATGCCTGCTGGCGTAGGTGAGCATGTCTCTCCACAACTTTCGATCTCGACAGTTATTTATCATTTCTGTTGTTGACCTTCTGCCAAGTCATTCTCTTAAGCTGTCTAGCATCTTTATTCTTTGCTTCCCTCTATTCAGTTGTCACAATACATTCCATTTGTCCCCTTCTCATTGCATGGCCACAAAAAAAATGATAATTGTTTCTTCCTAATATTGTAAATTAGCTCACTTTTTGCCTATTTTGGTCTATTATAGAACGTATCTATTACTCTTGTTAGCTGTCCATGGTATTCTCAACATTCTTCTGTAAAACCACATCTCTAGTTACCAGTTATTTTCTTGCCAGTTTTCCTAATGACCATGATTCACATCCATATGTTAAGACTGGCTCTACATAACATTTAAGAACTCTTTTTTCAGTTGTCATATTTGTATTGCACAGTATCTTACTCGTTTTTTTTGGAAAGCTGCTTTTACTTGAGCCATTTTGCATCTCATCTCTCTTGAACATCCATCATCTGAGGTTAACAATGTTCCCAGACATTGAAAATGATTTACCTGTTATAATATCGTTCTACTTGTCTTTATTGTACATTGCGGTGATGTCTTTTTCTTTGTTACTACCATTGTTTTTGTCTTTGTGACATAAAGGCTGAGTAGTCTATTTCTGCTTTCCTTTCACTACATAGAGTCATCATCATGTACCATACCGGTTGGCGTAGGCGATCATGTCCTTCCACAATATTCTGTCTACAGTGCATCGTACCACTTCTGTAGTTGACTGTTTTCCATGCCATGACACCAAGCTATCCAGTATTTTATCATTTTGTCGTCCGCGAACTCTCTTTCCTTCTATTTGCCAATTGTAAACAAGTATTCCAACTTTCCTCTTCTCATGATGTGCCAGAAAAATGTTGATTGTTTCTTTTTCATGTTTTTTAGGAGTTCCCTTTTGTGTTGGCCTCTTTGAGAATTTCTTCATTGGTCTTTTTAGCTGTCCGGGAACTTTCAACATTCTTCTCAGAAATCCCATCTCTCTGTGGCCTCTAATCGTCTTTTCCTTTGCTTGTCTACTGTCCATGATTCACTTCCATAAGTCAGAATTGGTTCTCTATAGCACGGAAGAACTCTCTCTCTCATTTCTATTGACATAGATTTGTTGCATAAGATATTTTTCATTTTCTGAAATGCTATTTTGGCCTTAGCTATTCTGCTTTTTATTTCTGTGGTGTATCTCCCATTTGATGTTATTATTGTGCCCAAGTATTTCAAACGTTGCACTTGTTTCATAGAATAGTTAGAGTTACATAGAATAGTTCAAAGAAAACAAACGGTTCTTTACTTGTCAGTCCTGTATGTGACTAAAGGGCATGGCACCAAATACTGAAAATCAGTGATCAATAATCAAGGAAATGCTAAACCTAACCTGGCACTAGCAAACAATCAAGTGATGAAAGCACATCTCGAACGTGCCACTTTCGATGCAGGGAGAATATCCGGGAGCTACATCCAAAACATTCTCAAGCGAGATTCCAAGCCCTCTCCGGTCAGTGCCTAATTTAGAAAAGTACTTTTCGTGTCAAAAGGGAATTATGTAACCATTAATCATAGTAATCAAGTATACGGAAAATATCGAGCTCAGAAAGCACGTGACACTATATGACCTGAGGAAGTAGCTGATTCCATTATTTTTCCTCATGCTCTGGTATCTTGAATGAATTGGTGTGAAAGACGGATATAAACTTTATGTTAATTTTTTTTTTCTGGAACAGGTAAAGTAGACTATAGCGTTGAAACTGTGCTTCCACATATTAGTAAAGGCTCATCCTTCAGTGTACTAGAGTGTGATATGTATGTTTGAAAATGTTAAATGTTGGGAAACCTGTGACGATTTGTCTATTTTTTATTTTTTTTTTTTTTCATTTACAGCGGGGTTGAAAAATAATTGAAAATGAAATACAAATAATACGAAAGATTTATTTTCACGACGAAAATGTCCGCAAGGCTTCCGGTAAACTTATACGGCTTTACTGGTCCTGAGAGATATATTTCATGGGTCATTTAAATTATATCGCTGTCAGTTTACATTTCAATGTTAGATTTGTTGGTGACCGTAATACACATGTCAATAAATCTGAACTTCAGTGACTTGGTGCAATGAAATGTTCTCAATGAATGAAGTTGAATTATTTCGTTTCAATAAACGTTTATTGTAGGGAAAAACACTTGAGTAAAATTAATAATAATTGTGTGTCAAGATGTGGAACAACAACGTCTTGCATGTAAGAGATAAATAATTATAGTTATCTACTTATGTCAGGGCCAGTGAGGCATCAACTGATTGAGATCCTGTTTCACTTCACTGTGTCGAAAACACCTTAACCTGTGTGGTAAAGCAATCAAAGAAGGTAGGCAATCCGAGTCCCAAAAATGTTTAACTGAAATGTGATGTATTGGTCAGAATGGCAAAACATGGTTGTATGCTGTAACATCTTGACACCCACTGATTAGTCACTAATTAATATTTTCGATTATTGCATCTATTGTGACCAAACACAACTTACTGTTGATTAATAATAACCTTCAAGTGCTGGAGTGTTTATCCGGACAAATAAGACGAATTCAAGAGAAATTGTACAATACTAATATTTCAGTAAATATCTCACTATATACTAATTTGATTAAAAACGAAAAAAAAGCCGTTGGCAGGAGTTACCAAGATTATCAGAGAGAACTATTAACACACAGAAGTTGTAACGAATGAATCATTATAAATGTGGTTCCTTTAAAAAAATCGAATTATTGTTGTTAATATCTTATTGCGTACAATTTATCAGTCAGTTGGCTTGCATCCATAATGTGCAGTTTATAACGCTCCAGGTTATTCAGTTTTTAAAAAAAAATGGAGAGGATAGCGGGAGCGGTGGAGGATGCAGAGACTTACTGTATAATGATTAAAACAACAAAGCTCGACAAATAGAAAATCTTGCAATATTAGCAAACTTAAATGTCGACATTCTTGAGTACACACCTACAACAATGTCTACAATAGATAATTAGAAGGCATTGCATGTTTGCACATTACATTGTCTGTATATGTTGGTTGTATGTGTGAAGGACTTGCCTGTAGTAAAATTGCCTCCAGCTGATCGAAGTATGCCAGTAGGTCAAAGCAATTGTGTAGGTGTAACAAGCAGCTGTTAAACCAATTTACAATCATACTTTTCTACTGCAAACTTAAACAGTAAAATACAGTGATAATATATGAAATGTACTTAAACGGGAAACAGTAAATTATGTATCATTGTTGCAGCAAATATTGCTTTATCTGTTTAAAATGCAACCTTGATGTAATATTATACTTTATTATGTGAAAATCGTGATGGTTTTTTTTTTTATATTCGTAACCTATCCCAGAGAAAAAATTCAGAAAAAAAAATAATTTCATTTGGGGGAAAAAAATGTTGCAAAAAAAAAAATTGGACGAAATTCAAACAATTAAATTAGTTCTTACATTATAGATCTGGCTTAGACTGCTAGGATTAGCAATATTTCGATTATAGTTTCGAAATTCTGATAATAAGTTTAAAGTCAATAGCAAAAACAGTATTTGAACTAATAATTCCTAATCTGCTCGTCTATCTGTGTAATCTGTGATTAAGAAACAATTGGAAATCACGAAGTGTATGAAATAGGACAGTATTACAAGTATGATTAAAGTGTTAGCTATGATTTTTTTTAAAAACTGTATATCGATTAATGATAATGTTTTTCTGTGTACTTTTAACTAGAGTTGCGTGTACGTATTTTCCCTTTGATATTCACACTGTAATGCTATACTAATGTGTGTGAATACAATTATAAATGTGATTTTCATTTTTTTTTTTTTTTTTGGGGGGGGGGGCGCATGTGTTAGTATATGTGTTTATATTCTAGTTAATAATTTATTGTTCCGACGGTATGGCCTTTCAGTCAATCTGTATGTTTGTTATGGCCTTTCAGTCAATCTGTATGTTTGTTTGAATGCCGCCGTGGTAACAAACTAAAGCAAACGCGCAAAACTGTGTTACCTTTTAAGTTGTTGCATTATTGTTGTTTGTACGAAGAAATGAAGCTGCTATGAAGCTGTGATTAGTAAACATGGAATCAGGGTAGAAACGGATCGACAGCTGCTAGATTTATCCAGTCAAAAATGGGTACCGCATATTTTTTTCTATTAAAATAGTCAAAAACTGTCGTAATGTCGATCACAGTATAAATAAATACAGTGATGGTTGAAATAATTGACATTGACGCATTATTCACAATTTGCTATCCAGCGTGAAGTGATTCTTTCTTCTCTCACTACTTCTTTTTTTCACATAGGAGTTTGTGGGGGAGGGGGGGCTGAATATAGTTCAGTTGTTATGATTAAACTAAATTATAAATAAAGCAAGAAAAGGTTATGTACAATATTTGCAAAGCCATCCAGTATATTAAACAATAAAGATATATGACAACTGTGTACTGTCAGTGCGTGTGCGTGAATTGAAAAGGTGAAGGGCAGCAGGCATGAAAAACGTTGAGACTGCTAACACTTCTTCGAATGTGCCTGAGGAAAGTTCGCTTGTTGTGGTCAAACAAAATCACCAACCAAAAACTCAAAATGTGCAGTCAAATGAAGATACATTTCGTCCTAGCAAGATCAAATGTGGTTGAATAGGTGATGGGCTTAGAACAGATCCAAAAACAGTGACAAGAACTGCCATGCAAGTTATTCGAAAGGAAGTAGACAAGAGGTTGACTAAGGACAAACTGGCATAGGATCAATTAAACAGAGGTTTATAGTGAAGGCTGGACCTGGTCGATTTGAAATGGATATATTAGGGCCACATGAAATGTATAAGCTTTGTTTTTCTTCTGTTTATTAGCTATTTCGTCAGCATGTGACCAAAGAAAGACAAGAGAAATCATCTGATAATAATTTTAAAATATGATATTTCGTTTTACTGCTTCTGATTCAGCGACCCGTGACGTGAATACAGATTTAATAAAAAATCTGACATTTTATTATTAATTTTGTGTATTTTATACCGACCTATGTTTATGCCATTGTCATCAGCCGTCAAATGCTGTCACGTTATTTACTTCGTTTTTAAAAAATGAATTAATTACCCCCCATGGATTACAAGAAAAATCGTGTTCTTTGGTAATATTAATATCAAGATTAAAAAAAAATAATATAACTGTATGCGAAAACTAATCTTTGTTCTGCACAAGAAAATTGTGGTTTAGGCAAAAGGTTGTTTACGTATTTCGTACATATATTTTATGGATAGGGGAATATGGATATCTCCAAATAAGGAGGAGTGAAACCTCTCCTTTCCTCCGCTAGTCTACAATAATACCTTGGACAAGCTGAAATACTTGCGCTGCACCCTCTCCCCTATCAGGGTTACGTGAAGCCAGGAAAGCAGGTTGTGTGGATGATGTTGTAGGAGCAACCAACATGTAGTGATTGTTATGGTCCCCACTCTAAGGTGGCAGACAGAGGATCTCAGTTGTAGAGACTATGGCTGCGATGTTCGTCTAATAGTCACAGCCAATAAAGAAAGGAATACAAGCTAGGTTCTTATATTTCCCAGAATAATCATGTCAAAAAAACAATGCAACATCTAACGATGTTAATAGCGACTCCAAGGCAGCCTTCTCGTCCGGTAGTGAGCGTCATGTACAACAGGTGACAACTGATCGTCATCAAGTTGCTGTATGCACGATCAAAAATGGAGAGACTCTATCAATGGTAACTCGGAAAATTATATCAGCATTCTAGGATGACAACATAGAAAATATCACCCAAGAAATGAAGAAAATGAAATTTAACATCCAAGGAAAATGTGAAATGGCTAGGAACGGATTATACAGCAATAGTAAAAAATGTCATTTGCTCTGGAGAATCTACACTAAGAAGAAGGCATCATGTTAGAGAAAGAATCAAAACAGAGAAATGTTTTTGGCCAGTATCAGATAGGATTGGGAGCCGCGATAGTTCAGTGGTTAGTGAACTGGACTACAAAGGACAAGAGGTAGGGTTCGATCCCAACCGACTGCTTCCGAGTTCACCCAGCCTTAAATAGGTACCGGATTTCTGGGGAAAGTAAAGCGGCGCGAGCGTAATACCGACTACATTACCCCAAAAATCATGTTCTGAAGGTCTGTAAAATGTATGGTCACAAACACCTTATTCCCTATACGCCACTTGGCGTGACGGGGCTCTTTACCTTTTTTACTTATCAGATAGGATTATGCTAGTAAAATTGAGAGATAGAACAATGGATATCAACACCACTGAAGCGGATGCACCATCAATAACAGTGAAGAAGAATGCATCTATGTCACTGACAACGAGATAGAGATGGCACTGGAACAATGTAAATCTCTAGAAATAGCGATTATAATACGGGCGTTCAATACAATGGTAGTATAGTGTAAAATGTGGTAGGAGGACTTGACCTAGGCAACACAAATTATAGAGAGGATCGATTTTACAAAAGCTCATGAAATTATTGCAGGTAACACCTGGTTAATGCAACGAGACGACTTTGGTCACGGCAAAGCCCAAACAACAAATTACACCATAAAAGTAATGACATACTGGTACAAAGAAGATTCGGCAATGGCTTAATATCTTTAAAACAAGACAAAGAAGATTGCAGTAACGGCCATTTACCAATAGTTCAAAAAATGAGAATAACACTGAAAGGTATCGACAGCCCCATGAAATATGAACTTAGAACTAGATATGCTTTGAACAGATCAAGGAATTAGCGGTAACAACGCTGCAACATAGTACAGAATCGATATAACTCCAGGGAGAAAAAAAACAGAATATTAAAGAACGGCGAGAAAATGCTCAAACAATCGATTCAACAAACATCGGAAGAATAATATCAATACCTGAAAGAACCAACAAGAAGAAATGGATAACAGAAGTAATACGAGAACCAGTTGAAAAAGAAGAAAACATAAGCGAAAATAGAAGATATACACAAGATTGCGCACAGAAACCCACAACAATTGTAGAAATTCAAATGGAGAATGGGCTAAAGTAAAAATATGAGGAAATTGAAAACAAAAATCATAGAAAGGCACAAAATTCATGCACTATCAATTACAATAATTAACAGGAATAAAAGAAGCAAAGGTTTCAGGATGTGTACAATAAAATACTGGAAATATAATGAAAGAAGAAGACTAATTAATGGAAAGACGGATGACGTGTATTGTTTAACTTTATTATCATGTAAGACAAGAGCTAAACAATTTAAATTAGGCACCGGACCACCAGTAATGACGTAGAAGTGGAAGAGGTAATTCTCAACATGAAAAGAGGCAAAGCTTCAGGTCCCGATAATATAATAATCTATTAGATAGATGCTTTAGAAGAGCTGGGAGTACTAATCATAACATAACTACTAAATGGAGGACATCACATAGGGAAGGTCGCTAAAGATGTACAAAAAGTATCTTTGTACTCATTCGAAGTCAATCTAACTTATTGCGAAGTCCATCGCACTATTAGTCTTATGCGCCATATGACTAAATATGTATAAGAATCATCATGAGACATGTACGGAACAAAGCACAGCCAGAAATAAGTGATAAACAATCTTTTGTTTTCGTGAAAGGAAAATTCATTAATAATGAAAAATACACTATGTGAAAACTGCTAAAAAGAGCTATAGAGATAATGAAAGGTCTACATGTGCTTCATAAACTACACGTAAGTATTTGGCAAAGTAAAGCATGTGGAAATAATCAATATGCTGGAGAATTAAACATCGATGGTAATGATCCAAGAATCATAATAAAATATTTATTGGTAACAAAAATCAGCCATAAGAACTGTCAACCAAATAAATTACTTGGAATATATAAAACAAGGAGTCAGACAAGGTTGTGTTCTGCCTCCGTATTCTCTCTCACCTTACCATGATAATATGAGATCAGCAGTAGACAAAAAAAAAGAATTAAAGTCAACGGTCAAATTGTAAACAATATGTGATATGCGGATGACACATCCTGAATAGCAGAGACGGCAAATGATATACAAGAAATTGGAGAAATAACTGTCAAAGAAAACAAGAAAAGTCTCAGCCAAAATAGTAAGGAAACAGAAATTATTGTGATATCGAAGAAAAAAGCATTATCATCATACAAGGTACAAATAAGCGGGGCACATACGAAACAAGTGCAGAGACTCAAATACTTGGGTACAATAATAACGTCCGACGGAAGATGCACCATAGAAATAAAAAAAAAACAGAATACTTCACGTAAAAATATAAGTAAATTAAAAACATCAAACAAGTCTATGTGAATTGAAGTGAGAGTGTTCATAATTGCTATATAGAGCTACTTCTGACCTATTGTAGCCAATTGTGGACAGTAGACAATGCAACTTAAATACGGTTAGAGGCCACAATGGTGGAATTTCTCAGCGGAATGTTGAGAGTTTCAATAACATATATATATATATATATATATATATATATATATATAAAATCAGCGATGAAATTCTCAAAGAGAAGACACACACACACACACACACACACACACACACAAAAGAATTTAAAAAATCAGAAAAAAATCATTTTACACTTTTGGGACACATCATGAGAAGAGCAAAGTTGAAAAACTTGCTTACAAATGGAAAAATACAAGGAAAGAGAGATCATGGGCGAACATAGAGAGAATATATATAAAATAGCTTAGTGTCGTGACACAGTCACCACCAGAACTGAAGGGATGCATTGAGACAGAATTGAGGAAGGACATGATCGTCTACATCAACCAATATGGCACATGATTATGATGATGATATATGATAAATCAAATACAAATTTAATTTGAAAAAAAAACATAATAAAAAAGCAAGCCTACAATAAATATAATAATAGAATATATATATATATATATATATAGTCTACTATATTATTATATATAATATAATATAATATAATATAATATAATATAATATAATATAATATAATATAATATAATATATATAATAATATAATATAATATAATATAATATAATATAATATAATATAATATAATATAATATAATATAATATAATATAATATAATATAATATAATATAATATAATATATATAATGTAATGTAATGTAATGTAATATAATATAATATAATATAATATAATATAATATAATATAATATAATATAATATAATATAATATAATATAATACAATACAATATAATACAATACAATACAATACAATACAATACAATACAATACAATACAATACAATACAATACAAACAATACAATACAATACAATACAATACAATACAATACAATACAATACAATATAATATAATATAATATAATATAATATAATATAATATAATATAATATAATATAATATAATATAATATATAATATAATATAATATAATATAATATAATATAATATAATATAATATAATATATTATAATATCGTTATTAACCCACAAACTTCCTGTGATATAGAATATTGTGATATTAGTGAAGATAATACTACATTCTAAATTTGTCACAGTTTCATTACTTTATCTTGGATATGTAAACATAGAGATATAAAAATGTATGTCTGTACTTTTGCCCTGATGTATGTGCTGGAATCAGAAGATGTAAACATTTGCTCTTAATGAAAATGTCTGGTATAGCCAATTTTACTGTCTGCTCCAGAATTGTTTATGAGTGATTTTCCCCGCAATATCACATCGCAATCATATTATTAGTAGCTTTTTGGTCTAACTACTGGCCGATGAAGCAAATGTGATCAACTGTGATGTCTGGTAGAACAGCAATAAACTCTCTTCACATTAAGTGGTCAGTGGTCATCATTTTCATTGTGAATTATATGTGGTTCTTCATGTTAACATCCGTTAATTATACATCCACAATTATCTATGACTATCTTCTTTTTATAACACTTCTTTATTTGTAACTGATTCTACTCTTGTTACTCCGATACATAATGTTAACTCCGATTACAACCACCGCTCAAAGCCGGTACCCGTCTTCAGAATAGACTTTGGGAGTAAACCCTGAGGAAAAATCCAGGGATGGAGTCCCTGGAGGAAGGGAGTGGGTGGGACAATGATGTATATATATATTGAGAGACTGAGGAGTCTAAAGGTGGAAATGGGGTCTGGTCGATCCGGAGTGCTTAGTGTGAAAAACAGATGTACCTATAATCAACACTTTACAGGAACAATTAGTCTGAGAAATGCTTGGACGGTTTGTGGAGCGGATATATGGATGTCCCAACTGCAGTGAAACTGAGTCAAAGAATAGATTATATACCTGTGTAGTTCTTTATTACATTTTATGTTAATTGTTTGTTGGTCAAATTCATGAATTTTATATTTTTCCCCCGTGTTATTCAAAGGTCTTTTTGTTATGCAAAGTAGTGGGGTCTATTTTATCTTAGGAGTCAGAGTATACAATAAGGGAACATTATGAGTTTATTATATGTTGGAATTTTTCGAAACAACTAAAACATCGGTGATAAACAGGTGTAAACATAATGCTGAATCGCTCCAGACAAATGAAAAAAAAAAATCCGTAATAATATAATAACTTATATTCTAGTGGAACATAACTATACACCCCTCCCTGTTCACGCATTTAAGGGGGAAAAATCGACAACCATGCATGACGTCAGTATAGGTCAAGAGGTACATGTAGGGAAATGCTCTAAATTCTGACTCTTGAACCAGCCATCAGCAACAGGAGTAGACTACACAGCTCGCTCTGGCTACAACCATCCCGCAAGACTGTCACTTGAGCGCATCAGTGATATTTTTCTAGTAAATGTTATTAGAAAAATCAGTAATGTTAAGTGCTACATATAATCATGTTTTGAACAAACAGATGAAGGCTGCCCAGTGAATACCAGACACGCTTTAACTAATCAAAATATTGTCTGTTCATTTAATCTCCACCCGAGACTCTTGTAGGTCGTCACACAACACACCCACACTAAGAACCTATCAGAACTGTCCCAGTTTAGGTTCAGGATCAGACTGGCTGAAATTTACCTAAAAGGTTGGACATCGTTTCATGATGGAATCTGTCAAGTTGCCAGACGATCATGAAACATGTCACATTTTTCTGTTGTTTAGTGTCTACAGTCGCGGTTTTCATGTTCTACTTTGCTCGGAAACATTTCGTTTACAAAGATCTTTCTTCTCTTAGTCAGATACCAATTTGTGATATTTATAGAAACTATTGTCTCATTAACCATCATCAGGTGCCATGTCTGTGAGTGTAGATTTACAGCCTTTCTAAATTGGCCACTATTGTTTCTTATTAGTTGAACGATATCTCTCCATTTCAGATGATTAATCTGTCTCATATATATACATTTGTATTCCTCTGCTTCTGAATGCTCACAACTTTTTTTCACCTATTGATTCAAAATGTTAAATTACTATCAAGACATCAACAGAGTAGGACTGTACATGATTAGATTCGCTTCCGGTTCCAAGATGGTGGAAAAAGAGTTTGTATTCGTTGAATGACGCAGGATTTGCGTTGAAGACTAGTCAATTTCATCTCTTTATTGCTGATCGCTGTGTTGATGGAAACTGAAGGTTTTTAGTTGTTTTTAGTTTAATTATTGTGCACTGGTGCTTCTGTGTTCGTGCACGTGGCCGCGGTCTTGTCAGCAAATCAAGTGTTGTCAGTTCATTCAGTGTCAAACGTGGTGCGTTCTACGTTATGGTACTGGACGATGTGGCCATGCGATAGAGAGACAGCATATTCCTGACACTATAAAATGATCAGGACAAAATGAAGATTTTTGTTATGTTCCTACAGCCCTGGTGCGATAGCTGGATCAAGAGGGATATTGCATAAATCTAAAAGCTATACGGGGAGAAATAATGGAAGTGTTGGTGAAAATAATCTGATGAATAACGTAACATACTATCTTCGCTTTGGAGATTTGTTAATTGTCTTTTATTCACAAGTCAATGATGAAAATGTCGTATATTGTAATTATGAATAGCTTGCTCCTACTACTGTTTATTTACTGCTTCCAATTCCTCTTTGTTGCATACGTCTCCTCTGTATTATCTTTTAGACCTAAATAGCAGTCAATATTGGCTGACATTTATTTTTGAGCTTTGCTTTATTTTGTTCAAACTATTTTTTTTTCTATTTGTTCACGTCTTTCAACATCGAGGCGGAACCAAGAGCGTTTAAGGACTATATGCACTCCTTCATGCACGTCGAGCATTGTGATACTTGTTAGTTTACTTATTAATTGTCTTTTAGGTGTGTGCTCTCTCGACTCCCTTCTTTTTACTTGTGATTTTGGGTCTTAATATTCTTTCCCACCTTTCACATTCTCCTTCTACTCTGAAAGGTGGGAAAGAAAATCACTTGAGTCCATAGAAATGTGGTTTTACAGAAGAACGTTGAAAATACCATTAGCAGCTAATAAGAGTAATTAAAACGTTCTGAAAGAGGCCAAAGCAAAAAGAGAGTTAATTTCCAATATTAGGAAAAAAAATCATCATTTTTTGGCCATGTAATGAGAAGGGAACAGCTGAAATATATTGTAACAAGTGGGAAAATTGAGGGACGAAGAGAAAGAGGAAATCAAAAAGAAAAAATACCAGACAGCTTAAGAGAATGGCTTGGCAAAAAGGTCAACAACAGAAATGATATAACTGTCGTGATCGAAAGTTGTGGAAAGACAAGATCAACTACACCAGCAGGCCAGCTACTTGATGATGATAATGATAATCTTTCTTTATGTCACTTTCGTTGTGAATATTTGTCTTTCGCTTTTGACTATAAATGTCTAAACTTTGAAATGATGGCCGCGTGTTTGAAGAAATATTGTGTTATATATTGCTTTTATCATAACTATCTATATATTGTTCATTCGAGCCAAAGACGGCAAGTAGGGCAGAAATTCTAGACTCTGTGTCCGACGATCTTTGGTGTCACGCACCAGATCTTACACAAAAACCGTATTGTATCTCGTCACACGTCCATTTTCTGGGCGAGTTGTTCAACTTCGACAAGGAACAAGGAAGCTGATGTATCTCTCGTTTGTCTGAAGTATTGCCTACATTTGCAATGCCGTTCATAAATAAATGTTTTTGTTGTTGTTGTAATTTATGCAGTGTGCCCTTATAGTTTTGTTTGTAGTGTGGTATATATGGGCCAATAGAACTTCCTCAGTATATTATATTGAGTACAGTCTTGAAGTATGTGTTCAGCAGTCTGGGTGGACTAAGGCATTTGATAGTTTAGACAGATGCATGCTTTGGAAGTTGCTGAGTCATTACGGAATCCCCATTAAGTTTATTAACCTGATAAAAACAATGTATGAAGGAACGAAATGTAGTGTAGTGCATGAAGGACAGCTTACAGAAGCATTTGAAATAAGAACAGGAGTAAGGCAGGGATGCCTTCTGTCTCCATTTCTCTTACTACTGGCCATAGATTGGATTATGAAAATAACTCAAAACAACAGAAACGGAATACAGTGGTCATTGACCAAACAACTTGATGATTTAGACTTTGCTGATGACACAGCCATCAACAGATGCAGGATAACAAGGGCATACTTGATGAGAGATCACAACAGCTAGGACTGAAGATTAATAGAGATAAGACCAACATTATGAGAATTAATACAGTTGGTAATAAACAAATAAAACCAGGAGAAATACTTCTATTAGATGTACAATCTTACATATATCTGGACAGTAATATGGATACAGAGGGAGGAACAGAAAATGATACCAAAATAAGGATATCAAAAGCTAGAGGAGCTTTCATTGCACTGGGAAACATATGGAAATCCTAAAGAAATTAGGTTAAATACAAAAAAAAAATTTCAACTCAAATGTTAAGGCGGTCCTATTATATGGATGTGAAACATGGAGAACAACAAAATTGACAATCACGAAGATACAGAGTTCATTAATGGATGCTTATGCAGAATAAAAGGATGGGAATGGCAAGACAAAATCACTAACGTAGAATTATGGAAATGTACCAGTCAAACACCAGTAGATAAAGAGATACAGCGAAGACGATGGCGCTGTATAGGACACACACTACAGAAGCCAACTGAGAGTATTACACAACATGCCCTTTTTTGGAATCCCCAGGGGAAAAGACAAAGAGGAAGAACAAGGAATTCTTGGAGAAGACAGATAGAAGCAGAGATGAAGATGATGGGGAAGACATGGAATGATCTTAAAAGAATGGCAAAAAACAGAACGACTTGGAAAGAGTTTCTTGAAGACTTATGCTCCACTGGGAGCTAACAAGGTAGAAGAGGAAGAAGAGTCTGGGTGGCCTGTCAACATGTACATGTAGCTATGGTGGCGATCTTAAATGTTGTACTATGTGACTGTGGGGTCGATTGTGCACTGTTCGGAGTATAATATATATGTGTGATAACTTGTTCCCATCTATTCATACTATGAAAGGCATCCTGATTTGGGGCTTGTGGTCTTCAGATTGATTTGATTATCTCTTTCTCCTGATGGTATGTAACTGGTGCACCTGATTGTGTGCCTGTTGCTTCTAACTTAACCCGCTGATCTGCTTTCGCATTTCTTGGTAATGCACAGTGAAGTGGGATATATGGTAGGGTGACTCTGTGATGCTTGCAGAGTTCTGTCAATAAGGTCTGCAGATGTGGAAATTTATATATTGTAGTGCCTTGTCCATTGATCATGAATCTGTCAAAAAACCTACAGGCTGTGGGCTAAGTTCAGCAGTTTTTCTTTTGCCAACTTTATTGCTTGGATTTTTGCATCGTAATTGTGGCAATATTTCCCTGTTGCTATTTTATTCAATTCTCTAGTATTATTTGGGTACTCTATGTATGCTTCTGGTTCCCCATTGTTTACTTCATTCTGTGCTTATCCACAAATGTTTACACGAATCCAAAGATCTTGTCTTCTTCATCCAAGAAACTGAGAGTGATTGTTTTACGCTGTACACTATTCTGTTCCTCGTTGTCAAGTATTCCTTTCACTTCTGCCATAATTTTTTTTTACCACAATCCGGATTCTTTTGTCCGAAGCCGATGCCTGATGTTGTTGCCTCTCGCCTCAGTGTTCTTTTTGGCGTTTCTAGGTCGATCTCTGTTTTTTCTGATGTAACGAAAATTACTCTACCTTTATCTGTCTGCATCTGTATTGTATTGAGTACTGCATGTCTAGTACAGCTGCTAGAGTACCGCTTGTCTAGTACATCTGCTAGAATACCGCTTGTCTAGTACATCTGCTAGAATACCGCTTGTCTAGTACATCTGCTAGAATACCGCTTGTCTAGTACATCTGCTAGAATACCGCTTGTCTAGTACATCTGCTAGAATACCGCTTGTCTAGTACATCTGCTAGAATACCGCTTGTCTAGTACATCTGCTAGAATACAGCTTGTCTAGTACATCTGCTAGAATACCGCTTGTCTAGTACATCTGCTAGAATACCGCTTGTCTAGTACATCTGCCAGAATACCGCTTGTCTAGTACATCTGCTAGAATACCGCTTGTCTAGTACATCTGCTAGAGTATCGCACGTGTTGTACCTTTGCTTCTGATATTTTAACGAAACCTTTATTATTTTATTCCACTTCTCTTAACTTTCTTTCCGAAGTCGACAAGAATACATACTTCGCTTTATGTTGCGGTTTCTCAATAAAATATGATTACATGTCTAATTACAACTGCCATTTTAATAATGTATAAGGAACTACTTACTACAAATTAGTTTTACAAAGTTAACAAATTAGTTAATTGCAAAGTATTACAAACTACTTACTACAAATGAAAATTATTAAATCTAAGATGTGTACGAAAGCTTGCAAATTTCGAAGCTGATAAGGTAATAATAAGGTAATAATAAGGTAACAATAAGGTAATAATTAAACTTAAAATATATATCTGATATTAATCGTATCTGCTATATTTTAAATTGGCTGTGTGTTACCGGGGCCTCATTATGAGGGAAGTAAAGAATAGTGACACTGTGACCTTCCAGGCATGTCGTAAGAGGCGACTAAGGAGGTTGATCGATGGCTTGACAAGATGTCATTGTAAAAATTATTGTTATGGATACAGCACCATATATTTTAGAGCAGTGATCTCTGCAATATGTGTCACTTTGGCACGTAAGGTTTCTGTTTTTGAGATTGTGGTTCTGCCCTATGTGTCGTCTTCGGCTCGAAAGGACAATAGATAGATAGATAGATAGATATATTTTAAATAACATAAAGATGGGGTAATTATGAGGCGTTCTCACGAGTGGAAGGAGGAAAGGCGGTCCTGGAAAATGAAACATCAGTTATTTTATGATGAGCTCTGTGCATAATAGATATAGATATATATAGGATTGACACATTCTCCTACTCTGAATGGTAGCAAAGGTGCGGTCATGTAAGCAAAGGAGTAACTAAGAACACGATTCCGTAAACATTTTCTATTTATTTGAGCTGTTCTATGTAGCCAAAAACAATTAAATACCCCTTGTTCTGAAAGCACAATGCATATTTAAAATCAATGAATGTGACATTTTGAATTGATTTGTCTTGTCAATATTCTTGTGAGAGCTTGTGATGCACATTCATGCATAATGTTTTGCATTTGAAAGATGTACCCGACTTCAAAACACAAAAATGCAACTAAAATGTGATAGTTTCATGAAAATTATATCAGAATCACTGCTTCGCTAATATTTTAATCTTTAAGATGAAAAGAAGCTAAAGCAAAAAAGAAATTACGCAAGAATTACCCATACAAAAACATAACCGCTATGAATAAATACCAAAAAATACAATTTTATAATGTTATCGGAGTTAATAGCATCTTTATAGTTTCTGAAGGAACTAGAGCTCGACATTTTACCAGCAACGCTGCTTCGATGAGTGAAAGCATTCTGATAGTGACTATTTGACAGAACATATATTTTCAAATAAAGAGAAAAAAACTCTATGAGATACATTCAGATACAGAGAACAAACTCTATGAGATATATTCCAATAAAGAGAACAAACACTGCGAGATATATTCAAATAAAGAGAACAAACTCTGTGAGATATATTCAAATAAAGAGAAAAAACTATATGAGATATATTCAAATAAAGAGAACAAACACTGCGAGATATATTCAAATAAAGAGAACGAAACAATGTGAGATATATTCAAATAACGAGAACAAACACTGCGAGATATATTCAAATATGAAATGATATAGCCAACAAAGACAGTATCATTTAAAAAGAGTAATCTTGTAAACGAAGGAAAAAAATTTAAAGAACAACTATTTATAAAATGTATTAGAAACGTCGTGCTCTGTAGTAATTATATTTGTATATGACCATGGACACATGTATCGGTATTGTGGTCAGACGTCGGACAGATTTTCTTTCCTAACAAAAATTCTTGTAATCAGACGCTACGTGAATCAGCAGCCATATTTGTTAGATAAAACATCTGACAAAATTGGAACATTTCATTAAGTTCTAGCTGCACTACTCCTTTCAAATCCACACGTTTTAAAAATTGGAAACGGACAAAACATTCTGCCTACGTCAGTAGGGATCGAAAGATAAGTCAAACTGGTGACTAAAAAAAAATGTCATGCTGAAGTCAGATGTACCGGGATGAAACACGCAGATAATATTGGTTGCAATACATCATGACACTGTGCAAGTAAGTATCACATATTTTCTAGAAAATGGAAGCTGCTCTGAAATAAAAGATTGACGACGCGACATCAGAATAAAAGGAAAAATCCTGATCATCTACTTGAATTTGTTGGCTTCAAAGAAAGCAGGAACATTTAGTGCAGGCCATTGACGGAAAGAAATGAAAGGCACGTCTTTCTCTCTCTCTCTCTCTCTCTCTCTCTCTCTCTCTCTCTCTCTGCTATCAGGACTCAATCAGAGTAGGATTCCAGACTCTCACATGAAGACAGCTGTCTGTTTAATTGAATTGACATCATAATTAGAGTCTGTTAAATCCACTGCCTGAATACCTGTTAAAACGTTGCACTGTGTTCAGCGCCAGTGGCCCAGTGCTTCCGATTTCAGCCAGCATTTTATTCAGGTTTGCTTTCCTTAGCCTTTGATTGTCCCCAATCTTCCTGCAAGGCAGCAGATTGTCTTTTCTGTAGGGGGATTCTGCCCTTAGATGGCCTGCCCTCCCAGGTTTACGAGCACCATCTGCCCGAGTCACTAGTGGTGACTAACACAGACGTGCACACACAGAATAATACAGAAAACACACAGGTACTGACGGGACTTGCAAGATGAGCAAGAAATACATAGACAGGAGGTAACCAGACGCAGTAGGGACTTGGAAGAGACGAATTGTCATAGGATAAGAAATCAATCATAATCTAGAAGTTAATGCAAAAATGTCTTATCACTTATGATGTATGGGGTATATGGTAAGAGAGCCAATCTTCTTTCACCATAGATACATTTTTTTGATAATGTAGTCAATAATACGTGAGTACTGTCACTTTCCCATTAAAAAATCCAAGTACTGATAGACAGTGGGGCAAAAGAAGCCATATTATGCATGAGTATATTAATCGAAAAGTACACAGAAGTAAGTATCGATACACGGAAGTAAGCAAAACCAATATATGCTTACGGCATAGACTACACCAAAGCTTTTGATAGAATACCACCCACAAAAACAACTTATAGACATACACAAATAATACACAGAAGTAGTAATTTATACAGGGAGCAAACAGCAGTAATAATATATAACACAGAGAACTCCCACCTATTGATTAAAAAGAGTAGTAAGACAGGGATGCATCCTATCACCAAGCTCGTTCATTCTATACACTGAACAAATCTTCCAAATCATCACAGAGATGCCAAGCCTAAATATTAATGGAAAGATAATCAATAACTTAAGATATGCTGATGAAATTGTATTATTAGGAGAAAATACTAAAGAACTACAAGAATTACTTAATGAAATAAACATGACAAGCAAAAATATGGACTAGATATGAATATCACAATCACTAAACCTATGATCATAAACAAGCTGCAACTACCGTGGACATACTATAACCAATGATGGAACATGCAAAACTTAAATAAACAAGAGAATAGAAATGGCAACAAGTAATTTTAATGCCATGAAAAACATACTAGCATTGAAACAAGGGCTAAAAGTATAAGGGCTAAAACTAATGAAGTTCCTCATGAAGTTCCTTCTCAGTGGGCTCAACAATTAGGATATGCATCGCTTTACGAACAAAACTAGACTAAACAACGAAAGAAAGTTTGGACTGAAAAGTCGACATTATGTTTTGTTCCAGTCGAAGACTTTCAGGTCGTTTGGTTCTTTGTTTAGTCTTACTTTGTTCACAAGCTATAACAACGTAGTTGTTTTCTTTTATTGTAAACGGCACAACATCTGAGAATGATTTTTATTATGAATAAATTAAGAAAGAACAGACGAGAAGGATGTGTATAGCAAACAAGCAACAAAGAACAGCCAAGAAGGATTTGTATAGCAAACAAGCAACAAAGAACAGCCGAGAAGGATTTGTATAGCAAACAAGCAACAAAGAACAGCCGAGAAGGATTTGTATAGCAAACAAGCAACAAAGAACAGCCGAAAAGGATTTGTATAGCAAACAAGCAACAAAGAACAGTCGAGAAGGATCTGTATAGCAAACAAGCAACAAAGAACAGACGAGAAGGATGTATATAGTAAACAAGCAACAAAGAACAGCCGAGAAGGATCTGTATAGCAAACAAGCAACAAAGAACAGACGAGAAGGATTTGTATAGCAAACAAGCAACAAAGAACAGCCGAGAAGGATATGTATAGCAAACAAGCAACAAAGAACAGCCGAGAGCGATTTGTATAGCAAACAAGCAACAAAGAACAGCTGAGACGGATTTGTATGACGAACACGCTACCAAGAACAGCTGAGAAGGACGTGTATGATTAACAAGTTGCCAAAGAACAGCTGTGAAGGTATTGTTTAACAAAGTGACACTGAACAACCTGAAGATTTCTATGACGAGCAAGATAATAAACAAAGCCTGAAAATAACATTTTACTTAGTTCAGATAAAGAACACAAGAATCTTTGAAGAAGTGAGAGGAAACTACGTTATAGGAAAGCTGTTCTAAAAATACAGAAATACTTCATTAAATGCTTTTAAGTTTAACCCCTCTGAAGACACAAGTCATAAATAAACTTCAATCTTCTTCTTTACCCTTTCTCTTCTATGTCTTCTTCTTCCTTGTTCTATTTTATCCATCCGGAAGACGATTCAAAGATCTTTTTTTCTCATTTCTATGGCAACTACGACCATTGTTGTGTCATGATACTCCTGAGTTTTCTTGACGTCCTCATACTGTGAGTCCACCTTCTACTGATCTTCATTTATGTCTTTTAAATTGTACATCGAAACCCGTTATTGAATTCTCACTTCAAGCGACACTGGGGTAGTTAATTGTGAAATGTGTCGTCAAAATCTACCCGGTTGGTGATAATCCCAAGCGGATACTTTCAGAATGCACTTCGAGATCAATTGTCTCATGCTGCTCTTCAAATAAACTATGGGACAGATAATCTTGAGTTATCTCCCTTCTATAAACATGCAAGGATAGACAAACTTGGTTCTGTCCCTTCCAATACACGGTGTTGGAGTAATCGTTGTTGCTTGAATAAATGCATATATAAACATAAAAATGAGAAGCTACAGTAAAGCTAATTGTAAAGAGAAATTTAAAAAAAATTATTTTAAAAATAGAGAAAAAAAAACGGTATATTTATGTAACAAGTTGACGACACAAATTTGTAATAAATTTGACACTTACTTATAATGTGAAGTTGTAACCATATCGTTTTTTTTCTATATATATATATATATATATATATATATATATATATATATATATATAATGGCTTGGCGGAAGGTCAACAACAGAAATGATAAATAACTGTCGTGATCGTAAGTTGCGGAGAGACATGATCACCAACGCCAGCTGGCCCGGTACTTGATGGTGATGATGATGATGATATATATATATATATATATAATTAGTAAGGTAAAGAACCCCGTCACGCTAAGTAGTGTATTGGGAATAGGTGTTAGTGACCTTTATTTTACAGACCTTCAGCACATTATATTTGGGGTAATGTGGTCGGTGCTACGCCCGTGCCGCTTTATTTTCCCATTAAAAAAATCCAGTACCCATTTAAGGTTGGGTAAACCAGGAAGCCACCGGTTGGGATCAGATACTACCCCTTGTCCTTTGTAGTCAGTTCACTAGCCACTGAGCTAATCGCGGCTATATATATATATATGCATTTCCTTGAATAACCTTTCTCAAAATGACGTGCGGAAACACAAACATAATGGTGTAATCTTCTACCTATTCATCTTCTTTTCTCTTTCACTGATACCTAAAAGGTGTCGTGGTTTATATCATTTGTCGTTCTTGAGCTGCTCGAATTGTCTGAATTAGTGATTTTCCTTTGTTGTTACATGTCTCTGTCACTGCATCTATCCATCTTCTTCTGGGTCTTTCTCTTGGTCTTTTTCCATGTATTCTAATGGTGTAATAGCGTTTATAAATACAATTGTAAGCAGAATATGATTCAATAATTCAATAAAAGTCTCTATTCGGCCATGTCATCATGTTTACGAAAATGTAGTCAAGAGATCTATAATACTGTGCTTGAATCAGACAGTTGCTCAACGGCGTCAATGAAACATTACTACAGAAGTGAGTGGCAAACGTGGTTGCAGTAAAGCTGACAAAAGAGAGGAACAGAAGAATAGCGTAGACAAATTGTGTCATATTTAGGGTGTTAAGAGACGGCACGTAACAACACGACGTTAAGCCCTAAGGTCTGGCTTTATGTTAGGACGAGACACGGTATCGTTTTCAAGTACCTGCTGGCGTAGGTGATCATGTCTCTCCACAAATGTATATCTCTACATCTGTTAGTCTGTTCTGTTGTTGACTTCCTACCACAGCACTCTCTTTAATTCTCTTGAATTTTGTCTTTGTTTTCCTCTTTCTCCTATTTCTTTGCTTGTTCCGAATCTTCTTATACATTGTAGCTGCTTCTCTCAAAAAACGTAACCAAACAGTGATCATTGTTTCCTCCTTAAGTTAGGAAAACACTTTATTTTCACTTTAGCCTCTTTTGGAAAGTCTTCATTATTCTCTTTAGCTATCGATGGAAATCCCAGTGTCCCTATTTTAGTCCACATGTATGTGGCTTCCATCGATTCTTTTGACTTGTCTTACTGTCGTGGATAAGTCAAGACTGCTTTCTCGTAACATGAAGAACGTTTTCTTTTTTTTTTTTCTGTTAACAATAATTGTATTGATACTGTTTACCCAATTGTTTAGTTTACAACATTTGTCCGAGCTTGCACCTCACCTCTGCTGTACAATCTACCACTACTTAAAGATAATATCGTTACCATGTATTTCAATTCATTGACCTGTTTAAATATTTCCTCTATTTTCTTTAAATGTGTATTGAGGAGATGCCATATTAGATTGCTTATACATTAAGAGAAGAACTAGAACAACGTGGTTTAAATATAAAATAAAGAATAATGCATGCAAATTTTACAATAAACATGATAAGAACGAGGAGTAATGAACTAATTTGATCAATACTACCATTAGCATAAGAAAGATGCATTCATGTCGTTCATTTACAGTGCTTTACTTTGAATCTATAATTTTTTTTATTTTCCAGCTTTTTTGTATACTCCAATTTGTGTGCAATGTTTCTATGTGCAAACGGAAGGCTAGACTTTGTCTCCCAAAGTTGAATGTGTTGGCCACTCTTTTATCTTTCTTTCTTTGTTCACCTCCTCTTACACTCGTTCAGAGTTCGAAGGATAAACAAAGTTCTGGTTCTCGTTCTCTTGGAGGCTTCAATCGTTGTCAGTTGTTCTAGTGTTTCTTTGATGTTGTCTGTTGTCAGTTGTTCTAGTGTTTCTTTGATGTTGTCTGTTGTCAGTTGTTCTAGTGTTTCTTTGATGTTGTCTGTTGTCAGTTGTTCTAGTGTTTCTTTGATGTTGTCTGTTGTCAGTTGTTCTAGTGTTTCTTTGATGTTGTCTGTTGTCAGTTGTTCTAGTGTTTCTTTGATGTTGTCTGTTGTCAGTTGTTCTAGTGTTTCTTTGATGTTGTCTGTTGTCAGTTGTTCTAGTGTTTCTTTGATGTTGTCTGTTGTCAGTTGTTCTAGTGTTTCTTTGATGTTGTCTGTTGTCAGTTGTTCTAGTGTTTCTTTGATGTTGTCTGTTGTCAGTTGTTCTAGTGTTTCTTTGATGTTGTCTGTTGTCAGTTGTTCTAGTGTTTCTTTGATGTTGTCTGTTGTCAGTTGTTCTAGTGTTTCTTTGATGTTGTCTGTTGTCAGTTGTTCTAGTGTTTCTTTGATGTTGTCTGTTGTCAGTTGTTCTAGTGTTTCTTTGATGTCGTCTGTTGTCAGTTGTTCTAGTGTTTCTTTGATGTCGTCTGTTGTCAGTTGTTCTAGTGTTTCTTTGATGTTGTCTGTTGTCAGTTGTTCTAGTGTTTCTTTGATGTTGTCTGTTGTCAGTTGTTCTAGTGTTTCTTTGATGTTGTCTGTTGTCAGTTGTTCTAGTGTTTCTTTGATGTTGTCTGTTGTCAGTTGTTCTAGTGTTTCTTTGATGTTGTCTGTTGTCAGTTGTTCTAGTGTTTCTTTGATGTTGTCTGTTGTCAGTTGTTCTAGTGTTTCTTTGATGTTGTCTGTTGTCAGTTGTTCTAGTGTTTCTTTGATGTTGTCTGTTGTCAGTTGTTCTAGTGTTTCTTTGATGTTGTCTGTTGTCAGTTGTTCTAGTGTTTCTTTGATGTTGTCTGTTGTCAGTTGTTCTAGTGTTTCTTTGATGTTGTCTGTTGTCAGTTGTTCTAGTGTTTCTTTGATGTTGTCTGTTGTCAGTTGTTCTAGTGTTTCTTTGATGTTGTCTGTTGTCAGTTGTTCTAGTGTTTCTTTGATGTTGTCTGTTGTCAGTTGTTCTAGTGTTTCTTTGATGTTGCCTGTTGTCAATTGTTCTAGTGTTTCTTTGATGTTGTCTGTTGTCAATTGTTCTAGTGTTTCTTTGATGTTGCCTGTTGTCAATTGTTCTAGTGTTTCTTTGATGTTGTCTGTTGTCAATTGTTCTAGTGTTTCTTTGATGTTGTCTGTTGTCAATTGTTCTAGTGTTTCTTTGATGTTGTCTGTTGTCAATTGTTCTAGTGTTTCTTTGATGTTGTCTGGCCATCTTGCTCCGAGTCTGTCTCTTGCTCGTCTTCCTGATCCTTCTTCATATCCTAAGCATAGTAAGGAACCACATGGTTTTCATTCTAGATTGGCAAACCAGGTTATCTGCTGTTTCTGTAATATTGTATACAATTTACATTCTAATAATACCACATTTTTCTACATTGAAAAACAAAATATCCCCAGATTGCATTAAATCTATAAATAATAGCCAGTCAAAGTAAGTTTGATAAATAATAGCCAATCAAAACTAGTTTGGTGAAGAAAAACAATTGCACCAAGAGTTTAGAAAGAAAATAGCCTTTAAGGTTTATTGCAGTCAATCTTTGACAGTGAGACAAAAACGAACCTAAATGAACATTCACGTAATCAACAGGACTTGAGTTAAGCAGCATGAAAGTAACAATAATAATGTGTATATTTAAAGAAGATGGCATATAATGACCATAACATTGGGACTGTAACGTAACAACGTGACGCTTTTTAGGGAAAATACGTTGGTCTAATGCCTTTTATAGAAACAGGACAACAATTACACTGAATCAAAGCTGATGCGTAAGGGAAACAACTCGACTGATGGAAGCGCTAATAACAGTAACCCAGTCTTAGTAAACGTCATGTCTATTTAATCAATTGACAGCCAGGTCCAGCACTTTAATCAGGCTCTGTCACGCAAGTACGTGCCAGCCCAAGGATGGAATCAAGTTTATCTATGTCACTCAAGCAATACTCAACCAGAAATGACTGTTAAAAATGAGTGGTGAGCTGCAGTGATTGAAAAGGGTTTTGAAATAAATTGTTTAAATCAAAAGAACAATTCATTTATTAAAATATGTTTTTTGAGATTATTTTTTCGACATTGTTGATGGGTTATTGCTCTTAACTTGATTGTTGACATTCATCATCATCAAGTAGCATGCCTGCTGACGTAGGTGATCATGTCTCTCCACAGCTTTCGATCAAGACAGTTATTCATCATTTCTGTTGTTGAACTTCTGCCAAGCCATTCTCTTAAGCTGTCTGGTATCTTTTCTCGTTGCTTCCCTCCATCTCTTTGTCCCTCAATTTTCCCAATTTTTGCAACATATTCCAGCTGTTCCCTTCTCATAACATGGCCAAAAAAAATTATTGTTTCTTCCTAATAATGGATATTAGGTCCCTTTTTGCGTTGGGCTCTTTTTGAACGTTTTCATTGTTCTTCTTAGCAGTCCATGGTATTCTCAACATTCTGCTGTAAAACCACATTTCTATTGCCACCAGTTATTTTCTTGTCTGTAGTCCTACTGTCCACGATTAATCTAAGACTGGCTCTACATAACATTTAAGAACTCTTTTTTCTTGTTTCTATTGTCAAAAATGGATTGCACAGTATCTTCCTCATTTTTTGGAAAGCTGCTTTTGTCTGAGTCATTCTGCATCTCACGTCTGTTGTAAATCTACCATCTCAAATTAACATTGTTCCCAGATATTTAAATTAATTTACCCGTTTTAATATTGTTCCACTTGTCTTTAGTGTGTATTGCGGTGAAGTCTTTTTCTATGTTGTTACCATTACTTCTGTCTTTTTACTATTACAGCTGAGTTCTTTATTTATACTTTCCTTCACTATTATGTCTAACATTTCTTGTAAATCATTTTCACTGTTAGCTATTAAGACTGTATCATGAACATACTTGATATTATTTATATTATGACCTCCAAGCATGTCCATTCCAGGCATGTCCATTATGGATCTTAAAATAATCTCACTATCATCATCATCAAGTAGCTGGCCTGCTGGTGTAGGTGATCATGTCTTTCCACAACTTTCGATCTCGACAGTTATTTATCATTTCTGTTGTCTACCTTCTGCCAAGCCATTTTCTGAAGATGTCTGGTATCTTTTCTCTTTGCTTCCCTCTATCTCTTTGTCCCTCAATTTTCCCTGTTGTTATAATATACTCCATTTGTTCTCTTCTCATTACATGGCCAAAGAATTATGATTGTTTCTTCCTAATATTGGAAATTAGCTCTCTTTTTGCTTTGGCCTCTTTCAGAACGTTTCCATTACTCTTCTTAGCTGTCCATGGTATTCTAAACATTCTTCTGTAAAACCACATTTCTACAGACTCCAGTGATTTTCTTGTCTGTTGTCCTATTACCTATGATTCACATCCATATGTTAAGACTGGCTCTACATAACATTTAAAAACTCTTTTTCTTGTTTCTATTGTCCAAAATGGATTACGATTGCATAGAATCTTCCTCATTTTTTGGGAAGCTGCATTTGCCTGAGCCATTCTGCAGCTCACCTCTTTTGTACATCTTCCGTCTGAGGTTAACAAAGTTCCCAAATATTTAAATTCATTTACATGTTTTATATATATATATTAAATTCATTTACATGTAATATATATATATATATATATAAATATAATATATATATATATATATATATATATATTAGGAGAGAGAAAGGAAGAAAAGAAAGGAAGAGCTGGTATGATCTATATATTACTAAAGTATTTAAACTAAATTAAACAATTAGTAAAGTAATTGTGTGAAATTATAAAAGTATTATTATGTGAATTATATTTTCTTCTATTTATATTGTGAGGGGGGGGGGAGGTAGAAATAGCACGCTATGTAGATTGCACGAGTACAGACAAAATAAAAATAACATCACATATACACAGACTGTTTGTTGTTTAAATTTAATTCATTTGTTTGCCTTTAAAACATTGTTTTCTCTATTAATTCTTATCTGTTTGAAATTCTAGTTTTAATTAATAATGTCTGATATTTCAACTACCATGTATTTTGTGATGCCTGCTTTAGAAACGGCAGAGAACAAATATTTTCATAAAGGGCATATTCTTTAATTATTTGATTGTTGAACCTGTAAATTAACTAAATAAACCTTAACATCGAAGCACCAGGTATAAATTGTTTTAAAATGTTTATTAAAATGGTTGCTTACAAAATAAAAAAAAATAATTAAACTGAAAAATCTAAAGGGTATTGGTCACAATACTCTTTTATCACATTGCATGTTTGGCAGCCTCATCGGCAATCATTGCAATTTTAATCTAACACTATGGTAACAGTGACAGACTAGGACTCTGAGAAGAAAAAAGTATAAGAAAAATAAATTACTACACAATGACATCTTTTAAAAGTATAACATAAACGAGTTTGAGACATAAGATCAGAAATGAAAAAGTGAGATAACAAATTTAGGGAAATTTTTTCTGACACAGAATACATAAAGACAAAACAGCTTCAATGGTTCGGACACGTGATAAAGACAGGAAATCAAACACAACAACAAATTAATCAACTTTACAAGAACATCAAACTCAAGGGTTGACCAGGAAAAAGGTCAATTGATAATTAGAAACACTAAGAAACATAACAGCAGCAGAATCCAACGGTAAAGTAAAAGACCGCAAACTGTATTTCCCCTCGACGGTGAGAAGCAAACGAACGAAGAATAAGCAATCTTTACCATTAAGCAAAGTAGATTGACAAGTGTATCGAATAATATCTTTGGTAATAAGAAATGTGTACAGAGCTTCGCAGTAGGAGGCAATCTGATCACCAGAAGTCCCCGTCGAGCAAGTGTTTCGGCCCTTTAGCTTATCTTACAGTAATTGTTAATTAAACTAATTCCTCACCTTCACCTCCATAATTGTATAAATGTATCTAAATCTAAGGGCCTGCACTACCAAACATCGGATGTAAAAACACGTCCACATAGTGCTTCAATTTGATTATTCAAAACTTATTTTCTGCATTTTCAGGTACAAAAATAAAAGGCGTAACAGCCGCTGGCGATACAACAAAATTACGTTTAACCAAAGGGAAGAAGACATGCGCACATTTACCTGAATATCTGAAGCCTCGGTACAGGAACGATAGATTATGTGCGGGATAAGAAATATTCCTTGCAATCGATGTTATCTTCATCATCATCATCAAGTACCGGGCCTAGTGGCGTAGGTGATCGTGTCTCTCCACAACTTTCGATCTCGACAGCTATTTATCATTTCAGTTGTTGACCTTCTGCCAAGCCATTCTCTTAAGCTGTCTGTTATTTTTTCTCTTTGCTTCCCTCTATCTCTTCATCACTCAATTTTTCCAGCTGTTACAATATATTCCAGTTGTTCTCTTCTCATTACATGGCCATAAAGTGATGATTGTTTCTTCCTAACATTGGAAATTAGCAAGATGTTATCTTAGGGTAATGAAATACTTTTTCATCGGCCGGTCCTTTGGATGGAGCTAGTGCTCTTCCTCGTTATCACTACTTTTCAATAACTCAATGAGCCAGCTATCAATTCCATGTTCAGCCCAATCGACTAGATAACCCAAATCTGTGTTCGTGTTCACCAAATCACTAGGTGAACACAATTCGTATAAATAAATACATGGTGAATAGTTCAAGCTGGCATCAGTGAGCATAATGTGATTCAAAATATTAAAATAAGAATAATAATATTAATATGATGTAGTTACAGTATTCAGTGAGGCAAGGGGAAAAAACGATCTGGCGCTGGCGGCGATATCCTGGATAAAGCTCTCGGGAACTGTAAAGCTGACCTTAATTATTATTTGTTTCAACACGTTATCTCTTGAGTTCTGAGCTAGACTGCTCCAAGTCATGACTGGTTGTAGGTATGCACTGAGAATCAGTTGCATTGTGCATTGACAATCTATGTTTGTTAAATATGAACTGATCACAAAAATTAGTTCATGCATAGACCAATATTGTAGCTATAAATGGGTACCTAATACACATAACTGTGGGTTAATTTTAGACCACAACGAAGCGGCTTCCTTATTTTGACTAAACATGTACATGCTTAGTCTATTAACTCGATGTCTCAAAAATGTAAATCCCTTACCTTAGTACAGGAAGGACCATAACTATAATGGAAAAACGGAAATGTAGAGATAAAAATGTCAGCATTTCTTCTAATATGTAATATCTACATTTTATGTGCATGACAAACATGTACACCTACAACAAAATGATAACAACAGGAAATGCTATTCATGAAATGTATGAGTACATAAAGGGTACAAAACATCTCAACTAAGATGATTGGTAAAATTATTGAACAAGAAATTACTTACCACCACGACTTCAAATCATCTTCCAGAAGATCGTTCGGCTCCTGCTCAAAATCAACAGGTTTAGCATAGATGATTATCTGGTACCATGCCAAAGATTAGAGAGAGAGAGAGAGAGAGAGAGAGAGAGAGAGAGAGAGAGGTGGGGAGGTATAGAAAAGAAATTATGTATACATACACAGATCTGCGCCAAACAGGGAAAGATGAAAGAAAGTGGGGGGTAGCATCAACACTGCTTCAGTGACGTTGAGCTGGTCATATAGAATGTTGAGGACAGACACGATCATCCACGTTAGGAGACACGCTACTCTATGATAATCATACTGATCGATACTAAAAGTTAAAGGGAGAAACATTTTTATTTTTTATTTTCTTCTGGTCGAAGACGGCACATATGGGAAAAAGCCATAGTTCACTATAAATGATGATTTGCTGCTAGTACTTGTACGTAAGTATTTGAAGTGTAAGTATTTCAAACGTCTTCTTACAAACCACGACACGTATACTTATTTAGTTTCGCCTGTCGAATAATTATTCTTATTAGTAGATACATTCTAATCCGTGTCTTTAGTGATCATCATCGTCATCAGGTCGCATGTCCTTTGCAGAACGATGCATTCACCACAGCCTCTCAGAAAGAATATCTGAATCTAGCCAGATCTCTCACGTCTTTTAAGTTCAAGGTCTCCTTGATATGTTGAAACCACCGTCATCTTGGTCTGCCTCTGATGCGTCGCCCAGGGAATATGTCTTCCATCATTATTATTTCCCGCCCGCTGTGTCGATTGAAGTAGCCATAGTATTTTCATTTCCCCTGTTGAATGATGTTTATAAGCCATTTGTCTGTAGTAGCAGTAGTTATAGTAGTTGCAGACGTAGCAGTATTAATAGTAGATATATCAATAGTTGCAAAAGTGATATTGGTATCGTAGTAGAGGCAATAGTAGGCGCTGTAGCAATAGTAGTAGCAATTGTAGAAATAGTAACAGTATCAGTAGTAGCCCTTGCAATTGTTGAAGTAGAACCTTGTCAGTCTTGACAGGTTTGATTTAGTCAGTGAGTTAGAACCTTGTCAGTCTTGACAGGTTTGATTTAGTCAGAACCTTGTCAGTCTTGACATGTTTGATTTAGTCAGTGAGTTAGAACCTTGTCAGTCTTGACATGTTTGATTTAGTCAGTGAGTTAGAACCTTGTCAGTCTTGACAGGTTTGATTTAGTCAGTGAGTTAGAACCTTGTTTCGGGTTACTATTTCTACATTTGGCTACAACTTACCAGTACCACTTTTAGAATCTGGAGAGCGTCAATTATGTTGTGATAAAGTCATCATGATCATCATCATGTGTCATACCGGTTGGTGTAGGCGATTATGTCTTTCCACAATCTTCTGTCCCACAGTGCATCGTATCAGTTCTGGTGTTGACTGTTTTCCGTTCCCTGACAAGAAGCTATTTAGCATTTTCTATCTTTGTAGTCCGCGATCTCTCTTTCCCTGTATTTTGCCAGTTGTAACAAAATATTCCAACTTTCCTCTTCTCATGATGTGACCGAAATATGTTGATTGTTTCTTAATGAAGTTTCCCTTTTTAGCTCCCTCTTTGAATTTACCTCTTTGAGAATTTTCTCGTTGGTTTTTTAGCTGTCAGGGAACGTTCAACATTCTTTTAAGAAATCCCATCTCTGTGAACTCTAATAGTCTTTTCATGTATTTGTTTACCGTCCTTGATTCGCTTCCATAGGTCAGAATTGGTTCTATAAAGCACCGATGAATTCTCTTTCTCATTTCTATTGACATAGATTTGTTGCATAAGACGTTTTTAATTTTCTGAAATGCTATTTTGTCCTGAGCTATTCTGCTGTTCACTTCTGTGGTGCATCTTCCATCTGATGTTATTATTGTTCTCTAGCTTGGCAAAAAAAGTGAACATGGATGGTTTTAATCTCAACTCAGCTCTCTTCAGTAGACTCATCGTAAATTTATAAAATGGGTAGGTAACTCAATGTGATCAGCAAGGTAAATAATATCAAGCTCGAGCAATGTCTCTCCCCATCACCTCCAATTGCTGTTGACTAGTACAGTCAAGTTTAACACTTACTCCACTGTGACATGTATTTATGTCACTTGACACATTTCCCCTAGATTTATAATTATACAAACATGTAAGTACATATAGTTGTGCAGCCCACCAGTTATAAACACGTTTAGATGTCAACGGTTAGATGTCAACGGTTAGATGTCAACATCTTGAATATAAAATCCGCTCTAGGCAAACACAGTAGCTCCTCCATCACGATTGCCGATTGCTGCAACTGCGTTGAACTGTAATTACCTTCATTCTTACAGTGTCCGTGTATTGCTTGCTTGCGTTCGCCCGATGACTAAAGTATTCTAGAGAATTCGTAGACTGTAGAATTCCTCTTCGTAATCTGTCCTTAAAAGGACGTTAAGTGGACGTGTCTGTGTTGTGTTGTGGTTTGCAGTATAACTGTTATATTTGCGCCTTTCGGCCAAACACATCCGACTTCAGCTCGACATTTTTGAGTACTGGGTTGTATTCCCTCTTCGATCCCTGCTCGCTTGGCCAGACTAGACAGGTTAGTCTGTTACTGGTGGCACCACGGAGAGGTGGAGCAGGGTCTGGATGGTTCTGGTTCACCGATCCTGGCGCAAGCCATCAGCTGTGGGTTGCTGACAACTTCCAGCTCTGGTGCTGGGAGGCGCGTCTTCACCCCCGTGTCCGTGTATAAAACGTGTTTGCATACTGCATACATCACGGCAAAGCAGCAAAGTTGGATAGAAAACGAAAAATGTCACAGGTTAAGACCATTAATGTGCATATAAGAAAGGTTTTAATATTACTGAAAAGATTTGTATAACCTTAACCAACATATGCTATATTGCTTGTGCAGTGCATTTATTGTTTCAATCAATTTATGCTACTTCGCTTCCGTACATCTTTGATGTGGAGCAATTACAAGAATCAGATTGAGGACAGAGCGTGCAGCAAAGTAAAGATATAAAAGCGTCTATTCTTTATATTCTGTTAAGGGTACAAATATCAAGTAAAGGCTAGAGACGGCAATGACATTGAAGAGTGCATAGTTTTCTTTGATTCCTTATGTGGGGTTTGCCTTCAATATGGCGTTCGTTGTGGATGGTCCAGACTCACATGCACTTTCGATTCGATTTCGATTCGATGAGCACGATTAAAAAGTGGAGGCGGGCTCTGTACGCATGCAATGGGTAGAGTCGTTGCAGAAATTCAAAATACGTAAGGTCACCTTTGTCTATGTCCCTGGACATGCGGGAGTACGGGGAAATGAAAGAGTGGACAGGTTTGCTAGCTGCGCTGTTGTTGAGGACGGGCAACCGATGGATCGGGCGGACGTCATCAATGCCCTCCGAGATGTGGGAAGAGCATAGGACTTCGACAAACACAGATCCACGTCACTTCTTCGGATGATGGAAATGGGAGTTAAGATAGGCACAGCCAGAAATGAGAAACTTAGTGGCCGTGTAGGAAGACTTATCAACCAACATAGAACTGGAGTCGTCAGTCGCTGGACACTGAGGGAATTACTGAGGAGGGGATCTGTGCACCTATGGACGTGTTCGGAGTGCAATGATGATGACCCGCAAATAACTCAATAACTCAATGGCGTTCGTTACCTTCTGTCGCAGTTTACAGAAAGACTGTGCCGTTGCAACTTTAACCACACAAAGTAGAATTAATCCGGAAATTATTGGGAACGTGTTTATCGTCCTACATTATCGTCTTACCTCTACTCTATTACTTTGTGTTTCCTGAACTCAAAATGATGAAGCGGGGTTTGGTCGTCAGCGCTAGTTATGGTTACTCCAGCAGTAATCTTTGTGTAACTGTTTGCAGTCATTTTATGTACATTTTTATTCAGGAAGGAACCTATTGAGAGCCGCGATAGCTCAGTGATTAGTGAACTGGGCTACAATGGACAAGAGATAGGGTTCGATCTCAATCGACTTTTTCCGGGTTCACCCAGCCTTAAATGGGTACCGGATTTTTTTCTGGGAAAGTAAAGCGGCACGGGCGTAATACCGACCACATAATCCCAAAATTCATGTGCTGAAGGTATGTAAAATTTATGATAACTAACACTATATTTCCTATACGCCACTTGGCGTTAGGGGGGCTCTTTATCTTACTTTTTATTTAACTCATGCTTTGGGCTTACATACAGAGAGAACCTCGTAGAAGGGAGAATCAAATAAAAGAAACAGACAAATATGGTTAGCGTTTATTATAACAAGGTTCAGCAAACATACGCTTCTACTTGTCGATATTTACTCTCAGTAGCACCCCAATGCTTGCGTGATCAAGTCTCTATTTATCTATTGAGTTATTTGCAGGTCATCATCATTGCACTTCATTGTCCATAGGTGCTCAGATCCCCTCCTCACTAAGTCCCGCAGTATCCGGTGACTGACAAATCAAGTTCTGTGTTGGTTGCTAAGTCTTCTTATACGCCCACTAGGTTTCTCATTTCTGACAGTGCCCATCTCAACTCCTATCTCTTTATCTATCTCTCGGATAGCATTGATGACGTCCGTCCGTACCATTGATTGAACCGTCTTCAACGACAACGCAGCTAGCCTACCTATATGCTCTTTCATTTCCCCGTTCTCCCTCATGTCCAGGGACAACGGTGACCCTATGTGTTTTAGACTTCTGTAATGACTCTACCCATTGCCTAATTGTTCAAGTCGCTGATTCCCCGTGAACAGGATCGTAGAACGAGCTGTAAATTTGGATGCCACATTCACAAATTTGGCAAAATAATAAAAAAAGGTTTTTATCAGGTTCCATGTCCTTTGCAGAACTTTGTATTCACCACAGTCCGTCTAATGGAATTTCTGTCTCTCCCCCCAGATCTCTCCCCCCCCCCCCCCCCCCCGAACGTTGCATTCACCACATCCAGTCTGAAAGAATCTCTGCCTCTAGCCAGATCTCCCCCCAGAACGTTGCATTCGCCACAGCCAGTCTGAAAGAATCTCTGTTTCTAGCAAGATCTCCCACACAGCGTTTGCATTCACCACACACAGTCTGAAAGAATCTCTATCTCTAGCCATATCTCCCACAGAACACTGCATTCAACAGATCCAATCTTAAAGAATATCTTTCGCTAGCCAGATCTCCCACAGAACGTTATATTCGCCACAGCCAGTCTGAAAGAATCCCTGTTTCTAGCCAGATCTCCCACATAACGTTTGCATTCACCACATCCAGTCTGAAAGAATCTCTATCTCTAGCCATATCTCCCACAGAACACTGCATTCAACAGACCCAATCTTAAAGAATATCTTTCGCTAGCCAGATCTCCCACAGAACGTTGCATTTCCCACAACCTGTCTGGCAAAATTGTTGTGTGCCACACTTACCATTCGAGGTTGTCCTGTTCAAGTTCTCCTTGATATATTGAAATCACGTTTTATTTAGTCTGTTCCTGATGTGTCGCTCATGAACCATGCCTTACAGTATTGTTCTTTCCAGCCGAATGTTTGTTTTTGACGTGACCACGGAATTTTGATTTCCTCTGTAGAATGGTGTTTATAAGCAAGTTCTTTTTAATGTTTAAGTCTTATAACGTGTCTTCATTGCTCTATTTCATTATATAGGGTATCTGAAGGATTTTTCTGTAGCGGTTTTATTCGAATGAATCTATTTTCTTCCTTGCTGTTTGCGACATTATCCAAGATTCAAACCCATATATTGCTATCGATAAGATACACGCCCTAAGTATTTTTAATATTACATACTTGCTGTTTTTGTACCACCTGTTCTCCATGACATTTAATTATTGAGTTGCTATTGCTAATCTTATTTTATTTTATCTCATTCTGGCAGAATAATAATTTAGTGTAAGACAAGAAGCGAAGAAGGGGGTTTCTTCTCGCCTGATGGCCAATGGCGATTGTTTTGTTGGTCCCTACATTTTCAGAGTGATGTTGGTATCGCATCAGGCCTGCTTTTTTTCTCAGGAAAACCTCTATTAATTTTTAGTCATTTGATGAACACTAGAGCCTTGTTGGTCTGATAATAATTAGTCCCTTCTGGGAATTGAGCCCTTTTCCTTCTGGTAAGTAGGGAGTGACCTGATCACTTAGCTACCTAGACACCTAGTAATGCTATGTTTTATCTTTTCTTAATCTAGACAGTTGAGTTATATTAAATTAAGCAAAGAAGTGTATCTTCTACCAAAGAAAACTGAACTGAAAATGAAGCAAAGACCTCAGAGATCATGCCTCAGCTAAAATCGCCTCTAAACGATGCCTAGTTGGAGAAAGATCAAACATGTTTTTGAGTTGTCGACAAAGTCTTGACAAGGACCGCGACTTTCGTCTTCACTAAAGGTTGCAAGTTGGTCAATTCCGGCAAAAATAAACATTATCTAAGATGCATGCACACTTACGCACACACACTCAAACACGTTACCATTATATATTTAACAGTTCACACGTGCGAGCACTTCACATATATAAACTAAGCGTTATATACAAACAATGAAGTAATACACCGGAAGGTAACGTTGGCTTGAAAAAGAAGCAAATGCCCAGAAATTTAGCCAGAAGCCAAAAACACTTTTCTTTGATATATAAAGGGGACAAACACAACCTTTAAATAATAAATACACGATAAAAACATAGTAATGATATAGACGACCAAGCGAGACCAAACTCGTATCTGAAATAGCTGAATTAAAAAAATAAATTATCCAATGTTATTTCGCACATTTGTATTCTGCCATCAGAATTGCTTAATCTAAATAGATCATGAGATCATATTAAAAACCATATAGATATTCAATATCGGCCCATGGTGATAATATAAACAACTTGAGCTATACTGAATTTACTGGTCACTTAGTCTTATTCGCTAAACAATCACATGGGTTACAAAAAATGACTCACTTTATAGTTATGAAAAGTTAAAATAAAGGCCTTAGACTCAAAAGCAAAAACGATAAATTTATTGGTTGCAACAAACAAAATGTCATCTCCAAACGAAAAAAAAAATAAAACTAATCGTGCAGTAAAAGAACAAAGTCAACGAATTCAAGTACCTAAGAATGTGTTAATTCAAGTTGGAGATTAAAAAAAGAGAGATCTTCTTCTTCTTCTTCTTCTTTCCTTCCTCATCTGCCTTTCAGCGTCGAGGGGAGATATAATTTGCGGTCTTTTGCTCTTCTGTTCGCCTCTGCTGCTGTTATGTTTCCTAGTGCTTCTAATATTCCATCGATCCATCTTTTTCGTGGTCGACCCTTGGGTCTGTTGTTCTCACAACGTTTGTTGAAGGCTCGTTGTGTTGTGTTTTGTTCTTTCTGCCTTGTCACGTGGCCGAACCATTTTATTTGTTGTTTCCTTATATATTCTATGGCTGGGGCTATTCCTAGCTTTTTTCTCAGTTCTACATTTCTGATCTTATCTCTCAGACTGTTTCCTGTCATTCGTCTAACACATTTCATCTCTGTAGAGGTTATTTTTTTCTTATTGTTCTTGCATCTAGAGTCCAGGTCTGGCATTGGTAGCACAACGTTGCAAATGAAGATTGTATTGTAGAGTGCTCGTTTTGCCTCCAGAGTTATTTCCTTGTTGGACAATAGTGGTGATAACTGTCCGATGGTTTGACAAGCTTTGTTGCATCTTGATTCTATCTCTGCTGTTTGGGAATTGTCGTTTGTCATTAGACTTCCTAGGTATTTGAATTCCTCTACTTGTTTTAGTTGTCTGCCTTCTATAGTTATGTTGATGTTCTGTTTATTTTTGGCGACATTCATGACTTCTGTTTTGTTGATGTTGATTTTCATGTTGTATTTTGTTCCTAAGATGTTGAGTTTGTTTAAGTGTTCTTGTAGGTCTTCTATTGTTTCATGTATTAGTGCCTGGTCGTCTGCAAATAGAAGCTCGTTGATCTCCTCTGTCTCTGATGGGTTGGCTAGCTTGCATATATGGTCCATGTATGTAATAAACAGTAGGGGGGATAGTACGCACTCCTGTCTTACACCTGATCTAACTTCGAAGTGGTCTGTGTAGCCTGTTGCTGTTCTGACCCTGCAGCTGCTGTTGGCGTAGAGACTTTTAATAATGTTGGTTAGATGTTGGCTTACTCCGTATGTTGTTAGTATCTCCCACAGTTGTTCTCTGTTTACTCTGTCGAATGCTTTTTCCTGGTCAATGAAGGCTATGTATAAGTTTTGGTTGTGTTCTGTCGTTTTTTCTGCAAGCTGTTTTAGTGTGAATAGTGCGTCGGTACATCCTCTGTTTTTTCGGAACCCCATTTGAGAATCGCTTAACTGTAGTTCTATTATTGGTCTCAGTCTTTTTTCCAAGATTTTGGCGTATAGCTTTCCTACATGGCTGAGCAGAGATATACCTCTATATTGATTGCAGTCTCTTTTGCTACCTTTCTTTTTCCATATTGGTATGATGATTGCCTGTTGCCAGTCTTCTGGGCTTGTTGTTGGTGCCATGCTGCATTAAATATTCTGTGCAGCCATTGCATTCCTGTTTCTCCCGCTGCTGCTATTATTTCTATTGGAATGTTATCTATCCCTGGTGCTTTGTTTCTTGGTGCATATTTGATTACTTCTTCTATTTCCTCTTTCATGATGTTGGGTTCATTATTTGTGAGTTCTAGTGTGGTTTTTGTTGTCTTGTTGGTAGTTGGTATGTTTAACAGGTCTTCAAAATATTCTTTCCATCTCTGTTGCATACATTGGTTGTTTGATATTGGTTGTCCGTCTTTGTCATTTATCAGCTCAGTAGGATCATGGTTTTCTTTTCTCGCTCTTGTGGCTTTTACTGCTTTGTAGAAATCTCTTGTGGCTGTCTTGAAGTCCCTGCTCATGTTTTGTCCGAATTCTGTCCAATTCCTTTGCTTAGCTTCTTTGATCAGCATTTTAACTCTTTTTCGAACTAAGGCATATCTTTCATATTTTTCTTGGTTCTTGTTCTCCCTCCAATTTTTAAACAGTTTCTTCTTTTCTTTAATTGCTTCTCTGATTGTTTCGTTCCACCACGGGGTGCTCTTTTTCTCTTGTTCTTAGCTTCGTTCCACAAACTGTTTTAGAGATGTTAGTTACTGTTTCCTTAAATTGTTTCCACTCTTCTTCTACTGTGCCTACTTCGTTAGGGAGTTTCTTGAATTCCTCTCTGAGTTTTTCTTCTAGGGTTTTCCTTGTTTCTTGATCTTTTAATTGTTTTATTTTTATTGTCTGTTCTTTTCGCTTCTTTTGTTTGTTTTCGTGTTTTCTCTTTATTTTTGGCTGTCTTAGTGTGATCATAACCATCTTGTGATCCGTGTCGTCTGTAATATTTGGGATTGCTCTACTGTCGGTTACTCTTTTCTTGTTCTCTTTTCTTGTTAGTATAAAATCTATCTGGCTTCTGCATGTTGTGTCATTCCATTTGTACCAGGTGTATACTTGCGACTCTCTGTGTTTGAAGAATGTGTTGGTGATAAATAAATTGTTTTGATCGCATAGTTCCAGCAGTCTGCTTCCGTTTTCGTTTATTTCAGCTGTTTTATCGCCAAAGGGTCCTAAGATATCACTGTTCTCACTGTTGCGTTTCCCAAGCCTTCCATTAAAATCTCCCATCACTAACATGTCGTCGCTTTCGTCAATCTTGTTAATAATTTCACTCAATGTGTCGTAGAATTCTTCGCTGTCTTTTACATTGTTGTTGCATGGTGCATAGATTTGAATGTAATTTGTTTTTCGGTCGTCTTCTAGCAGTTTAATTGAGATAATTCTTTCTGAATAGTATTTTATTTCTAGAATGTTCTTTGCGTGTTCTGGGTCGATGATAAAACCTACTCCATGTGTTGCTCTTTCTGTGTTGTCGACTCCCGAGAATATTTTCGTGTAGTTCATGTGTGTTTTCTTTATCTGTTGTCCTTTTACTCTGGTGTCCGCTAATCCTAGTATTTTAATTTTCCTTTTTGTCATTTCTTCATAAGTTCGATTTCTTTATTTTTTATTCCGCATATGTTTATCGTTGCTACTTTGATCTCCATATTCTATGTATTTCTCTGAGCATAAATACAATTATCCCTTACCGACCTGCTAAGTCAGTCGTAAGTTAAGGGCTTAGTTTAAGAGAAACACACGATGGGGGTTTAGCCCGGCTGATGTTTCCCCCCACGTGTGTGATCGCTAAGGTCTCACATGCGATCTTTTACGGTCTAAATATAAAACTTTACTTGGTTACATTTAAAAAAGTACTTATCAGTTCTTATCCTCCTCCTTGGTAGAACACTTTACACAACTTTCTGAAAATTATATCCCGCTGGAAACACTATATTTAATCACATTAATCACACAGTCTACGCTCCGAATGTAAAAACACCCGCCATCTTGGATTTTCAAAAAGAGAGATGAGGTTCACAATAAATCAAGCATATTTAAAAAAATGAATATTGATATTATGCAATCCATTTTAGTGAATGTATTTAGGGAAAAAAAGAGGTTTTTTCAGTTTTATATGGAGCCAGTCTCAAATTGCGAAAGCTGTGTAATCGGACAACAAACGAGAAATCCGCGAAGGCAAAGATTGGGTGGAAACAGTGGTCGTTTTTGGTTCTGTAATGAGAAGAAAACAGTTGAAGTCCATTGAGACATCTAGAGAAAGAGATCAGTTAGAGTTCATTGTGACATGTAGAGAAAATTAACGGCAAAATAGATAAGAGGAAACATGGTGAAATGATTAGGCATGTTAGAGAATAGTTCGTCGGAACCCGCCACTATACTTGATAAACATTTGTAGCCATAGTTATAGAAAGACAATATCACTTACGTCAGCAGGCACGAACTTCCTGATGATGGTGGTGATGAGGAAGGCAGATGAAAATAGTGATTGTAATGATGATTAAATGGTGATGATGGTGATGATGAGGAAGGCAGATGAAAATAGTGATTGTAATGATGATTAAATGGTGATGATGGTGATGATGACTGCTATATTAATTATGGTAGTGATGATGGTGACGATGTTGGTAGCGGTGATGGTGGTGGCAAAAGTAACCATGATAATGATGGTGGTAGTGACAACGATGATAGTATATAACAGCACATAGTACATAATCTAAGTTTCGATTCTCTGTAAAGATGAGTAATTCTCTTTGTTGATTGCTTCTATTATTTCCTTACTCAACTGAATATCAAGTGGAAAGACTGAACATTTTGAAAATGACCTTCCATTACAGATGACCTTATATTACAATATATGCGAAAATTCCAAGAAAATTATACAGAAATAATTTCTTTGTAAAATATTAGTTCGATCGAATATCATTGTCAAACGTCCGCCAGTTGATAGTGGAGAGAATAATCACTGAATAATTGTTACGAGACTTGAATCGGCGTCTTAGCACGCGAGTTTTCAACTATGTGTGATCGGCCGCCGATCGATAAGTGCTCAGAAACTTTTAAATAATGTCGCCTCAAGCATCGAAACTCATGACGCGAGGCGGCATTCCTCACCTTCCTAGAGTACTATACCCTTGTACCCATTTCTGCCAGCGGCTGGGTCGACCGCGGGTGTTTTTTTTATTTCTAGCCACGATTACAATTCATTGCTTCCAGCGGTAATCGAACACGGGTTGTCCAAACGTCGGTAGCGGAGTCGGGTGGTTTTCCCAACTAGGCTACCGAGGCCCCCGTATCGTATGTTGTCACGAGATATGTATAGTTCTTTGCTAAGACCAACGAAAAAGCAGCAGGTTGTTAACTTATTTCTAGACATTAACTGTGTTAAGTATGTGCATGTTTAGACATTGTTAGAAACACATCAAACAGAAATATGCATATGATTCTAATGGAAGTCATTTCATTTAATGTTAGTTAGAAGTTCATTTAAATTGATAGCAAGTTAAAGTCGTCACTCTGCATCAATGACGATGAAGATTCACATCTTTGCCAAGAATAACTGACTACATCACACGAGTTTTGGATTTATTTTATGCAACGTCAAATAATGTAGTGTATTTACCATGTGGAGCTGTTTATTCTTGGACGATTGAATAATGTACCAGGGAATTTGTAATCGTGGTCAGAAAAAATCATCTCACAACATATTTGTTCACTGTCAATGGCCGAGTCCGTGTAAACGCGTTTCAGGAATGACTACATGATAGTCAAGAGGGAACAAATTGTGACTGATGAAGTTTAGGAGCCAATTTCAGTTATTCAAATACAGACACTACTGCTCATTCCGGGCTTACAAATAGCATTTAATTCTTGCGTTTAGCGAGTAAACAGATCGCGTCTCAAACACGGGAAGGGAGTCTCTTCTCTGAACATGGCCAGGTTTTCTTTCTCGTGTAAACTTTCATGCCAAATTGTTTAACTTCGACCGAATTTAGTGGAAGATTGTATTTTGAAAAGTTCATGCGTGTACACTATTAACTATATGTTCATGCAATTAAAGTTTGTTTAATGTGTATATGTGTGTTTGATGTATATGTCAGGTTTTTAAATGAGTGTTGATTTATAAATACATATTAATTTTGAACAAAATTATCATCATCTGTTGTAGACATTGCATTGCTTATTGGCGTGAGTTTTCTCGGCAATATGAGAAAGTAGTTTGCTATTTCTTTCCTTCTTGGCAGTAACTACTAGTCGGAGGTCGGAGATCGCAGCCATCGTCTCTACATTTGAGATCGACTGCCTACAGTCACGAAGTGGGGACCTTAATACGGCATTAGAAGTTGGCTGCAGCCACAACACCTTCCACTACCTGCTCCTCTGATTTCACGTAACCCTGATTGTGGGTAGGTTGGGGGGAAGGGTTATACGCCACGGCTACTACACCATGTGTCAAGGTGTTCCAAAGGTGAGTAGAAGAAAGGAGACGTCTTACACCTCTTTTGTTAGAGGATATACCTATACCCGCTGGATATTACCCGCTACTAACTTGAAAAAAAATTACACGGACAGAAAGATCACGGACGTCAAAGAGTGATGACAACAGATAGCTTTATGCCTTGGCGACAGTCAACAACAGAATTGATTGGAGGCAGGCACTGTGGAAAGAGAATTGTGAAGGGCATGATCGCCATTGTAAGCCGATATGTCGCATGATGATGATGATGAACACATTACATTAAAAGGTTACACAGAAAGGGGTCCTAATGAACTATATATATATATATATATATATATATATATATATATAAAACAACCAATAAAATCATACAAAACAACACACAAGCAGTGAGTTATCATAATATCATAAAAAGTATTAAAGACATAGTGAGTAGAAGCTGCCGGAACGTGTAACTAATAAAAAAGACTAAATGGATAAACACTGACCCAACTTCTCAAATATTTCCTCAGCGTATGCATACAAAAATGAATGAACAACTGATACACAAGAATATGTAGAAGAGAAAAAGTACATTAATCAAATATACGGGACACATAAGACATTATGCTGCAACAGAACAAATGTCAAGTACGTTTAAAGGCAGTAATAAAAATGCTGAAAATGGAAGCTGAAACCCTGTTAAAGAGGAAATGCTGAAAATTGAAGCTGAAACTGTTAAAGAGGAAATGCTGAAATTGGAAGCTGAAACCCTGTAAAGAGGAAATGCTGAAAAAGAAGCTGAAATCCTGTTAAAGAGGAAATGCCGAAAAGGGAAGCTGAAGCATCCCTTCATGCCTTGAGTAATAGATGTTGAAAATGTCAGCTGAAATTCCATAGAAAAGGAAATGCAAATAAAGATGTATTTGGTTATCTGGTTATGGAAGGCCCCGGTATCACTGCAAACGAATTAAAATCCATAATTGCTCAACCGCCCGTGCCAGCGTAATCATCCGAATATCTCATCTCCCAAACAAAGAAAGGTAACTGTAGTGCACATCGTAGCAGTCTCAGCACACGCCAAAAAACATAAAGCGAAACCGCGCAGAAAGTGAACACAGCCAACTGTTCCCTGTCATACGATATCATCATTCATCGTAAACAATTGGAATATGGAAACATGATCAAGACGGATGAGACACATAGCTCACGGTGTGCATAAATAAAGATGCATCTCATAAGTCATATCTACTGTTGGTAGTTTCAGCAGTGAGAAGTCATAGAAAGGCAACACAAGATGGATCTAAGAGCAACGCTCAACTGCTTATGTAATCGAGACAAAAGAACTGTGATTAACTCTCACTTCATAATTCTCGAAAATGATGAACCTAATATACTTGAAGAAACGGTGCAACGTTATTTAACCAAATATAAATATAACAAGGAGTCGAAAAGGTTTGTCAGAAATAATTACATGAACAAATAAAATACTGAAGAATTAGTTATCAGGGAAATAACAACGGGAAGTGACATGCATATTTGTAAAGATATGGAACAAGCAACAAACAAAATACCAATATCACATTTCAACGCTCTAAGAATATGATAAAGTGAATGTAACATTGCCAGATCGACTATCGCGCAGTTGAAAATGGTGAACAACATGCAATGAATAGAGGAGACTCTTGTAGCAATGCTGTACCTGCACAAGTTGTACGGAAATGCCACGAATATTGAAAATTGCTTTCTTTTAAGATTTAAAATCTAAAAGTGTACGTACAAACAAAAATGAAACTACACGATGGCATTTTTGCAGGAAAATTATGCTATTTTTTACGATTTGACTGTATTTTTCATTTGACTCTCGTTTATCATTTGACGTCATAGTCTAAGACATTATTTGATGTATGTACAGGTTTTCCCCTAGATTTACATTCTGTACATAGCCTTGTAATTTTTTTTTTAGATTTTTTAGCTGCAAATATTTATTTGACATCGTCTGTTCATCGACTCCTTCCTTGTGCCCTGAAGCCTAGATGTCAATATGGCACACATAATATGGTGGCTGGTTAAATAGCTCATAATTTTTGTCATAACCTTTATCATATTTTAACGACACATTTTTGGAAACATTGACACTGTCCTATATATTGATAGTTCCGCAGACCTTTAACAGAGTAACTGATTTTCAAGTTTGTAATAGTTCAATTTGAATGCACATTTTACTTCTTTGTCTAGACTCATATTGTTTATCTTGTTTTCACTTCCGATTCTTAAAAGTCTCTGCTACATAGTGGTTAACGCTAGCTTAGTGGTTAGATGTTCCTGGTTCAATCCAACCCTGTTAGCCTCCAGTCGATTCTTGTAAAATCATCATCATCATGTGTCATACTGGTTGGCGTAGACGATCGTGTCCTTCTACAATCTTATATCCACCGTGCAACGTTTCAATTCTGTTTTTTACTGTTTTTCCATGCCATGACACCAAGCTATCTAGTATTTTCTCTCTTTTGTTGATTATTTCTTTCTGATGTTTTTAAGAGCTCCCCATTTGTGTTCCCCTCTTTGAGAATTTCTTTGTTGGTCTTTTTAGCTCTCTAGGGAACTTTCAACATTCTTCTGAGAAATCCCATCTTTGTAGACTCTAATCGTCTTTTCATTTGTTTGTATACTGTCCATGATTCGCTTCCATATATAACTGGCTCTATTTAGCACAGATGAACTGTCTTTCTCACTTCTATTGACATAGATTTGTCGTTTAAGACATTTTTCATTTTCTGAGATGCTATTTTGGCCTGAGCTATTCTGGGTTTTATTTCTGTGGTGCATCTCATATCAGATGCTATTATTGTATAAGTATTTTAGTCTCTGCACTTGTTTCAGATGTACCCCGTTTATTTATGTGTTGTATGATGATAATCGTTGTTTCTTCCATATGACCATTACTTCTGTTTACTTACTATTTAGGCTGAGACTTTTCCTGTTGTTTTCTTTGACTATTATTTCTCTCATTTCTTGTATTACATTCTCCGTTTCTGCTATTCAGGCTGTGCCATCCGCATATCACATATTGTTTACATTGTGCCGTTGACTTTAATTCCCTTTTTTTCCACTGCTGATCTCATATTATCGCGGTAAGACGAGAGCGAATCCCGAGGCAGAACACAGCTTTGTATGACTCCTATATAGTTTTATATTTTGGATCTGTCCTGTTTAGTTGCTAATTCTTATGACTGTTGTTTGTTGCCAGTACATGGTTATGTTTATGAAATATATATATATATATATATATATATATATATATATATATATATATATAATATTTATAATTCGCAGATCATTGACATCAATGTTTAATTTCTCAGCATATTGATTATTTCTACATGCTTTACTCTGTCAAATGCTTTTGTGTAGTCTGTAAAGCACATACGTTCTTTTTAACCTCTATAGCAGCTCTTTCTATCAATATTCGCAGGATGTATATAGCACTGTTGGTGCCCATGGCTTACTCATATCCACATAGTTCCTCACTTATTTCTGATTATATTTTGTTTATTACACTTCTCATGATACTTCTTAATAATGTTTTTGACATATAACTCATGAGACTAATAGTGCTGCGGTTTTTACAATAAGTGAATCCGGACTTCTTCGATTTGGCTACAAAGATAGATTTTAGTAGATCTTTGTGTATGTGTCCAGTGTTATATTGAGTAGTTTTGTTATGAATTGTACTCCCAGCTCTCCTAATGCATTTGTCTCTTCGATTGTTATATTGTAATATATTATATTATATTTTCATGTGTTGAATTGCCTTCTCCACTCTACTCTGCATTATTGGTGGTCCTGTGTCTTTGTTTGAATTGTTTAGCTCTAGTCTTTCATCATCATAGAGAGAGAGAGATGATTGGCATACTCTGTCCATCTTTCCATTATATTCTCCTGTCACATTATTACATTTCCTTCCTCTGATTTCACACTTCTTGAAACTTTGACTTCGTTTCTTCATGTTAATTCATTTAATTGATTGTGCATAAATGTTGAGTCGTTCTTCTGTTGTTTTCCCATTACTTCATATTTCTGCTTTAACCTTCCTACCTTTGTTTCTTTGCATTTTTTAAAATCTCTTTGTGTAATATTATGTATGTCCATTCTTCTTTCTTATGTTTTCGTTCTTCGTCCATTAATTCCAGTATTTTTTCCGTCATCCATTTCTTTTTGTTGATTCTTTTAGTCACTGGTATTACTTCTTTTGATGTTTGTTGAATAGATTGTTTAAGCATTTCCACTGCTGCTCGAAGTTCTGTATTTTCTCAAAAGCATTGTATCTATTTTGTTTTATTGTTCAGTACTTATCACTCATCTGCCTATCTACTTTAAGAATATCTAGTTCTAATATTTCTTGGAGATTTATGTGACTTCCGCAGTTTTATTCTATTTTTTTCCCAAAATGAGGAAGATACTATGCAATCCATTTTTGACAATAGAAACAAAAAAAAAAGAGTTTTTAAATGGTTTGTAGATCTAGTCTTAACATATGGATGTGAATCATGGAGATAGGACAACAGACAAGAAAGTCACTGGGGTCTGTAGAAATGTGGTTTTACACAATAATGTTGAGAATACTATGAACAGCTAACAAGTGTAAGCAAAACTTTCTGAAAGAGGATAAAGCAAAAAGAGAGCTCATTTCCAATACTAGGAAGAAACAATCATCATATTTCGGCCATGTAATAAGAGGAGATCAGCTGGAATATACTGTAACAACTGAGATAATTGAGGGACGAAGAGATAGAGGGAAGCAAAGAGAAAAAATACTAGACAGCTTAAGAGAATGGCTTGGCAGAAGGTCAACAACAGAAATGATAAATAACTGTCGAGATCGACAGTTGTGGAGAGACATAATTACTTACGCCAGCAGGTCCGGTACTTGATAATGATTAACAGTGAATGAACAACTCTATGTTGTTTTACAATACATCATCATCATCAAGTACCGGGCCTACTGGCGTAGGTGATCATGTCTCTTACAATACATACGTTGACAAAATATACTTCATGACAATGGAAATGACATTCCAGGATTGAGGTGGGATAGTTAGCACGATCAATGCCTCAAAGTAAAGCGTTGCCATAAGGTAATCCAACAAACAACAAATAACGAGTGGCTGAGCCTAATGCAGGCGGACTAAGGGATGACGCACGGCTTGATATACCAGCCGTAAAGTACGCTGTAGTCGTAAAGCTGACCACCGTCAACAAGATGTACATGCGAAGTAATTTGTTTCACACACAAACTAGCGAATGCCAGAATTTCTGTGCAACGAAATTGGAATTAAAATATTATGTAATGATCGTCTTCATTCTCATGGATGTTGTTAGTTGTTTTCTGGTTAGTGTTGGCTTTGCAATAGTATGGTTAGGTTCAATCCGTAATGCTATTCATCTGATCACCTGAGTAGGGCAAGGTATTAAACAAAGATACATAATTCAGAACATTTATAATAGAATCAGGTCGTAATAAAATATTTTACCAGCAGATCTTCCTTCTTTTCTCAATCAGGACATAGAACCGTATCGAAACCTTGAGACGTAACGTAACATGTATGCCAGATGGGAAATTGCAAATGCTGTACCACAGTTAGTAAATTAGCCAATGCTCTTACTGGGCACTTCCTTCCCATAAATGCACATGATGTGCTTCAGTAGACTTGTCTGACTGAGCTGAAAGTATGGTCTTTAATTTAACGAAATTCACTCAATCGCTTTGAGCAACGCTCAATGCAGCTCATTTCGTTTTGCCAGCATCCTCTCCTGTTCAACATTCTATACATTAATGCCAATTTCATCAAAATACTTTCAGGTGATCCTTAACTCACTCAGAGTCAAAGATCTTGCTCTCGTGTGCCGTCTCAGAAGACAAGAATTTGTCGCGAATGATCTGTACGGATTAGAAGTTTTGATCATTTTTCCGGAGATTGATCATAGAGACAGTAATTGTTATTTCCCTATCACTAGGAAGATGTTATCTATCGCTGTATATATTATGTTGAGATCCCAGTCTAAATATGAGTGTGTGTCATATAACGGGAGAGCCACGATAACTCAGTGGTTAGTGTATTGGACTACAAAGGACAAAAGGTTGGGTTCGATCCTGACCAACGGCTTGAGGGTTCATCCAGCCTTAAATGAGTACGGGATTTTTTCTGGGAAAGTAAAGCGGCTCGGGCGTAATACCGACCACATTACCCCAAAAATCATGTCGTAGGTCTATAAAAATTATTGGGCATATAACGGCTTTAAATGGAGTCATGTCTATGACAAACATGATGCAAGAACATCGAGTAATTTTAAAACAGAAAATGTAATTAATAAGTTTGCTGATAAAACTCGTCGACAGCCAATTTATTTTAAAATCCTTTCAATAATTGATAGCCTAACTTGTACTTTGTTCTCGGTAAAAGGAAAAACAACAGCAAATTTAACAAGAATTTAAAATTTCAGCAAAACCGATTGATAAATTGAAAGTGCAACGAAAATAAAATACATTGGTCGTGTATAAAATAATGGTTTAAAATATTACAGACGAGCTGAGCTTGACTATTGCTGACGCTGGACATCTCCATAAGGACAGAGACACCTAAGAGTTGCAACCGTGAGAGCCAAGTTTCAAATGAGTAGGCAAGACAATGAATACTTGCTGCTGTGTGTGATTTCCTAGTAACTTTTTATTCGTTCTTTGATATATGATTGTCAAATATTTCTTCTTCTATATTTTTGTTTGTTTTATGTTGTTTGATATATTTTTTTTGTTATGTGTTGTTTGATATATTTTTTTTGTTATGTGTTGTTTGATATATTTGTATTTCGTTACATGCTGATGGTTTGTTTGCTATATGCTGTTTGATATATTTTTGTTTGTGATATGTTGCTTGATATATATTTGTTTGTTATATATAGTATATGGCCTTTGTCGTCTTGACAGACGATTGGTAGCAAGCAATCATAATAAGTCAGTAGTTTGGTAAAGCATTAGTGTCTCATACTGGGCGCTGCTTGACTGAACATCTTCTCTCGTGGCTGAATTTGCCAATCCTGGACAGACAGATCCATCCACAGAACGAGCAAGGTGTACTCGCGGTACCCGGCCATGTCTCCTTTCTCTTGCGCCTTTTGTCTTCTGAATTTGACATCAGCACTGTCTCGAAAGTTTCTGTATGTTTGCTCTCCGTGTGCTACGATCCACAGCCACGTTTTCCCTGTTCCTTTCACTTATATATAAAATTTCTTCAAGGAAGTCCTGCAAACATTTGATTTATTATTATTTTTTGTATATTGTTTTATATATGATTGTTTTTTTATATGTTGTTTGATATATGATTGTTTTGTTATATGTTGTTTGATATATGATTGTTTTGTTATATGTTGTTTGATATATGATTGTTTTGTTATATGTTGTTTGATATATGATTGTTTTTTATATGTTGTTTGATATATGATTGTTTTATATGTGGTTTGATATATGATTGTTTTTCTATATGTTGTTTGATATATGATTGTTTTTTTATATGTTGTTTGATATATGATTGTTTTTTTATATGTTGTTTGATATATGATTGTTTTATATGTTGTTTGATATATGATTGTTTTTTATATGTGGTTTGATATATGATTGTTTTTATATGTTGTTTGATATATGATTATTTTTTATATGTTGTTTGATATATGATTATTTTTTATATGCTGTTTGATATATGATTGTTTGTTAAATGTTGTTTGATATATGATTTTTTTGTAATATTTTGTTTGAAATACGCTCGTTTGTTATATTATGTTTGACATATAATTGTACTGTTTTATGCTCTTTGATATATGATTGTTTGTTATATGTTGTTTGATATATGATTGTGTTTTACATCTTGTTTGATATCCTTGTGGTTATATGTTGTTTGATATACGACAGTTTGTTATATGCTGTTTGATATATGACTGTTTGTTATATGTTGTTTAATATATGACTGTTTGTTATATGTTGTTTGATATAAGACTGTTTGTTACATGTTGTTTGATATATGATTGCTTGTTACATTTTGTTTGATATATGATTGTTTGTTATATGCTGCTTGATATATGACTGTTTGTTATATGTTATTTGCTACATATTTCTGTTTGTTATATATTGCTTGATATATGATTATTTTTAAAATGTTGTTTGATATATCATTGTTTGTTTTGTGTTATTTGATGTATAATTGTTTGTTCATATGTTGTTTGTTATCCTTGTGGTTATATGTTGTTTGATATATATTTTTTTTTCTTTTATTTTGATACGTGAATGTTTGTTATATATTGAGTGATATGTTGTTTATTATATTTTGTTTGGTATATGATTGTTTGTTGTATGTTAATATATGTTTCTTTGTCATAAGTTGTTTGCTTTGATTGTTATTTATAATCCAACAACAGTTTGATATGATTTTTGGTATTCTTGTGACTCAAGTTTAATTACTATTGATGTGGTGTTTATAATAACGTTTTTCTATGAAGTTCCAGAAATTTATATTCTATTTTTTTACTCAGAGGTCACATCTTCTACTGCATGCAATCTATCAAACTGCTCGTCCTCTATTCGCAGGGACTAAATACTATTTTCTCTACATGTGCCTGCATCGCTCTCTTTCACACTTTCCAAAGTGCTTAAGCTGATGTAATCAAAATGATCATTACATTAGACACTCTATTAATAATTACTCCTCTAATAAAAAAAAAATACAAGCATTCTGCATATTGGGGTAAAGGGAACAAAAACATCTTGTAAGTTCTTTCCTTCTGAGTGTTTGTATGGTAGTAGAGAAGTGTTTTATTGAAGGGTGGTAGTAAAGCCCATATGCCGCAGGTACCATCCCATTCAGAATATCGATTTTTGTTTTCGTATCGAATAGCACAAGTTATTTCAAGGCAGTAGTTCGTCTTGGCTACTTCTACAGGCTTTTCAAAACTCCACAGCGATCCATTTCAATGAACTAATTTTCCGTCTACCGCTGTTCAGGAATATTATCAAAGAGGTAGTAGTACTACTATAAATCCAGTGGATTTTAATAAGACAGCGCATTTTGAAAGCTGAAACTATTAGTAGAAGAAGTAGATCTCTCAAGCAGTTCACTGCTATCTCTTAAGAACCATCAGTTCGGATGTCTAGAAACAAGCAATGGATAGAGATAAGAAATAAAGGGAAGATTTAAATCATTCAAATTAACATTGAATACAGTGACTAAAAATACTTCACAAAAGCATTTTTGTTTAAACAATAAATTAAAAATATACTTGGATTTAAAGAGAAGCACTTAAAGGGAACTTAAGAGTTTTTATATTTCACCCTTAACAACTACAACAAAAATTATAACAATTTTAAAACGAGTGTAATATAAATTATTGTAATATTTCGTTTACATAAGACCCGTAATTAAAGATGACCACGTTGAGACTTATGAACGTAACGAAGGACGTATATATTACATAATCTACAAGAGTATTCACATTTTATGTGAACAGAGTGACAGTTTATTGTATAGAGATGCTAGATACTTCAATAACAAAAGATGTATTCTTTAAACAAGTCAAATGAGCAACACATTTCATCTTCACTTGTGTGTGTTGTTAAAATCGTCGTGGCCGAGTATCTAGAGTGTTAGTTAATAATAACTACAATGGTCAGAGTTCCTTTCTCTTATGACCGACACAGTTTTAAACTTCACCCAGCATTTGAAAATGCGTATACGCTATTTCTTTTCTCTTTGGGCTTGATACCGACATCACCCATGAAATGTAATGTCTACTATTGAATATTATGGACACTGTTTTCAGGCGTTTATGGAACCCTTCCTTATTGGCTGTTATTTTCTTTAGAACTTTTCTTGGTTAATGGCGTCTGATTGAAGAAACGTTATCAATGAATTTAAAATTGCATATTTTCTGACAACAGTGTTTGGCTGGATGTGCTGGTGGCATATAGCCTAAACATGGTATCAATAAAGTCAAAATAGAGAAATGCATAAAATGCGAAGCTGCAGTAAAGTTGAAAGTAAGGAGAAATGAAATAAAAAAATATAGAAAAAAACGGTTTAATTAAAGCTTTACGCTATAAGTAAAAGAAATAAAGAGCCCCCGTCACGCCAAGTGGCGCATAGGGAATATGGTGTTAGTAACCATGCATTTTACAGACCTCCAGCACATGATTGTTGGGGTTATGTGGTCGGTATTACGCTCGTGCGGCTTTACTTTCCCAGAAAAAAATCCGGTACCCAATTAAATCTGGGTGAACCCGGAAGCCGTCGGTTGGGATTGAACCCTACCTCTTCTCTCTTGTAGTCCAGTTCACTAACCACTGAGCTATCGTGGCTTGCATTACGCTGTTAGAATAACGTTTTGGCTCAATAGGCCTTTAGCAGGAACAAACATACACCACACACACACACACACACACACACGCGCGCACAGGCACACACGCGCACACACACACATACACACACATATATGTATTTAAACAAAAAATAATAAATTATGAAAAATATAATAATTTCGAATTAGAATGAGACATACAAATAAAAATGAAAGGTCTTTCCTGCAAAATGCGCTGTGACGAGAAGGAACATGAACGCCACGGTACACGCACGGGGTACGTGTGCGCGCAACTATGTGAACATGCGCAAACAGCACGAATAACCAGACGTTCCCAAACACATGCACGTGTGCATACACAAAGCGGAGAAATGAAAAAACAAAATAACGTTAAAATCAATAACGTTAGAATCAATGACGTTAAAGAATACATGATTTTTTAGCATGTACCTCTTGAAACTTAGTTTTCCTGACAACTACTCTGAAGCTTTCTTTGTTCTACCTGAAGTGTCCAGTTTCTGCAGCAGTCAATCTCAGCACGTCTTTGATATTGCGCATCAATCTTACACCAGATCAAGATTTATGTTACATATTCACGTGCAGATAGAGAGAGCTCAGTAGCTTTAAATAGGCTCAGACGAGTAGACTACACAAACTAGCAAACGCTGCCTTTCAAGTCCTTGTGACTATCTGAAGCCTAGAGAAGCCCATTCAGAAAGAAACAGGGGAAGTTTTTAGGAAATTCGGTTGTTAAATTGACAAAACAAGAAAACACGAAAGGCTCTTTATTTTTAGGTAGAAGCATAATTAATAGATTATTTGACAAGCATTCTGCAGACTGTCAATTAGTGTTCAGAAAACAGTAATACTAAGTCAAGGTGGCATCAAACCTCTATTAATCACTTTAAAAGATTTTCGACTAGAATCAGTTAAGAAATTCACGTATCATGGATCCACAATTACGCTAACCACTTCTCTTGATGGTGAAATAAACAGCCGAATAGGTAAGGCAGTTACGACTTTCGGCAAGCACAAAAAGTGCCTGGAACAACACGAAACTAACACTACCGACAAATATCTTAATATATCAAACGTGAGTGCTTAGCACACTATTATATGGATCTGAAACCTGGACAACATACTCAAATCACGAAAAAAGACTAAATGTCTTCCACATGCGATGTCTCCGCAGAATAATGCTCATCAAATGGCATAACAATATAACCAACTTAACTGTCCTGCAGGTGCTAAGACCCCAATAACCATGCCAATGTTCAAAAGTCGAAGACTAAGATGGCTGGGGCACGTCCAGCAAATGGAAGAAAAACGCATCCCAAGCAATCACTATATGGTGAACTAATACACTGCAAAAGACAAATCGGCAGACCTAAACTACGATATAGAGATTTTATTTTATATATATATATATATATATATATATATTTATTTATTTATTTATTTAAATCATCTTTATACTGCACAGAATATTTAATGCAGCATGGCACCAACAACAAGCCCCAGAAGACTGGCAACAGGCAATCATCATACCAATATGGAAAAGAAAGGTAGCAAAAGAGACTGCAATCAATATAGAGGTATAACTCTGCTCAGCCATGTAGGAAAGCTATACGCCAAAATCTTGGAAAAAAGACTGAGACCAATAATAGAACTACAGTTAAGCGATTCTCAAATGGGGTTCCGAAAAAACAGAGGATGTACCGACGCACTATTCACACTAAAACAGCTTGCAGAAAAAACGACAGAACACAACCAAAACTTATACATAGCCTTCATTGACCAGGAAAAAGCATTCGACAGAGTAGAGAACAACTGTGGGAGATACTAACAACATACGGAGTAAGCCAACATCTAACCAACATTATTAAAGTCTCTACGCAACAGCAGCTGCAGGGTCAGAACAGCAACAGGCTACACAGACCACTTCGAAGTTAGATCAGGTGTAAGACAGGGGTGCGTACTATCCCCCCTACTGTTTATTACATACATGGACCATATATGCAAGCTAGCCAACCCATCAGAGACAGAGGAGATCAACGAGCTTCTATTTGCAGACGACCAGCACTAATACATGAAACAATAGAAGACCTACAAGACACTTAAACTACATCTTAGAACAAATACAACATGAAAATCAACATCAACAAAACAGAAGTCATGAATGTCGCCAAAAATAGACAGAACATCAACATAACTATAGAAGGCAGACAACTAAAACAAGTAGAGGATTCAAATACCTAGGAAGTCTAATGACAAACGACAATTACAGCAGAGATAGAATCAAGATGCAACAAAGCTTGTCAAATCATCGGACAGTTATCACCACTATTGTCCAACAAGGAAATAACTCTGGAGGCAAAACGAGCACTATACAATACAATCTTCATTCCAACGTTGTGCTACCAATACTCTAGATGCAAGAACAATAAGGAAAATAACCTCTATGAATGTGTTAGACGAAACAGTCTGAGAGATAAGATCAGAAATGTAGAACTGAGAAAAAAGCTAGGAATAGCCCCAGCCATAGAATATATAAGGAAACAACAGATAAAATGGTTCGGCCACGTGACAACAGAAGAACAAAACACAACACAACGAGCCTTCAACAAACGTTGTGAGAACAACAGACCCAAGGGTCGACCACGAAAAAGATGGATCGATGGAATATTAGAAGCACTAGGAAACATAACAGCAGAGGCGAACAGAAGAGCAAAAGACCGCAAATTATATCTCCCCTCGACGCTGAAAGGCAGATGAGGAAGAAGAAGAAGAAGAAGAAGATCTTTGAATGACTTCTGCATCTGTGAAAATGACTGGGGACATCTGGGTAGCGATCGCACATCACGGAGAGCATGTATAAGAAATGATATAACATCATTTGTGACTGTGCTAAGGCAACATTTAGAAGAGAAAAGACTCCTGAAAAAGGATGGAAAACCCTGTGGATCATTGGTATTGACTTTATAATTATGTGGTCGTGCGTGTTTGTAAAACATTGGTAGAATTAGCCACGAAAGAAGCGGTTCAACAAAAACAAAACTTTAAAAAAAATACACAAAAGCCTCAACTAAACCGTCTGACAGGACAAAAAGGGTCATATATATATATATATATATATATATATATTCTGCAGAAACAGAAGTGTCCACAAAAAGATCGAAACCAAAAGGAGTTGGAAGTTCCATTTTTCTAAATTGTGGATCTAAGAACGTCAGACAAATTTCTTGTACAGATGAATACTGCCAAACAAATGACTTCTACAGATGAATACTGCCAAACAAATTTCTTGTACAGATGAATACTGCCAAACAAATTACTTCTACAGATGAATACTGCCAAACAAATTACTTCTACAGATGAATACTGCCAAACAAATTACTTCTACAGATGAATTCAGTGCACTATTTTAAAAATATTTTTTATTGATGAATATGAATTAGTGATAGCTGAAGTAGAGCTAACCCAGAGAGAGAGATAGGATCTTTAGCTCCGGAGTGGGTCTGAGAACCGCAGAGAATCACTAAAATCAACATCACTACAACTCAGTGGAGAACAAAAGACAAGTCTGACAACTGACAGTAGAAGGATAAAGAATAACTTCAGGAATCAATCACCGATTTCATTGTAAGTGTATAAAGCTGAAGCTTATATTTGTTTGTGGAAATCGTTCATAAATTTTGATTAAAATACAACACTGTGCCGTCTGCACTATTACTCTATAGCTTCAGCTGTTTAAACATCTTTTAACTCTCATGTATTTTGTTTCCTTTCTGAGATGGACAAGCCAATTACAATTTAGATATTTTTTACATTTGTGCACCATTTATTAATATTGTAAAGTGCACACTTTGTACAATAATGCTGTTGCTTTTTATAATGTCAATCACATCGTCACGTGTTAACTTTGCAGTGTAATTTTTCTTATATTGGTCTAAGAATACTGCAGACAATGGTGGTTCAAAACGTGAAATACGGATTCTCTACGTCAGTATGGCCATTTTGATCATTATGACGTAATCTTTTATGTTCCGGATTCTCTACGTCAGTATGGACATTTTGATCATCATGACGCAATCTTCTATGTTCTTCCATACATTTAATTTAGATTACACCTCCTTCTGAATAAATCCATTATCATTACAATGTTCTAGATTGCATTTGAACTATACTTCCATATAACACTTTTTTTCTTCAGTGTTTAATGTCTTGGATTAATCAATCATGTTTTTCTTGTTTCTTTTTATAGCTCTGCGGTATTTATAGGCTTTCCTTTCTACCGTTAGAGACTCAGCGACTGGGAGATAGGGTGCTCGCTTGCTGATCAGAAGGGTTCGGATTTGATTCCCAGACGTGACAGATTACAAGACACGAGAGTTCATCCAGCACATAAAAAATTGGTGCCAGAGAATTTTTCTTGAAAGCACAGATGTTTCGGCCCAATAACGACGATTTATTTTAAAATGTGCCTAGGTCATGGATAAATATAACCACTAACATCGTATAGATGATACAGGAAGATCTAGAGAGACCTTTTACTTTATTTTCTTTCTACTATTTAGATCTGCGCAAAAAAAAATGCTGTTTATTGTATGTTGCGTAAGTTTGTAATAATCTACCATATGGTGTATTTGGAGCCGCGATAGCTCAGTGGTTAGTGAAATTGACTACATAGGACAAGAGGTAGGGTTCGATCCCAAGCGACGGCTTCCTGGTTCACCCAGCCTTAAATGGGTACCCGATTTTTTTTATGGAAAAGTAAAGCGGCACTGGCGTAATACCGGTCACATTACCCCAAAAATCATGTGCCGAAGGTCTATAAAAATGATGGTAACTAACACCATATTCTCTATACGCCATTTGGAGCACTTTTCTTTTATATGGTGTGTTTAATTTTTTTTTTTTTTTTTCGTGATTCGTGTGTGGATAACTGGATTATTTTTGAAAAAAAATCTTTTTATCAGACATTCGTTGCTTTGTCAAATAAATTGATATCGGACCTAAGATGGCGGTCACAGAACAAGAACTAAACCTTGTTGAAGACGTTGAGTGGTTGCTGGAATCGTAAACTCCAGACCAATATCGTTAGGCCGTGTATTGGTGTCGCGAGGACGTGTTCTTAGTGCCGGCTGTTTAATCATCCGAGTCAGAGAAAGAGTTAACGGACAAGTTATTATCCGCTTGATGATGCTGGTGCTTGTGTATAAGTGTCAGTATGGTCGATCTGTCGGTTTGTGGGACCTGGAGCTCAATAACGGTTGCTATAATTAGGTTGCGTTGGCGGATGCTCGATGTGAGTTATTCTAGAGAAACAACAAAATAACTTGCTAATGAACTTTACGGAACCGCTTGTTAAACTTGTATTCCTCTTCTCTCAACTCAGGTCTGATGAAAAATAAACATACATTGTTTCAAGCAGCTAAATCTGTAGAGAGACAAGAGAAACTATGACGCTTCCTCCAGTGCCTTCGTTATATACAAGAACACGAGTGATGAACACTTAAAAATACGTAGCCTTTTCAAATCATTGCGATGTTGGTCGATTAAAGAAGGAAGTTCTAATGTTAAAAATGAGCCGATATGAGCCAACACAAAACCATCCCCGCATGATATTCAACATTTTGTGTCTCATATAGGTGTTTCTCTATAATCTCTGATAAGCTGTTCAAGGACAGTACTAATGAGAACTTCCAAATTCATCTTGAAAATGATTGCTGAGTATTTTTTATTGAAAAAGAAATGATTGTAGCTGCCCGAGTAGATTTTAGATTCGGAGAATAGGAAGAAAAGATAAATATCAATCGTCACACAGATTATACTTCTAGAAAGGACAGTTCATTGTAAGGAACATTTAATTTCTTTCTGGGAGCTGTAAGGTACATATGGGCTGTATAAGATAGAGCAGTATATATCCATCTATAATAATATTCATTTATTATTATTTGTCTCCATTCTAAACCATTGGAAACTACTATTCGTGCTGTTTCGTCCTAAATCTTTGTCGACAACGCAAGTATTCAGCCCCACCCTATCCTGGAGATACTTGTATTAATAGGAAAAATACAGATACACAATTTATTCTCCAGTTGTGATCGCAGCCCTATAGTATATGAGAACACCTGCGTAAAAGGCATCGCCAATGATGGCTAATTTTTTAGTTAGCCGAGTTGACAGTGTTCCCTAGCATTTGGCTTTTCGTGGCAAGGCGCTGTGCCATGGATTACGGGTTCGATCCTACTTAGGACCATATATTGTTCTTTGTTTTTTTTTTCTGTTCTTGATTATTTGTCATTTTTTCTGACTGCTGTAAACATACCTCTTCCTCTGAATTGATTTGCAGTATTATGGCAATTCATAGTAAAGACTGTAGACTTCAGAACTGGATTGCTGCAGTACAACAACTACTTATTTGCTCAGCCCCCATTCTAGCAACCAACCAAGTGTTGATCCCGATCGCCCATACTCTTCTATTGAACGTGTTATATGTTTTGTCAAAATGTCGCGTTTTCACGTTCATAAAAAATGTTCTGTTTAACGTGCCGTATTACACTGCATAAATGGCGCTCAGCTCAAAATGGACACTTCCGGGTCGTTGTACCAGCCATCAGGCTCAGTACAATCTACTGATTGAATGTCGCACGTGCCAATTTCGGTACAGATTTCATGGTCAGTAGGAAGTAGTGTGCTCCAAGAATCGTTGTCCTAACAAATGAAGTCAGGTCTCAACTTCGCTGAAATACTCAATCCGAACGCAGTCCATGTGGTGGCAACTTTTCAGTCGAACACAGATCACACATCCTGGTACCGTTCCACTGCACTGCACGGCCAGTCGCCTGCAGCACTATCTCAGCGCGCGGGCACCAAAACTATGTTGATTTTATGGTCAGGTGAATACGCCGGCTCTACTGCTGTCTCCACAAAAGAAAATCCAAACCAGATAGAATCACTTGAAATAATTGCAGCAAAAATATCACTATCCTGTACCAGATTCGACTAAATAGCCACATTGGCCGCCACACCAACATGAAGTCAATTTCATAGTAAAATATAGCTCATATAGCTCAAATATGGAGATAAATATGTACTGATATACGCTAAAGTCACGAATTTCGGAAATGCATTGAATACCTTCACTCCGCTTTGTGTGATATTTTAATCTCATTATTTAAACAATAGTTTATCATTGCTTCCTGAAATGAAACCTGGCGAAAACACTAAAAGGAAAGTTATTTACGCAATATTTAATTTTTAAAATGATTGCATTTCAAAGCGAAAATGTCATCTTGACCCAGACAAGGAATATGGCATGTCATTGCGTTTGTCAACATCTATATTTTCGGTTATAAAAAAAATAGACGCAACAAATTCCTAGTGTGATAATTAGAACATATTAGTCATGAAAGGTTACAGCCAAATGAAGACAGGATTAAAACAAAATAAAAGTTATCAGTGTAAGATAACGAGAAACACATGACTAGCGATACGTTTTTTTTTTTTACATTAATTTTCTGTGAAAACGTCAAATATGTTCACATGGACCCTTATTCTTAACAGATCTGTAGCTTCAACAAAAAAAAAAGGTGGTTTAAGATCATTACCACCAGCCAACAATGCACCCCATAGAGTAGCAGTCTATTAAATAGTAATATCCTGTGTCCTGTTGTAGGGGCGTAAATATAAGTCTTCATGGCACTAGACCACATTGTTGGAGGTGAGCAGACAGTACGCTTCCTTTGCTGTCATTAATCTTCTGTCTAATCTTGCATCAAAGACTTCTCTGCCGAAGCTATCCAGAATATATAGTATATATATATATATCTGTATATATATATATATATATATATATATATAGGACCTCATATGGGAAACAACAGGTAAGAAAACAAGAGGAAGACCCAGGGAGACACTGTGAAGAACATTGATGAGAGAGGCAAGAGCAACAGGATTCGGCTCCCTCAATGAGATAGAGCTGCTTGCACAGAACAGAGACAAATTGCGAGATTTGATAAAATATCTTTAAAAGAAAACTGCTAGAACAAAAATTCAGATATGAGAAGGTGTTTCTTGGTCTACGCCCTATGGGCCGGCAACGGCTCGAAAGGTCAATAGATAGATAGATAGATAGATAGATAGATAGATAGATAGATAGATAGATAGATAGATAGATAGATAGATAGATAGATAGATAGATAGATAGATAGATAGATAGATAGATAGATAGATAGATAGATAGATAGATAGATAGATAGATAGATATAGATAGATAGATAGATAGATAGATAGATAGATAGATAGATAGATAGATAGATAGATAGATAGATAGATAGATAGATAGATAGATAGATTATATATATATATATATAGTAATAACTATATTTGTATATGTAAATATATATACATATATATAAATTGTACATATCAGTGTGAACATTTTTTAGTTTAGCACTTGATCCGTGTATATATTAAGTTCCATCTTCCACGGAAGTCGCCCTCTCTAAAAGTTGCGAAAAAATTAGTTCTAGTATATTAGTTCTAGTAAATTAGTTCTAGTATATTAGTTCTAGTAAATTAGTTCCAGTATATTAGTTCTAGTAAGTTAGTTCTAGTATATTAGTTCTAGTATATTAGTTCTAGTATATTAGTTCTAGCATATTAGTTATAGTATTTTAGTTCTAGCATGTTAGTTCTAGTATATTAGTTCTATCATATTATTTCTAGCATATTAGTTCTAGTATATTAGTTCTAGTATATTTGTTCTAGTAAATTAGTTCTAGTAAATTAGTTCTAGTATATTAGTTCTAGTATATTAGTTCTAGTATATTATTTCTTACCAGCTTTCACCATTGCTAAGACATCCAAACAGTTCTATGCCAGCTAAACAACAAATGATAAATAGCATCTTCATACCAACTTTGTGCTATGAAAGTCAAATATGGACCCTTTCTAAATCACATTTTTAAGAAAGATCCATACATGTAAGATGCGATGCTTGAGAAAAGTAACAAACAACATAAGAAGAGATAGAATACCAAATGAAACCATAAGACAAATGGTAGGAACAAAACCCTGCCAAGAATATATAGAACAACAACAACTTAAATGTTTGGCCACCTGGTCAGAATGAATCCTCACCAATCACCATCAAGGGCGTTCTTCTCGAGAATGCATGGGAAAAGACCAAGAGGAAGACCCAAAAGAAGATGGATAGATGCAGTGACAGAGACATGTAACAACAAAGGAAAATCACTAATTCAGACAATTCGAGCAGCACAAGAACGACAAATGATATAAACCACGACACCTTTTAGGTATCAGTGAAAGAGAAAAGGAGAAGAGGAAGAAGTTATTATTTCTACTTTATTCTGCCTTTTGAGAGATTCTTATTGTGTTCCTAGTTATTCTTTTTTCATTTCTGTAATATTTATCCTCTCTTCTTTCCATGAATGTATCAATTACTATATCATATTAGTTGTTGCAAAATCCATCTCCTTTGCTAGTAAAATTCGAAACGCTCGGACGAAAAACTTTTTTGGCTGAAAAAAATAATTAAATTTAATGCATTTTTAATGCGTTATTGTATTATGTTACAATAAATATTCATACGCATACACACATATAAGAATATATTTTTTCCATACACATGAAGAGAGAGAGAGAGAGAGAAAGAGAGTGGGAGTGATAGAGAGAACTAGAGAGAGATGGAGAAAGACAAGCAGACAAACACAAAAACAAACAGTATACTGATTAAACAACATACTGATTAAGAGACAAATAAGAAACAAAAGTCTGACAGAAGAAAGAATAAACAGAATACCGGGCAGACATATAAAGTACTGAGAGGACAGTTGGAAAGACAGACGTACAGAATGTCAAACAGACACACATAAATAGAAAGAGATCGACAAAAACCAGTAATTCAACGAGTCACAAATAGACAACAGACATATCCCAGCCAGAACTATCGATCTCTATTTTTGTAAAGGTGGGGACGATTATTTAGTTTCCCTCATTTTCTTAAACTCACGCACATTAGACATTGAAGAAAAGAAATTACACAGTAGCTCAGTCGATGAGTTGCGACTATCAATGACAATGAGTTACGTAAAAATCTTTAACAATCCAACATTAACTGCCCAGCTGAATGGGGACTCTAATAGCGCACGATTAATTGTCACTTCTGTGGTTTAAGACAGTCATTCCACACAGCAGCTGTGATCAATGAAAGGCTGCGCTAGAATGTTTAAGACTTCAGAGCTACAAACCAACCAAGATAACTTTCCAAAAGGCGACTTCCAAATGGAAGGTTTCACCTGTGCCAGGTAACACGCTATCATTTATAAATACTACCACAAACCGTATGTATGTATGTAGGGAATCATAGAAGGAAAAGGTATGTGTTAGCACTCAGAAAAAAATGACAAATAAACAACAGAAAAAACAAAGAACAGTATATGGTCCGAAGCAGGATCGAACCCGTACTCCATGGCACTGCGCCTTGCCACGAGAAGCCGAACGCTTGGTACACTGCCACTCAGCTAATTTAAAAATTAGCTATTGTGAGCAGTCTTACACGAAGACGTTCCCATGACTATAGCATAGGGTTACGATCACAGATCGGAAATAAATTGTATTTTTGTACTTTCCTTTTAAGGCATGTATCTCCCAGTAGGGCTGAATACTTGTGTTGCAGAAAAATATTTATTGGACGAAACTGCAAGAATAGTAGTTTCCAGTGGTTATATACTGGAGACAAATAATAATAAATAAATATCATTAAATAGGGAAACTTCCGAGGCGATAATAGGGAATCATAGAAGGAAAAGGTGTGTGTTAGCACTCGGAAAAGCTGCTGGGAATGCTGCTTTTATTTTTTCTGTCAACTGATTGCCATTCTTTCTCATATGTATGATGAGCATTGACCCACGTTTCATCCAAATATACTATATCGTAGTCTTGCATTCGTTGCTCACGGATCTGCCTCAGGCTTGGGCAGCTATCAGGTGTGGTTTTTCACAAACAATATTTTTACCACTAGCAGATTTTAGAAAAGTGAAACCAAGGCCTTTTATCATCTTCCTAAGAGTTGTTTTTGAGATGCAAAGATCACAGTCTAATTGCAGTCGAACTTTTAGTTTGCGCAGTGTAACAAGTTGATTCGATTCAAACATTTTGAAAAGTTCACGTCTAATAACATCTTTGTCAAAATCATCAACTTTAATTTTTCTTCCTTGCTTGACCGTCGCCTCTGCAGAGTCAAAGTTCTGTCCTATCCATCGATTGAAAGACTTTCTATCTATATTTAGAGCTGCCTGTATTCTGTTTTCTGGTTTGTTGATATTATAATATAATTGACCCCTTTTAGATTCCTTGCGAAAGTACCTGTACAATAGAACAGTTACCATTTGCATAGTGATGAATTTACACTTTAAACTCTTCATGGTTTTAAAAATCAAGTAGTCACTTCACAGCAGCTTACAAATTATCACATATAAAGGAATATACAATAATAGTAAATATTTTGTCAAAATACGCTTTTGGACCAATTTAACAAGAAAACAAAAATGAAATGATTTAAAAAAAACTCTGCCGCGCGTCTTACTAGTTACGAGTGCGAAACGGTGCTAAGATTGTGTGGAGAGCGTGTGAAATTTGCCTTTTTAAATGGTGAGTTGATTACAACAAATGTGGGCATTGTAAAATCCTAAAATTTAGGACAAGCAAGAAAATCATATTTTTTATACCTCAAATAAACAAAAATCTTTTCTAAATGCATGACAGTAGGGCAAAAAATAAGACTTAAGGTCGGTGAAAAAATAGGATTTTACGAAATAGAATTACAGAAAATCATCAGTTTCCGAGATAATTAATAAAATCTGTGGGCACGAATTTCTGATCGAATAATAGTGTCCTACCTTCCATCGGACATATGGACAGGCAACACAGACCGCCGACCACATGCTGTAGGACTCCAACATATTCAGCACGATGCAGAAGAAATACTTGTCAACAGAAATGCAGAACGACAAGCGATTTGGAAGTCCTAGCAAACCTCAAACGCAGAAACTCAACATCAACATGTATAACATGCATCAGAAACTCAACATCAACATGTATAAAATACATCAGAAACTCAACATCAACATTTATAACAAGCATTAAAACTCACCATCAACATGTATAACATACATTAGAAACTCAACATCAACATGTATAATATACATCAGAAACTCAACATCAACATGTATAACACATCAGAATCTCAACATCAACATGTATAACATATATCAAAAACTCAACATCAACATGTGCAACATGCATCATAAACTCAACTACTCCTGAACACATTATGAGACACTGCGCGGTGGAAAAGACGTATATGGTGCATTATTATTTAATGTATAAATAAGACACCTTGACTGCGGTTTATATTCCGTTTTAGATAAAAAGAGGTACTCTATTTTGAGATCTATAGTATCCCGGGGTGGCAAATTTAGCCACGAGAGAAAATGTTCCGTAAAGCAGCACCCAGTATGAGACACTAATGATTTACCGAACTAGTAACTTATCATGATTGCTCTCTACCAACCGTCTGTCAAGACGCCATAGGCCATATATATATATATCGAAAAGAAAAGAACCCGATAACTTTATGTAGGGATTCGAACTGCGTACATTTCAACCTGAAGCCGGCATCTTCATCTCTGTACTCATCAAATACCCATCTCTGGCTTGAACAAAGCTCAAATACTAATTTGAAAACAAACTCGTGCTCTTAAAATGCTGGTATAAGAATTTGATTCAAATATTTTTCATCATCTTCATTTTTATCGAGTGCCATCTCCGCTACGAAGGTTGGCTACCATGGATCGCCATTCTGCTCTGTCTCTTGCTTTAATGGTGCAGGTTGTCATAGATTGATTTCTCAATCTTTTGTTTAAATATTTAAAAAAAAATGGAAAAACAAGATGTATTAAATAATAATACGTTATCATTAGATATGTCTTGTCATTAATAACCATTATTCATCGTGGTTTGTTGGATCATCATCATCATCTGCCATACCGGTTGGCATAGGCGATCATGCCCTTCCACAATCTGCTATCTACAGTGCATCGTATCAGTTCTGTTGTTGACCGTTTTCCATGCCATGACACCAAGCTATCCAGTATTTTCTCTCTTTGTCGCCCGCGATCTCTCTTTCCTTTTATTTTGCCAGTTGTAACCAAGTATTCCAACTTTCCTATTCTCATGATGTGCCCGAAAATGTTAATTGTTTCTTTCTGATGTTTTTTAGGAGCTGCCTTTTTGTGTTGGCCTCTTTGAGAACTTCCTCATTGGTCTTTTTAGCTGCCCAGGGAACTTTCAACATTCTTCTGAGAAATCCCATCTCTATGGCCTCTAATCGTCTATTCATTTGTTTGTCTACTGTCCATGATTCGCTTCCATAGGTCAGAATTGGTTCTATATAGCACAGATGAACTCTCTAATTTCTATTGACATACATTTGTTGCATAAGATATTTTTCATTTTCTGAAATGCAATTTTGGCCTGAGCTATTCTGCTTTTTATTTCCGTGGTGCATCTTCCATCCGATGTTATTATTGTGTCCAAGTATTTGACGTGTTGCACTTGTTTCAAATTTGTCCTGTTTATTTTTATCGTTGGATAGAATCCACTAAACAGTAATATGTTTTATTGTTTTAGCATTTCTGCCTCCCGCTTAAACTTTTCAGTGATGCATACTATCTCCCCTATTGTTTATTATTTACACGAACTACAAACGTAAGTTAGCAACCAATCTCAGACAATTAACGAGCTTCTATCTGTAAACGGTTATTAGTGCATGGGAATAAAAGAAGACCTATAAGAACATTTAAATAGACTTAACGGTGCAATATGAAAATCAGCGTCAGCAAAACAGAAGTCATGAATATCGCAAAAGAGAATCAGAACATCAACATAACAATAGACGGCAGACAATTAAAACAAACGGGAAATTGTAAATACCTAGGAAATCAAGGAAACAACAATTTACAAACAGCAGAAATAGACTCGAGACACAATAAAGCTTGTCAAATCATCGATCAGCTTTCACCACTATTGTCCAACAAGGATATAACAATAGTGGCAAAACGTGCACTCTACAATATAATCTTCTTCCCACCGTTGTGCTACCTTGACCCTGGACTCAAGAATAGTAAGAAAAATAGCTACTACCGAAATGAAATGTCTTAGATTATTGATAGGGAAACACCATGAGAACAGATCAGAAATGAAGAGCTGAGACAAAAAGGTAAGAATAATTCCTGTTATAGAATGTATAAATAAACAACACACACAATGGTTTGGCCACATAAGACAAATATACCAAAAACAAGACAAAGACCCTTTAATAAACGTATCGTGAACACGAGACTCAATGATTGACCACGAAAAAGATGATTTAATAAAATATTAAAAACACTAGGAAACATACAGCAGCAGAGGCCAACAAATAGCAAAAGACCGCAAATTATATCTCCCTTCGACGATGAAAGGGCAAATTAGGAAGCAAAGAAGAAAAAAGAAAATTCAAACTTTAATATTACAGTGTGTCCCTAGATTTAACTTTTCTGTCTTTCTCTGCATCTTTTGTCCTTAATATCTCTCTTAATGTCACACATTTTCAAACACTTTCGTTTTTTTTTTTTTTGCGTTCGTAAAACACCACTACTTTTCAGCGCCCCCCTCCCTTCCCCAACCATTAAAACAAGTTACATAGGCATAGATGCGCTGTTTTGAGCTCCCAGTGTTGTAGTATGTAAACGTGGCTACTGAATATTGCTGCAGGCAACAAAAGACTCAAACGAGTAGATAACAGATTCCTAACACTACGGTAGAGATCAAACATTTTATTCGACTGACAAATATTACAGCTAGAGTATGGTATTTTTAATGTATTTAATTATTTCATGTCAGTTTTGATTGTAATTAGGGGACTAAAGATTACATGTTTTTGGTTTTCCATGGAGACCGAAACATTGCCGTTGACTTCCTCAGATATCATGGATCAGCCATTATCTTATCCCAAAAAGTAAGAATCAACTTTCCAATAGAATTGTTGCCAAACTAACGTAACTTTTAGACGTATACATCTTCTCGATTCACTGAACAAAACCAATACAATGTTAAGTACTTTAATTTTTAACGATCTTCGTGATGAGGTAACTGATTTTCTAAATTCTAATTCATGAAAGTGTTATCTTCTATCTATCTATGTCTTGAAAGGTGGTGAAAAAGTGTCATTTTACAAATGCTGGTGTATTGTAAATTGTCGGTGACTATCCATTGTAGGAATCCTGATACCACGGTACTCACTAGCTATATTATTTGCTTACTCACCTAGACCGACGTCATCTATAGACACATATGGAAAATGTTTCAAGTCCATTCTCATATGACACTTATACCAATTCACTTAATTGCACTGCACATACATTGAGAAGTAAAAGGTCTATAAAAGATAAGGAATAATGATAGATGAATGCTCGAGGTCTTGGCTCTCAAATGAGTCATGAGGAAACGGGTGAGAGAGGGGGGGGGGCATTGATTAGTCTGTTGATATATTTTGTTCCTAATGTATAGAGGTTCATTAATGTTCAATGCATGATATATAGGTTGGTTTATCGTGTTTATTTTAAGTCTCATCTTTAACAAATGACAAAACTGTTCTCTGGTTTCCAAGTAATCGTTTCACCAATTCAGCGATAGTTTTCACCACACTATACATAGATACACTTGTATTACATAGATCACAAAATGATATAAATAAAATACTGTTTATCACAAAATGATATAAATAATATTATGTTTTTCGTGTTGATTTGCTCCCATTTCGATTGATTGAGCATTTCAGTTATGTCAAAGGTTTATTAGCCACCAATGTTGCCTTTCTAAAATATTTTTTTTTTACTTTCAAATTTCCGAATAAGTATTCCTTTGTTTGTGTGCGTGTGTGTGTGTATACGTGTGTGCATGCGTGAGTGTGTGTGTGTTACAAATACTTTTCGTTCACTTGAATTGTCTATCACTTGGACAATGAATTTGAATGTGGACTTATTTAATGGAATACAATATATAATATACAATATAGAATCATCATCATCATCATTGAGTGCCGTCTCCGCAACGAAGGTTGGCTACCATGGAGCGCCATTTTGCTCTATCTCTTGCTTTGATGGTGCAGGTTGTCATCGGTTGGTTTGTCCATCTTTTGATGTTACTCGTCCATGTTAATCTTGGTCTGCCTCTGCCTCTTTTACCTTGTATTTTCCCCTCCAGGATCACTTTCAGTAGGCTGTTGTGTCTTTTAACATGGCCTAAGAATCGCATTTGTCTTGTTCTAATTGTGTTCAGAAGTTCTCTTTTCATTTTTAGTTGTTTTAAGACTTTGTCGTTTGTTTTCTTTTCCTTCCATCCAATTCTACCTATTCTTCTATATATCCACATTTCAAAGGCTTCAATTCTCTGTTCTGTTTTCTTGTCTAATGTCCATGTTTCAGCACCATATAGGAATATTGAGAAGATGTAACATTTTGCTATTCTTAGTTTTAGCTCTGGTGTTATTTGTTTTGATGTTAGTATGTCCTTCATGACATTAAAATTACTTTTTGCCATTCCTATTCTTTTGTTTATTTCAGTTGTACATTTTCCATCACTGGTTATAGTATGTCCAAGGTAGTTATAGTTCTGAACTGTCTCAAGGTCTATTCCTTCAATTTTGATATCCACTTGTGGGTTTTGAGTATTTTCTTTGTTTATGATCATAGTTTTAGTCTTTTTGATATTCATATCTAGTCCATATTTTTTGCTTGTCGTGTTTATTTCATTAAGTAATTGTTGTAGGTCTTTAGGAACAATATAGAATATACAATATATAATATACAATACACAATATATAATATACAATATTATTAGAAGATGGCATCTTATTTACATTCGAGCCATGGCCTAAACAATGTTGACTATGAACATTACGATTTCTGCTATCACAGCGAGTTGGCAGATTTTTAGAAATGCAATCAAGGTTTGAAAATAAATGTTTGTACACAGTTTGTTAACCTTCGCTGTAGATAAAGTCTTTATTCTGATGGCTTTTTCATGACCTTGGAAACTAAGGACCCAACTTGTTCAAACGGTTGGTTTGAGGAAAATTGTACGTTGCAATGTCACTGCCATAATGACTCAGTTTGTGACAAGAAATAAACTTCAGACTGGTTCTAACAGACTCCAATTATGACAGAAATTACTGCTGATCGGAAGGGCTTTAAAAAACAGCTGAATTTAATACATTGGAATGCGGAGGGCATATACCACAAGAAACAAGCTCTAACAATTAGACTAGTAGAGGAGGAGATAGATGTTGCTTGCATCCAGGAATCTCATCTTAATCCTCAGCACAGATTCATGATCAGGGGCTACCAAACATTTAGACAAGACAGGGAAGGTCACAAGGGTGGAATTCTTATTCTTATTAAAAATTCCGTCCCAGCAAAGATGATAGATGTATTCACAAACGGAGAGGCAGAGATCATTGGTGCAGATTTATACATTAACTCCGCTTGTATAAGGATATACAATATATACTGTCCAAATGACAAATTACTGAAGCTGGAGTCAATGGAATTAATACCATCAAAGTGTCTGGTAGTAGGAGACTTTAAAAGATGGGGATATAGGGAGTCCAATGTTCGAGGTGAAGAAGTAGAAGAATGGGAAATAGACAACAACCTATTCCTCATAAACTTTAGGGAGGACCTCCCAACCTTCTACTCAAGAAGATGGAAAACAACTTCCACCCCCGACCTAGCGTTTGCAACTGGAGACATATCTATCAAAATAACCAGAAAAGTGCTGAACCAACTTGGAGATAGTGACCATAGACCAGTCAAACTTTCAGTGGCTCTTGCTCACAAACAGGAGTTGCAAATACCTCTTCCACGCTGGAATTATAAGAGAGCAGATTGGGCAAAGTTTGCAAGGCTCACTGATGCATATACTGCACCTATCAACACCCACGAAAAGAAGGTAACAAATATGATAGAGCGGTTAACATATGGCATCATGAGAGCTGCTAAAGAATCCATTCCTAGAGGAGCAAGAAGAAACTACAGGCCATACTGGAGCAAGGAAATACAAAGACTAGAAGAGGAACTGGACTCTGCCAGAGAACTAGCTGAAACATCACACAGCACAGAGAGCAACATTGCCTACAAAGCAGCCTCGGCCAAATACAGACGAGAGGTCATGACTTCAGCCAGATAGAGCTGGATAGACAAAACAGAGAGCCTTAATCTAGACAAAAATGGTCATAAACTATGGAAACTTGCGAAAGCTCTGAGTGGCGAAAACACTTGCCGACCACCAATATCATTAGCACACAATCAGAACATCCTCACAGGCAAAAGGGCAGCAAATCTACTGATAGAGACTTACAAAAACATTAGTAGAATAAACATTCCAATAGACAAACAGAAAGCTGCAAGGCAGGAAAACCAAGATGCAAAACACATGCCTTTTGCACCAGAAGAGCATCAGACGACCATCTTTACCCCAACTGAATTAGATGTTGCACTTAAAGGATTGAAGCTCAAAAGTTCACCTGGTAAAGATGGAATCTCCAACGAAATGCTCCTAAATCTGGGGCAGAAAGCCAAGAGCCAGCTTCTAAGGATACTAAATGCTAGCTGGAAGAGCGGTCATGTGCCGGCAATCTGGAAAGAAGCTATTATGGTGCCCATTCTCAAGTGTGGAAAAGACCCACTAGACCCAAGTAGCTATAGACCAATTAGCCTACTGAGCTGCCTGAGTAAACTCATGGAAAGACTGGTTAACAGAAGACTTGTGTGGCATTTGGAGACAAAACAACAAATCGTACCACAACAAAATGGCTTCCGTAAGCACCGATCAACTGAAGACCTGGTCACCTACATTGCACAGGAAATAGAGGATGCTCTACAAGAAAAGAAACACACGCTGGCAGTGTGGGTCGACATGGAGAAGGCTTTTGATAGGGTTTGGCGTGAGGGTTAAAGAACAAGCTTTTTAGACTTGGCATCCAGGGTCGTTTATTCAATTGGGTCTCTCAATACCTTCAGGATAGAACGGCCAGAGTACAAGTTCAAGGTCAACTAAGTAAGAAGGTCTCTATCGAACAAGGTGTCCCACAAGGCGGAGTCTTGTCCCCAACACTCTTTTTTAATTTTCATAAATGACATCGTAATGGACATTCCACCCAGAATACACTCAGCAATATACACAGATGATCTGGCGTTATGGGTTCGCGAGGAAAGTATGTCGGTGGCTGGATCCAGGATACAAGATGCCCTAGGTGAACTTGAAAAGTGGACGAACACCTGGTTCTTACCAATCAACGAAAGGAAAACTTCATACACAATTTTCAGCCTATCAAGGAAAACACTCTCTGCAAATTTGAAGTTAAAGGATCATACACTACCTATTGATCACAGCCCAACATATCTTGGTGTCACTATGAATCGCAGAATGACTTGGAAAATTCAGATAGACAGAGCAAGGATGAAAGCCAGGAAACGAACAAATATTATGAAGAAATTGGCAGGAACGGACTGGGGGGCAGACAGCAATATTTTGAAAAGACTATATGTAGGAAGAGTCAGACCAGTTCTAGAATATGGAGTCACAGCCTGGGCTATGGCTTCCAAATCACACCTTTGCAAAATTAACAGAATACAGAACCAAGCTGCCCGTATCATTACTGGTGCTATGAAATCTACACCTATCAAGACTCTAGAAACAGTAACAGGATTACAACCCTTAGATGACAGACGGGTCACTAAAGTTTTGCAACAAGCGGAGAAATATAGAAGGCTCCTTAGCCACCCCATGCACCAAAGAATATCTGGTTCTGGAATTGTACGACTTAAGAGGAGCAACTTCGCTGCAATTGCCAATGAACTAACTACTGGAGACCCAGTTCTTTCCCAAACAATATCGAAACCCTTGGGCCCATCTGATATGTCTCCTCACGGAAAACATAAAATACCAGAACTTCAGGAAAACATAACAGGAATCATGAAAAAAGGCACCCAATCAGACACAGAAAGAAAACACGTAGCAGAAAAACATATACACGATACTTACCCACAGGACTCTTGGTCCCACATATATACAGATGGCTCTGCTACAAATGCCACCAGAAATGGAGGGGGAGGTGTGTTCTTGACGCTGACCAATCAGGACGAGATCACTAAGTCAATAGCTACTGGAAAATTCTCTAACAACTTTAAAGCAGAGGCTGAGGCCATCAGAGAAGCTGCAACACTGGCTACTCAACACAAAAATAACATGCACAATAAATTGGTGATTCTGACTGATGCACTATCAGTACTATCAGCTCTAATAAACCACAAGAACAATGAACTAGATGACTTGAGAACAACCCTGGACCAACTATGCAATAACTTCCAGAGAGTAGTCATTCAGTGGATACCATCACACTGTAATATACACGGGAACGAACGAGCAGACAAATTAGCTAAAGAGGGAGGGAGATTACCACAAGAGAACAATCCGCTCAGTTATGATGAAGCCAAATCCATCCTCAAGGGTCAGTTCCATGAAAAATGGAAACGTGAACACCCAAAGCATAACGAGAGTGACGGATACCACCAACTATCAAGGAGGGATCAAGTCATCATACTTCGCCTACGCACAGGCCACAATAGAATGAGAAATCACATGTTCACCAAATTCAAAATAGGAACTACCAGCCTATGCCACTGTACACTGGACAATATGACAACAAAACATGTTCTACAGGATTGCCCCCAGTACACGGACCTAAGAAGAGCAATGTGGTCCACGCCCACCTCCCTGGAGGAGAAATTATATGGGGCGATCGATTCGCTTAAACAGACAGCTGACTTCATGAGAGAGACTGGAATCCTACTCTGATCGAGTCTTGATCGCAGAGAGAGAAAGAGAGAGAGAGAGAGAGAGAGAGAGAGAGAGAGAGAGAGAGAGAGAGAGTTTATGACAAAACTACAGGGATATGCCCAAACAATGACATTTATCAGCACGAATATTTTGGACCCCAGTGTCAGTACTTGGTTCTCGTGTACAAATACGCCTAAAAATTCTGAACCTACTTTCCTGTTTAATTACAACGACACCACTTGTAACTCGGACGCAAATTCTACATTAGTTGAGGCAACTCTCAATCAATCTTTGCTGTTTTCATGGTTTAGGATTTATGCAAATGACTTAATAGTTCCGGACAGTTTCACGACATCACTAAATGGTTCTGCCTCATGTAGCAATGATTCAAGGTTTGTAGTTAGTCAGCACGAGATTGATGTCTTTTGCTCTGGGGCTGATCTGATCAATAAGTTATGATTGCAGGGTCGATAGTTGCAAATATCTGCTCCATCCACATAGGCGGGGGTCGGAATGTGGCTCTCAATCAGAACACAAACCAGGCCGACACGTTTAATTCTTGTTATACAGGAGACGAATGTGGACCAGAGGCCGCAGTAAATGACAAAAGAAGGACCAATCTCTATGACAATGACTGCACACACACAAAACTGAGAAGTGGAAACAGTCCTGTTTACTGGTATCTGAACTTTGCCACGCCCCAGTAGATTCACACCATTCGATTCTATCATCAAGCTAGCACTATGATTCGGGTAAAGAATGCCACTCTAAAGGCTTCCTCTGACAGTGGCGGTGTAGTGTTCCAGTCTAATGATATATCATATCCAAATGTTTCTATGAACACTATTGTAGTCACCACACAAACGCCAATGGCACACATTAAGACTGAGTTCTCACCGATCATTTCGCAGGCCGGCAGTGAACCGACGGTGTGTGAGGCGCAAACATTTGCAGACACCTATTGTCTGGACGGGTATTCTTGGTCGTTTTGTGCAGTGTATAGTGGGTGTAGCAAAAGCTGCGACTTCATCATTGGTACGTGTCACGGCAAATGCTCACATGGGGTCTATGGACACGATTGCTCCAGGTCTTGTCTCAGTGTCTGTCCTTTATGTGGGAAAAATCTGGAAAATGACTACAATGTAAACATCCTGGCTATACCTATAATGACACTTGTCCCGATGGTAATTTTGGGCTACAGTGCGAACAGACGTGTTCTGATGGCTGTGACATCATATGTGACCCGGAAAGTGCATACTGCACGTGCAAGGAAACGTACTACGGGTCAGACAGCACTCTCAAATGTCCAGACAACTGTTTCAACGACACATCTGAACAGTCAGCCGGGAACAGTGCATGCAAGGGAAAGTTCTGCGTGTCAGACTGCATTCTCAAATCTCCGGACAACTGTTTGAACGAAACCTGCGGACAGTTAATCGAAGCCTGCGTCTCGTATGTCAATGATTCACACGTTAAGATGAGTCTGCAGACTAACCCAAGCATATGGATACCTCAATGTGTTTATGTGCTAGACTTGGCTCATTTCTTGGTGTTTTTCCGTGAAGACATGACTCATATCTTAATGTTTTTCTGTGCTAGTCATGGCTCATATCTTGGGGTGTTTCTGTGCTAGCCATGGATCAAATCTTAGCTTAAGTGTATGTTGTGTGTGTGTGTGTGTGTGTGCTAGCCATGGCTCATATCTAGATGTGTGTCATCTTAGTCATATCTCATATCTTGGTGTGTCCGTGTTAATCATGTCTCTTATCTTTATGTGCGTCTGAGTTTAGTAATATATCATAACTTAGTGTGTATCTGTGTTAGTCATGTGTCATATCTTTGTGTGTGCATGTCTGGGTTAGGGATATCTCATATCTTTGTTTGCATGTTTATGTTAGTCATATCTCATATCTTTGTGCGTACATGTCTGTGTCTGTCACATCTCATATTCTTGTGTGTGCATGGCTACGTAAGTCACATCTCATATCTGTGTGTGTGCATGCCTATGTTAGTCATATATTATATCTTTGTGTGTATGTCTATGTTAGGTATGCGTCATATCTTTGTGTGTGCATGTCTAAGTCAGTCATATCTCATAGCTTTATATGCATGTCTATGTTAGTCATGTGTCATATATCTTGATGTGTGTCAGTGTTAGTCATGGCTCGTATCGCTGTGCACTTGTCTGTGTTATTCACATCTCATATCTCTGTGTGTGCATGTCTGTGTTAGTCACCTCTAGTGACTCGGGCAGATGGTGCTCGTAAACCTGGGAGGGTAGACCATCTAAGGGCAGAATCCCCCTACAGAAAAGACAATCTGCTGCCTTGCAGGAAGATTGGGGACAATCAAAGGCTAAGGAAAGCAAACCTGAAAAAATGCTGGCTGAAATCGGATGCACTGGGCCACTGGCGCAGAACACAGTGCAACGTATTAACGGGTGTTCAGTCAGAGTGGATCTGGCGGACTCTAAATGTGACGTTCTGTCTGTGGGGGCGATCAACACACTTAACCTGACAGTTGACTTCATGTGGGAGTCTGGAATCCTACTCTGACTGAGTCCTGATCGCAGAGAGAGAGAGAGATATACAATATACAATATATAATATACAATATATAATATATAATATACAATATAACTGCAAGAAAGTTTACCGAAAAGAACATTTTCATAAATCCTGTAAAACTACGTTAGTGTATTCATGATAGTGTATGGTATTGCATGTCTATTAAAGTCGTACGTTATGATAAATAGACAATAGTTCAAGAGGCAATAAAAATTCATTCGTTAACGTAAATTTTAGGCTAATCGAGGTTGCAATAATTAATTAGTTATGTTATGATCATCACCATCATACGGACACACCCGTAGTTGCTCCTATAGTAAAGTAAAAGTAAATAGCCTCGTCACGCCACGTGGCGTATGAGGAATATGGTGTTAGTGATCACAATTTTTTTAGACCTTCAACACATGATTTTTTGGGTAATGTGGTCGGTATTGCGCCTGTGCCGCTTTACTTCCCAGAAAAATCCGGTACCCATTTAAGGCTGGGTAAACCCGGAAGTCGTCGACCAGAGTCGAACCCAACCTCTAGTACTATGTAGTCCAGTTCACTACTAATGTCTGAGCTATCACGGGGCCCATTCGTTTCTGATGCTTGACGTATCTCATTACCAAATACCGTTTATTTTCTTTTGTCCCGAAGACATCATCAATCAAGGTCAAGCCGACATGTCGCGTGTTTGCTCCGGTCAGGTCACGAAATAGCGATTGTCTGGTTCATGTTTCGTTGTTTTTGAAATTATTGTTCGTTCCTGTTTTGTATTTTGCAGGCGACAATTGTTATAATTATTATTGTTGTTGTTTGAATATGTAGCATATTCTTTGTTTACCAGTACCTGTAATTATGGTATCGGATGGCTGAACATGTGTAAACGCTTTTATATAGCTTAGAAGAGATTCAATAGAGAAATGTGTGCCATGTCATTACCGCGTGATTGAAACATTTGTCATGTGTCACGTTGATAGGAAATAACATTTGCGCAAATTGACCAATACTGGTCATTACGACAGATAATCAGATTACAATATTTTAAATAATCTGTGACTAAAAAAATACAAAAACAATGATTCGACCAATTCACTTTAATTGAATAATAAATAGAGTTAGAAACAACTACACAAATTAAGTGGAAAGGCGAATATGAAGACATAACAATAATGTCACGAATGACAATTTAGTAGCATTAGAAGCCATGAAAAATCACGATTTAAAAATATCAAGGAAGAAAAGGTGTGTCCTGGACATACGTAGAAGCTAAAATGTCTCCCTCATTAACGATTACATTCTGCAAGTTCTTCAGCAACAATACCAATCTGACGAAATAGGAAATATATTAGATCCAAAATAAATTGAGACTATCTCATCACAGATAAAGTATCTTGTATAAGTTCCCTGTTCACAGCTGTAATGTTTATGAAACATTCCCCAAAGTGTTTGACATGCCAGTTCTGGTCATAGTCGTTGTATGGCGTACCTAAAGCTAAAGGCAAAATACGAGACTAGAATCAGCGTCTTAGCACGCGAGTTTTTACCCATATGTGCTCGGCCGCCTATCCAAAGTGTTCGGAGACTTCTGGACAGTGTCGCTTCAAGCATCGAAACTCACGATGCGAGGCGGTATTCCTCACTTTCCCAGAGTATAAACCCTGGTACCCATTTATATCAGCGGCTGGGTCGACCGCGGGGGTATTTTTTTCGAATCACCAGTACAATTCGCACTGCTTCCAGCGGGAATCAAACACGGGTTGTCCGAACGTCGGTAGCCCAGTCGGGTGGTTTTCCCAACTAGGCTACCCTGGAAGGTGAATCAATTCAGAGGAAGAGTATGTTTACAGCACTCGGAAAAAATGACAAATAATCAACAACAGAAAAAAATATGGACCAAGGCATGATCGAATCCGTACTCAGTGACACAGCGCCTTGCCACGAAAAGCCAAACGCTAGGGAACACTGCCACTAAGCTAACTAAAAAATTAGCTTCGTAGGCAATGTCCTTTCGCGAAGGCTTTCCCATGACTATAGCATAAGGCTGCGATCACAGCTCGGAAATATTTTTCCTGTTAAGACAAGTATCTGCCAGATAGGGTAGGACTAAGTACGGGTTCGATCCTGCCTTGATCCATATTTTTTTCTGTTGTTGATTATTTGTCATTTTTTCCGAGTGCTGTAGACATACCTCTTCCTCTGAATTGATTCACTGATTATCGCCTCGGAAGTTTCCCTCTATAATAATATTCATTTATTATTATTTGTCTCCAGCCTAAACCACTGGAAACTACTATTCGTGCTGTTTCGTCCTAAATGTTTGTCTGCAACGCAAGTGTTCAGCCCTACCATTTCCGGGAGATACTTGTCTTAACAGGAAAAATATTTCCGAGCTGTGATCGCAGCCTTATGCTATAGTCATAGGAAAGCCTTCGCGAAAGGACATTGCCTACGAAGCTAATTGTTTAGTTAGCTGAGTGGCAGTGTTCCCTAGCGTTTGGCTTTTCGTGGCAAGGCGCTGTGTCACTGAGTACGGATTCGATCCTGCCTTGGTCCATATTTTTTTTCTGTTGTTGATTATTTGTCACTTTTTCCTAGTGCTGTAAACATACCTCTTCCTCTGAATTGATTCACTGATTATCGCTTCGGAAGTTTCCCTATATAATAATATTCATTTATTATTATTTGTCTCTACCCTGGAAGGTCCCCGTTGGGCCTCGGTAATGGTCTAACTTTTAAAGAAGTATGTTACGGTAAAGTGTACGATGTGTTACTGTTACCATTTCAGTGCATCAAATCTAACTTAAGAGTAGAATTATCAATTAGATTTATATATTGAGGTTATCGCTCCACTGTCTATTATAGGAATATATTACGTAAAATCACCAGCTTCAAGAACAAATGATAGCTATTGATTCAAGAATGTAAGCACGCGATTAATGGAGCCTAAATCATCAACATTGCACTCCTTGACTCTATAGTTTCTTCGATCATCTAATCGAAAAAATTGGAATCTCTGATAAGAACCCTAAACCACTTGCACGAACTCCGTTTTACGTTCTGGTATCCATAAATTGTACCGATGAGTGACTTATCGAATTTTAGTGGAGGAAATATCTCTTAAGTGCATAAACAGACCTTAAAATAATTTACAGAATGATACTGGCCGTTGTAAAAACATGAAGAGTTCACTAATAGGGCAGTCTTGCTGAGTCTCTATGCTGCACTCAGGGCAGGCCGTGACTGTGTCACGGTATCCAGTGCATGGGTGCTTTCACTGGTCTCTATGCTGTAATCTTATCTAAGACTGTCACGATATCAAATGCATTGTTGCTTTCACTGGTCTCTATGCTGTAATCTTATCTAAGTTAGTGTCACGTTATCAAGTGCATTGTTGCTTTCACTGGTCTCTATGCTGTACTCTTATCTAAGACTGTGTCACGGAATCAAGTGCGTTGTTGCTTTCACTGGTCTCTATGCTGTACTCTTATCTAAGACTGTGTCACGGTATCAAGTGCATTGTTGCTTTCACTGATCTCTATGCTGTACTCTTATCTAAGACTGTGTCACGGTATCAAGTGCATTGTTGCTTTCACTGGTCTCTATGATGTACTCTTATCTAAGACTGTGTCACGGTATCAAGTGCATTGTTGCTTTCACTGGTCTCTATGATGTACTCTTATCTAAGACTGTGTCACAGTATCAAGTGCATTGTTGCTTTCACTGGTCTCTATGCTGTACTCTTATCTAAGACTGTGTCACAGTATCAAGTGCATTGTTGCTTTCACTGGTCTCTATGCTGTACTCTTATCTAAGACTGTGTCACGGTATCAAGTGCATTGTTGCTTCCACTGGTCTCTATGCTGTACTCTTATCTAAGACTGTGTCACGGTATCAAGTGCATTGTTGCATTCACTGGTCTCTATGCTGTACTCTTATCTAAGACTGTGTCACGGTATCAAGTGCATTGTTGCATTCACTGGTCTCTATGCTGTACTCTTATCTAAGACTGTGTCACGGTATCAAGTGCATTGTTGCTTCCACTGGTCTCTATGCTGTACTCTTATCTAAGACTGTGTCACGGTATCAAGTGCATTGTTGCTTTCACTGGTCTCTATGCTGTACTCTTATCTAAGACTGTGTCACGGTATCAAGTGCATTGTTGCTTTCACTGGTCTCTATGCTGTACTCTTATCTAAGACTGTGTCACGGTATCAAGTGCATTGTTGCTTTCACTGGTCTCTATGCTGTACTCTTATCTAAGACTGTGTCACGGTATCAAGTGCATTGTTGCATTCACTGGTCTCTATGCTGTACTCTTATCTAAGACTGTGTCACGGTATCAAGTGCATTGTTGCTTCCACTGGTCTCTATGCTGTACTCTTATCTAAGACTGTGTCACGGTATCAAGTGCATTGTTGCTTCCACTGGTCTCTATGCTGTGCTCTTATCTAAGACTGTGTCACGGTATCAAGTGCATTGTTGCTTCCACTGGTCTCTATGCTGTACTCTTATCTAAGACTGTGTCACGGTATCAAGTGCATTGTTGCATTCACTGGTCTCTATGCTGTACTCTTATCTAAGACTGTGTCACGGTATCAAGTGCATTGTTGCTTTCACTGGTCTCTATGCTGTACTCTTATCTAAGACTGTGTCACGGTATCAAGTGCATTGTTGCATTCACTGGTCTCTATGCTGTACTCTTATCTAAGACTGTGTCACGGTATCAAGTGCATTGTTGCTTCCACTGGTCTCTATGCTGTACTCTTATCTAAGACTGTGTCACGGTATCAAGTGCATTGTTGCTTTCACTGGTCTCTATGATGTACTCTTATCTAAGACTGTGTCACGGTATCAAGTGCATTGTTGCATTCACTGGTCTCTATGCTGTACTCTTATCTAAGACTGTGTCACGGTATCAAGTGCATTGTTGCTTTCACTGGTCTCTATGCTGTACTCTTATCTAAGACTGTGTCACGGTATCAAGTGCATTGTTGCATTCACTGGTCTCTATGCTGTACTCTTATCTAAGACTGTGTCACGGTATCAAGTGCATTGTTGCATTCACTGGTCTCTATGCTGTACTCTTATCTAAGACTGTGTCACAGTATCAAGTGCATTGTTGCATTCACTGGTCTCTATGCTGTACTCTTATCTAAGACTGTGTCACAGTATCAAGTGCATTGTTGCATTCACTGGTCTCTATGCTGTACTCTTATCTAAGACTGTGTCACAGTATCAAGTGCATTGTTGCATTCACTGGTCTCTATGCTGTACTCTTATCTAAGACTGTGTCACGGTATCAAGTGCATTGTTGCATTCACTGGTCTCTATGCTGTACTCTTATCTAAGACTGTGTCACGGTATCAAGTGCATTGTTGCTTTCACTGGTCTCTATGCTGTACTCTTATCTAAGACTGTGTCACGGTATCAAGTGCATTGTTGCTTTCACTGGTCTCTATGCTGTACTCTTATCTAAGACTGTGTCACGGTATCAAGTGCATTGTTGCATTCACTGGTCTCTATGCTGTACTCTTATCTAAGACTGTGTCACAGTATCAAGTGCATTGTTGCTTTCACTGGTCTCTATGCTGTACTCTCATCTAAGACTGTGTCACAGTATCAAGTGCATTGTTGCATTCACTGGTCTCTATGCTGTACTCTTATCTAAGACTGTGTCACGGTATCAAGTGCATTGTTGCTTTCACTGGTCTCTATGCTGTACTCTTATCTAAGACTGTGTCACGGTATCAAGTGCATTGTTGCTTTCACTGGTCTCTATGCTGTACTCTTATCTAAGACTGTGTCACGGTATCAAGTGCATTGTTGCATTCACTGGTCTACCGTGTCAGTATGCTCGTTTAACGTAAAAGCATTTCATGGTCGTGTCCGCTACCATCTGCGACAAGTATTGATGTTTCATAGAAGTACAGCTCACAATGTCAAGCAGCATCTCATGACATCTGGGATGAGCGGGAAGGGGATAATCATTGCATCTCCTAGAGGTTCTTTATAGTGACTAAAATCCTCATGAAACAAAGAAAATATTGCAGATTAAAAAAAAGAAATATGCAAGATACACACGTTCTAGCAAAAGAAAAAATAATTGTAAAATTACAGAAGATAAAGTAAGACATTTTTCTTCGTTGGAAAGTAAAAATAAAAAAATCTCTATTGAGTTATTGAGTTATTTGCGGGTCATCATCATTGCACTCCGAACATGTCCATAGGTGCTCAGATTCCCTCCTCAGCAATTCCCTCAGTGTCCAGCGAGTGACGATTCCAGTTCTATGTTGGTTGATAAGTCTTTTTACACGGCCACTAAGTTTTTCGTTTCTCTCTCAATTACAGAATACACAGTAAAAACAAAATATTCTCTATTACAGAATGCAAAGTAAAAAGATAATAATCTCAATTACAGAATGCAAAGTAAAAAGATAATAATCTCAATTACAGAATGCAAAGCAAAAACAAAATAATCTCAATTACAGAATGCAAAGTAAAAACAAAATAATATCAATTACAGAATGAAAAGTAAAATCAAAATAATCTCAATTACAGAATGCAAAGTAAAAACAAAATAATCTCAATTACAGAATGCAAAGTAAAAACAAAATAATCTCAATTACAGAATGCAAAGTAAAAACAAAATGATCTCGATTACAGAATGTAAAGTTAAAACAAAGTAATCTCAATTACAGAATGCAAAGTAAAAACAAAGTAATCTCAATTACAGAATGCAAAGTAAAAACAAAATAATCTCAACTACAGAATGCAAAGTAAAAACAACATAATCTCAATTACAGAATGCAAAGTAAAAACAAAATAATCTCAATTACAGAATGCAAAGTAAAATCAAAATAATCTCAATTACAGAATGCAAAGTAAAAACAAAATAATCTCAATTACAGAATGCAAATTAAAAACAAAATAATCTCAATTACAGAATGCAAAGTAAAAACAAAATAATCTCAATTACAGAAAGCAAAGTAAAATCAAAATAATCTCAATTACAGAATGCAAAGTAAAAACAAAATAATCTCAATTACAGAATGCAAAGTAAAATCAAAATAATCTCAATTATAGAATGCAAAGTAAAAACAAAATAATATCAATTACAGAATGCAAAGTAAAAACAAAATAATCTCAATTACAGAATGCAAAGTAAAAACAAAATAATCTCAATTACAGAATGCAAAGTTAAAACAAAGTAACCTCAATTACAGAATGCACAGTAAAAACAAAGTAATCTCAATTACAGAATGCAAAGTAAAAACAAAATAATCTCAATTACTAAATGCAAAGTAAAGACAACGAAATCTCAATTACAGAATGCAAAGTAAAAACAAAATAATCTCAATTACAGAATGCAAAGTAAAGACAACGAAATCTCAATTACAGAATGCAAAGTAAAAACACAATAATCTCAATTACAGAATGCAAAGTAAAAACAAAATAATCTCAATTACAGAATGCAAAGTAAAAACAAAGTAATCTCAATTACAGAATGCAAAGTAAAAACAAAATAATCTCAATTACAGAATGAAAAGTAAAAACAAAATAATCTCAATTACAGAATGCAAAGTAAAAACAAAATAATCTCAATTACTAAATGCAAAGTAAAAACAAAATAATCTCGATTACAGAATGCAAAGTAAAAACAAAATAATCTCAATTATAGAATGCAAAGTAAAAACAAAGTAATCTCAATTACAGAATGCAAAGTAAAAAATGTTCTCCTTTGTAAGAAGATTCACTCGTCTTTCTAATTTTCTAAATACTTGTCGGAGCATACGGCACTCACCCTACACCCAAGAGATCTACACCCAAGAGATCTACGCCCAAGAGATCTACACCCAAGAGATCTACACCCAAGAGATCTACACCCAAGAGGTCTACACCCAAGAGATCTACACCCAAGAGATCTACACCCAATCCGGTCTGCAGCAAGCAGGAACAGCTCTCGTCAAAACCTGTCAGCCTCTATCATTTCGTCTTGTATGTTACGTCGCCATGTCCCCAAGGGTTGCCTCTCGGCCCCGTTCACCAGGTAGTGCCCATGTTAATGCTCGATGCGGTTTCCTTGTTCTTTCCTTTCCCAGACTTGGCCAAGCCATCTCCAGCGTCCTCCCTTCATTTCTCGATTTATGATGTTAGTGTCCGATCTTCTGGCGGCTTCTTTGTTTGTGATGTGTTATCCATCTGGATGTCTAGAATCTTCTTAAGACAGCTACCCTCACATCCCCTAAGTCGGTCCTTTGTCTCATGGTTTATTCATCATGATTCCGCTGTACATAAGAGCATGGGTCTCACATTTGACTCACATACTCTAAGCTTGGTGCTGAGATGAAGACTCGTTGGTTACTAAATTTCAGTAAAATGAATATTCAACTATTTAAAATTAGGATACATTTAGTACTGTGTTAAAGTACGAAATATTTCTCAAGAGATGCATCAAGAAGAAATAATATTGTCATAAATGATGGAGTATTTGAGGTAATAGTAGTTGTTGGAGATGTATACAACAGTTGCTCAAAACAGGATCCAGAAACAAGGACATGCATGAATGGAAGAAGCAGCACAATAAATAACGAAAATGTGAGAAAGAAAAGAATAACACAGAGGGGCAGTGTGTTTTGGATTTGGGCTTTCAGTACCTTGTGAAATATGATTTGCCTTGAAAAAAAAAAGAGGAAGAAAACTGCAATGTTGTGCTGAAAGATATCACTAAATGGGCAAAAAAGCTAATAAGGGTAGTTCGTTTTTTTTCTTTCTTTATTAATATAGGAAGATCATATTTGCAACATATGGACATTTCCAAATTGCCGTTACAGCCAGAATAATTTACATGCGCGGGCGCCAAATCCGGCACAGACTTCATGGTCAGTGGGCGTACCACAACAATGATCATTAATTTCATTTTTTGAGTACAGTCTCCGCATCGAAAGTTGGCTACCACGGAGCGAAATTCGCCTCTGGCTCTTGCTTTGATGGTGCAGATTGTCATAGGCTGACTTGTTCATATATTTTATGTTACTCGTCCATGTTAGTCTTGGTCTGTTTCTGCCTCTTTTGCCTTGCATTTTTTTCCGTCCAAGATTACTTTTAGGAGTCTGATGTGTCTTTTAATACGCCCCCATAAATCGCATTTGTTTTGTTTTAAATGTTTTAGTTTTCTTGTCATTTTTAGTTGTTTTAAGACCTCATCGTTTTTTTCTTTTCTTTCCATTCAATTCTTCCTTCTCTTATGTGAATCCACATTTCAAAGCTTTCAATTTTCTGCTCTGCTTTCTTGTCTACTGTCCATGTTTCTGCACCACACAGGAATATTGAGAAGATATAACATTATGCTGTTCTCTACAACAAAAATCGATGTCTCAAAAAGTGAAGTCAAAACCTCCTCTTCGGTGAGACACTCGGTCCGACCTCAGTTCAACCGGTGACACATTTGCAACCGACAACAGGCAGTTCACACGTTCCGTCCTAGGACAATGACCGGACCTGGTATCCAGTAAACTCCAGTTCAAGTAAACTCGAGCTCCAGTAAACTCCAGTTCCAGTAAACTCCAGTTCCAGTAAACTCCAGTTCCAGTCTGGATCTTTGCAAGGAGTGAAGGTGTATCTCATTGAAATACATGTTTTTGAAATAAAGTGAAACATTATTGGATCATTTTGTGTGGTCCAAAACATGTTTCATTTAATGCAATTAGGGCATTGACGATTATTTCTGCAACAGATGAAACGGTATGTGGTTGATACTGGAAACATGTGCTTCTTTCCAGCCTTTCAGCGTCGAGGGGAGATATACTTTGCGGCCATTTGCTCTTCTGGTCGTTTCTGCTGTTGTTGTTTTCTAATGCTTCTAATATTCCATAGATCCATCTTTTTTTTCGTGATCGACCCTTGTGTCTGGTATTCTCGCAAGGTTTATTGATGGCTCGTTGTGTTGTGCTTTGATCACTCTGTCTTGTCACTTGGCCACACCCTTTTATCTGTTGTTTCTTTATATATTCTATGGCGATGGCTATTTCTAGCATTTTTCTCAATTCTTCATTTCTGATCTTGTCTCTCAGGCTGTTTTACTGTCATTTGTCTAACGCATTTCATCTCAGTAGAAATTATATTTGTTATTGTTCTTGCATCTAGGGTCCAGGACTGGCGTTGGTAGCACAACGACTGGAGACATAGTGAGTTGAAAATGTGAACGAGAAAAAGAAAATAATTATATTGTTAGTATTACAAATAAAAACATGTGGAGTGTTATTGAAGTAAAAATGAGGTAACCGCAAAAACAAGCAGCATAACACTAAAATGAAAAAGAGAAACATATACAAAAAAATAGGTCAGGGAAAATAAGGTTTTTATCGCGTAGAAGAAATATGTCGATAAATTGACAGGTTGTCGATAACAATAAAATGGCCAGAAAAGTCCAAATATCTCTTCCTGTCCTTGCTTTTTTCACAGGCTGATCATTGAACTACGGGCAGTAACTGTGTGCGTGACCTAGCATTGCGGACAAACTTGGCTGGAGCTCGGTGGTCACAAGAAAACTGGACATAGAATAAGTCAAGTATAGTCCGTTTTAAAACACATTCCACTAATCAATATGATATAACTTAATAACCGTTTGGTTTCATTTCTTGAAATTGTATACGTAAACTGTTTTTTTTTTTTTTTTGCCATGACGTTTTATATATATATATATACAATGTTACATATATATATACATGTGTGTGTGTGTGTGTGTGTGTGTGTGTGTGTGTGTGTGTGTATATGTGTGTGTGTGTTTGTTTGTTTGTGTGTGTGTGTGTGTGTGTGGTTTCTATTTTGACATATTCGTGGTAGATATATTGTTGCATATTTTTCTCGGGAACGATCCACGTTACATTTTGAATAGCGAAATCTAAACTTCATGTGTGTTCTATTTCATTTAGAAAGGCGTTGTGAAATAAAACTCTTAGTGGACTGTGTGTAACAACAATGAGTCTAAAGATCAAATTCGTTACATTTAAAAACTTCGTGATGAAGATTAACTACTATTTTTACAGAGAGATTAAACGGGAGATTTGTTATCGTTCATTATCAAACCATGAGAAGAGAATAAAACATGTTTAGGGGATAAAATAAACGGCCACTTTATCACTTTGTCCAGGAATGTAGATATTTACGTCCAAGGAATACAAGAAAGGAAGGAAGAAAGGAAGTTTTAGAGAATTTTGACAAAAACTTATACGGAGACTAGTTTTTTAAATGTTTGCTTTGAACGAAGCAGTGACTCTTAGAAAATTAAAGACCGGGCTGAACGCAGACAATGACATTAATGTTTGAAAATCTACATCATGGAGAGTTGTGAAAAGTAAAGGCGTTACATTTATATAGAACGATGATTGAAACACAAATTATTTGTGAGAAGCCACATCCAGTAGTTTGAAAAGCAAGTATTTACGTGAAGTCAAGGAAATGCGTAAAGACGGTTATGATATTGTATATTTAGAGCAAACATGGATCAATTCTCACCACACAAGTGAAAGGAACGGTAGTTATTAGATGGCAGTATCAAAAACCAGTACCTACCGGCAATGGACAGCGTTTGATATTTGCACATACAGATATCAGATATCAGACTTTTGAACTCGTTTTTGTTTCAAAGTCGACAGACAATAGTGACTATCACTCCGAGATGAACGGCTACATACTTAGCGAGTATATTGAAAAATACTATTCTTCCAACATTATATAGACCCTCTTGTTTAAAAATGGACAATGCATCATTCCACAACGTAGTTGCACAAGACGTTAAAGTCCTAACACCATCGAATACAACAAATGAAATAAAGACGTGGCTCACACAGGAATAGATACCATTTAACAACATGTTCCTGAAACACGAATCGCTTTCCATTTTAAAGCACACACAACGGACACAAATATTTCATATAGACAAATTAATACAAGATCATGGTTATAGTTATTTGAGATTACCACCTTACCATTCACACTTAAATCCATTCGAACTATTTTGGGCAAAAGACAAATCATCATTGAACAAAAATATTTAATACGGAACTGAAAGTACATATCACTATTATGTTATGAGGCATGAAATATTCTTACGTATACATTTTCCAATTTAAAATGTGTAGCGTGTACTAAAAACATAATTGCATGGAGATAATATTATTACGGTTGAGTAAGAAATATTTTTTTAGTAGGAAGTCCAGAAGCCAAAAAATAGTTCTAAAATTACAGAGGACAAAGTAATACATATTTCTTGGTAAAAAGATCTCTGCAGTAAAGAATTCGACTCTATGTATAATGTACACATTTGGAGCCGCTGTAGCTCAGTGAACTGTGAATAGAGGTTTAACCCAATCGACGACGCCCGAGATTTTGCTGAGACTATAGGGCGGCCTGGTTTGATACCGAGCACATCATCAATTGTGTCTGCTGTAACTAAGCTATTTATGTGATGGTAACCTGCTGAAGACCATACTTAGTAATTTGTTGAAAATTACATTTAATATGGAAAGTTCTCGTCCTTCGAACAGCTTGATGTAATTTCCAGCAGTGTAATGCTGTGTGTCATCAGAATGTGTTCAAATCTGACAACAAATGAATCTCAAACAGGACCTCAAATGGGAACCAGAGGGTAAAAGAAAAAAGATCCCGATCTAGATAAACACAAAAACAAAAAGAACATTTAAACAAGAGATGACAACTGCAGGCATCAGTTCCCTCGCCGAAATCGAGCAACTCGCCGAGAACAAAACCGAGAACAAAGCCAAGAACAAAGCCGAGAACAAAGCTGTGTGGTGAGACACAATGCAGGTCCTGTGCAATGTCTAAAAGTTGAAAGCTCGTCAGATACTAGAGTCTAGAATTTCTGCCTATCTTCGGTTCGAAAGAACAATGGATAGATAGTATGCTGCATACTTTTTTATTTGTAAGGTTTCAACTGATTAAAAAAAACAACATCGCTAGTTTTATCTCCTTATTCCGGCTCCGTAATATTGTCCCGTGATTGGTATCACAGGGACCATAATGTTCATTAACACAACAGCCTTGCTGGCTGTCAGGGGCATTATATCGCATCCCATTTCCACCAAATTGTGGACACAAATATTATTGTATCGATTAAATTGTATTTTTATAGACGCCAACCTCTCTTAGAAATATACATTTTTAAAATTATATCAGTTTCTTTCCATATTTTGCGAACTTGTTTTAACATTTCTACTGCATGCAATCTTACTTTGATTTTCTTTAACTATAGACGTTAAATTGACTTATCCTTTTTTTGCTCAATAATTCAAAAGCTAAATCGTATTGAAACAATTTTTTTCTAGACTGAAAGTGTTATCAGTGAAGGGAACAAACATGAAAGTGATTTATTAAGGCACTATGATTCACCAGTAGATGTGAAAGAAATAGTGTGCCGTGTGTTCGTGAGTTGTAGGCTGCGCACGAGAATATAGTCAACCAGTTTGTCTTAACAAACAAACAGAAAATGTATGTCAGGCAAGTTAACTTACAAAAACTAGTCTCTCCATAGCATGTATTAATATAAATACATCACTGATTTACCGCTTTGATGTACCTGAAAACAATATCTGGACAAATGTGCAGCACGCTTCAAATGCGATTTTTAGATTGTTTTCTTTATTCAAATTAATCTCATGGTAGCTGTCAATTGATTTCTAAAATACTATTCTTTAAACCTGCATTACTGTGCCATTCCACCATCTTTATATCTGCTAATGGATCGTTTTATGCTCTCCCGTGGAATACCAATGGCGATAAGTGACACTAGAGCTGGTATTTCCTTCTTGTTGGTGATAAAATTGATATCTAAATTCTGTTGTTTTTTTCCCCACTGGGTATACATTACCGGGACGCGAGGTCTTGTCAGAGAAGAGTAAATGCAAAATGTAATTCCAATTTAAAGATTGTAATACATTATTGTGTGGAATGAAATAAAATGATAGTGACAATTACAAAACACCAAATTGTAGTTAAAATACTATTTTTCTGTTTAAAGATATAGTTGATTGGGAATTTTAAAATATTTATTTCAACAAATGTTTGTACGCTTGAATGTATGTTATTGAACTAAAATTACATTTTAAACAACGCACACAAGTAGTCCACCTCTTTGGTTCAAGTGGGAAGATGGACCTAATATAAGAAAATTTGATTTTAATTGCTTGATAATTCGCGGATTTACATGTATTCTTTTCTTTATCTTGTCCATGTTTGTGAAGTTTTTTTCGGCTTATTTTTTTTACAGTACGGGATAGCCAGTCCCATGCCCAACCCTCCTTTCTCGCCTCTTGCTAACATGCCTGGTAGGGTACAGCGCCGATATTCTTTACTCCCCTTTCGGACCCCGGCAGCGCACCGGCGATATTGGTAATGGTGAAATATAATTCCTTGTTTAATTATCTAAAAATCCATATTTAATATGTTAAGTGTTAGGTAAATATAAACATATAGATTGCTATTTGAAAAGATGAAAAAGTGTGTCTCTGACATCTCAAACGCTACATTAATAAAAACCTCCCGTACTGAAAGAGTTAACAATAAAAATATAGCAACTAGTCAATGACAGTTTCCACAGATAAATTATGAAAATGCATGCACGAGGCCTCAATATGTAAAATTATAGTGCAACGCAACTAACAAACAAACAAACATAGGAAAAGTTAAAGATGGACGTGTTTGTAATTATATTTAAATTTAAAGTCCCTACTCTTGGAAGACTGTTAGGAATTTACTCGCGTAGCAATGTTTAAAGATCTAAAATAAATATACTGGCAGCTGTACTTTTCTGCATAACTAACTTCCTCATCAAAATAATGAGCCATTTCACAGTAAATATTTGCAACTATGGAACACTACTCAATCATCTCTTACCGAGAGTTGATGCACTGTAATTCGGGTTTAGTACGACGATTTGGCGTTTTAGCTGACGACGATTTGAAAAAAAATTGGTCAAAGTGTTTAATGAGAGTAGCTAAACAGCTACTTACTACCGCTACCGAAGCCAAACAAGGACCATTCTCTGATCAGTGCCTACAGAATCATCACGATGCCGAAAACTGTGGTCAAGCGACTGGAGAAAATGGTTGCCCGCGTAATCAAATGTTATCTTAAACAGATACGGGCATTATTCCAACCCACACTCGGAGGGTATAGATATAACAAACTGGCATGGCTAAAGGCGGCAGTTTTCGCCTGTGACATCTTCGAAGACTTATTAAGACGAGAGGAGACATGTTCTGCTGCTGTAGATCTGGAGGATACACACAAGAGAGTACTATTCTAATACCTCATGCACATGCTCTTCACTGACGGCGCACTCCTTCCTCATTAGATAGATCGCTGCAGCACTGTTCTAGTGGAAGACGATACTCAGATGCATTCTAATTCCCCAGTCAACCTTTAGATATTGTGACTGTCACTCTGTTTGAACCTCTGTCTACATTTATTTTCTTTTTTTCTTGAAATTTTCATCTAAGGTGACTTTCAGCATTGTGTTGTGGTCTGTATATATTTGCAATATTTACTTGTGTTTCTCCGTTGATAAAGTAAAGGTTCACTCCACGGCTTGTTAGGCGTATAGTGTTAGTGACCATATTTTTCTATGACCAGGGCCCCATTTTTTGGGTGATGTGGGAGATATCACTCCAGGTAGATTTTACTTCACATAAAAATCTCTGGTTACCGATTTTTAGAGGCTCGGTGATACACGAAGCTTTGTTAGCCCGAAAAAAATCTGCTGCTTCGGGGGATTGAACCCGGACCCTTAAGATCAGGAAGCGAGCGCCACTAATCACTCAACTACTGAGGCTCCTCTCTGTTTTTAGTCAATCAGTATTACTTTTCATTTCCACTTGTTTCAGTAGCATCTTAAATTCTTTAATATATTCCTTCTATAATTTATTCTATAATTCAACATTTCTAGATACACGAACGCGCGCGCGCGCTCGATAAAGGTTAATACATCACTGGCCTAAGAGATTTGATGTTACTGGGAATATTTTATTGAAAACGACTTATCACTCACATGCTATTTTTATGTTATGTGGGGACAACATTATTGTGCCATATCTGCACCATTTTCAATTGATTGCAAAAGACTAGACTACAAATCTAACCAACAGATGAGCTTAACTCACTTCATAGCACCACAACATTAGTTGAACTCACTATGAAAATATCATTACTCCGGGTTACAACGGTTGTGTTGTGAATATTCAGTCTCCAGTCCGCGAAAGAATATCTGTGTTGAAATATTTGCTTGTCCAATGAATGAACAATACTGTTGACGCTAATATGTTACCCGAATTATAGAATCAACTATTCAAGTGGAAATTAGAGCGTCTAGGGGCTGTAGTAAGATTCATGTAGAAGAAATGTCCAATCAGGCAAATCCATTCAATTTATTACCAAGTTATGTTTTGTGTGCTTTATACAGAACCTCACGAGAAGAAATTGACACAATAAAAAAAATGTGCGTGAGAAATTTTGCTTGTTAATTTTGATAAGAGACATGAATTGAAAATACAAAATAAATAAAATAGAGAGTGGCGTATTTGATAGTGCGGTATAGAAGCGGAAACAATAGAAATAGGGAAATAACATGAGATATGCGAATTATTTGAAGGAAAAAGATAAAGGCTATTCCGTAGTATAGGTTATCTTATTGAAGTTAAATATTAAACTTCAGCATAACTGACTACATCATGTAAACGCGAGGGGGCTAGTGCTCTTGTCTTCAGTTGTTTCCCTTCCCTAGCTCAGTGGAACATGACTTTATCTCAAGAGAGGGTTAAGATCATTTTGAATGCACGTTTAATGCATCGCCAATATATTTGACAGTTTGTCACTCATTAATTAAAAGACCAAATTTTGGTAACATCGAAATGCGTCAACACGAGTCATATAAATGAAGAGAGCAGCAACAAAAAAATGATTGATCCAATTCATAATGTTAAAATGTTATATCACCATAATACATTGCAAGAAATAGCAGACAATCATTCCTAAAGTGTACATATCTAGCTGGAAACAGAAAGTGAGTTTCACTAAATAATATACAAATAGACAAGGAAAACAAAATAAATCCTAATTTGTTAAAAGATTCTAGTTCTGTGAAGTTCAGATTTGATCTTAACAGATATGTAGGAATGTCATCAGCAGAAAGCTAATATAGTTCGATTAGGTAAGGCTTTGCCTAATGTCTTGACCACTCGGCTAGGCCTTGTGACCTACAATACTTAGATAGACTGTTACGTCTCAAAAGTTTTAAAGAATCTTGTTTTCTTCGGTTTTTTTTTCAGTTTCCCAAAGTGGGCGCTACTACCAACTTGCGGGGGGGGGGGGGGCGCTGAAGTGGTCCACATGGTGGTAGCAACCTCGTGTGGATTTAGGTGGCGGTGGAAACATTAAGAAAGTGATTTAGAGAATAGAAGAAAATTGTGAAGAAAACACGTTCAAAAATAATGAGCAGAGATTTTCTGTGTGTGTATCCGATAAAAAAGGGAATCAGAGGCTTTCATTGCTAGTGGTGTTTAGTAAATCAGTTCAATTTTAAAGTAATCAGATATTAAAAATCTTGTATTTTGTAACTATACGTAATAGTCCGACTTGACCCCTGCAAATAGTACTCTCATTAGTCTGGGGGCAGACCTGCCTCAATGTCTGTTAGACCTAGTAAAAAGATGTTAACATTCTTATCTGTTTGATAGGTTGCTACCTGTCTGTGGTTACTTTCTTTTAATTTGTCAATTAAGTTCTCGTTTAGATGATTTTTGTGCCTTTTCTTAGATGAACAATCACGTGTTGTCGTATGAAATTAATGGTTAACAATATGATGTTATAAATGGTTATGGTTATTCGAAGGCCCCGGTATCACTGCAAAACGAATGGAAATCCATAATTGCTGAAACGCCCATGCCAGTGGAATCATCCGAATTAACATCTCATCGAATATCCAAACAAAAACAGGCAGTTGCAGTCTTCATCATAACAGTTACAGCAAACGTCAAAAGACATAAGGCGTGCATTTCCGCACCGAAATGAACGCATCTAAACTGTCCTTCGTCTTACGATATCATCATTCCTCGTAAGCAATCTGAATACAGAACATCATCTGGATGAAACTCACAGCTCACGATATGCACAGAGCCCTGCTCAGTAGCTCCGGCAACAAGTCTTACTTGGAATATGAGGAAACTGCAACAAGAAACATCTTAGATAGTGACTGAACGGTTCCCTGTCGCCTATCCGTCATATTGACCGGAAGTGCCATACAGGTTGGCACCTGTATCTTTCCACAATCTTCTATCTACAGTGCATCGTAGCAGTTCTATTGTTGACTGTTTTCTATGCCATGACACCAAACTATCCATTATTTTCTCTCTTTGTCGTCTGTGATCTCTCTTTCCTTTTATTTTGCCTGTTGTAACCAAGTATTCCAACTTTCCTCTTCTCAAGATGTGCCCGAAAAATGTTGATTGTTTCTTTCTGATGTTTTTTAGTAGATCCCTTTTAGTGTTGGCCTCTTTGAGATTTTCCTCATTGGTCTTTTCAACTGTCCAGGGAGCTTTCAACATTTTCCACAGAAATCCCATCTCTGTGGCCACTAATCGTCTTTTCATTTGTTTGTCTAATGTACATCATTTGATCTATATGTCAGAATTGGTTCTATATCTCTGATATTACTATTATTATAAGAAACTTTCCTGGAGCAATAAAACATCACAAAGAAGAACTGATTCAATGGTTGTTCAAGATGTTGAAGATTCCTTATGTGAGTTTTTTAAAACATCCCAGTTCTTTGTGCACATTTCATGAATCAAATTTGTCTGGAAATGAAGCCTTTACGTTTAGGATACTTGTGATTCATAGACTAATATAACATATTGCCAATAATTATTATTTTCTAACAATTTGGTAACTGATATTAAAAGAGAATCGATATTTCATGTTCTGTAAATTTAAAGAAACTACAGTGGTCAGTATATTTGTCCACTGCTACTGATTGTGCTCCGGCGAGGTAACACTCTTCTTACACTAAAAAACCGGATCCGAATATCTTCGCAGTACACTATGTCATTCATCGACGACAGTTGTCAAAATCCCAAGTGAGTGTTTATATAAGTCATTATAGTATGTCATTAATAAAGCCATCAACAAAATCAGAAGCAAATCATTAAATGAAAGTCTTTTTGGACAACTTTATGTTAAAAACCAAGAAGAATTCAATCGCTTGCCGGTACCTGCAGAAGTTTGTTGACAATTAAAAGGTGCCAGCACGAATCAAATAATGAAGAGAGCAGCTAAACAAAATGATTGATCCAATTCAGAATGGACAGGTTTTATAAACTTCTTGACAATGCTAGAGTACCTGGATAATGAAGATGGTACTTTTACAGGACACCTGGATTTATTCCAAAAGTGGCACAGCTCATTTGACTGACTTGTTTCATACATTTCATTAAACAAATCTACATCTTCAATGCGACGAACCGATTTAAATCAAAACAGAAACTTTCAGGTGACAAAATGTCTTCTATAAAAATATATTTTAGAAATAAGGAAATTCAGCCGGTCTTCAAATGTGTCAGCAATAGAAGAACATGATGAACACAGTATTGCCTATCGTCAGCACTTGCAGGTTCTCCAATCTGATTTCAATTGTTAAAGGTATTCTTTATTTGACATACCTAATTGGTTTTGGACCATTTTTCAAGTACAAACATAGGAAACAATAATAAGAGAACTAATACGAGTAACAATAAATGAGTAACTAGAATTTAAAATATCAAACTGCTACCAATAGTTCTCGCTACAAAGGCAGATATAAAAACTTTGTCCTGAATTATGGACAAATAGCACAGAAGTTGTTGGTTGTCTTTCCATCATCACATTGAGTGAAACGTGAATTCAGTGTGATCATATATCTGGTAACTAAATAAAAAGATAAAAAATAAGTACAAATATCTAACCGTGGAGATTTGAGATTGCTACTGACAAAACTACGTAGGGAGGTCAAAAAGTAATGCACACCAATTTTTTTCTCGGAAACTATTCGGGCAAAATGTGTGAAATTCTCACAGATTGTAGCTGAACATCCCCTTTACACTACCTATTTTTCAACATAATCTCCGTCTAGGCGTATTGCCTTACGCCAACGCGAAACTAGGTCATGAATGCCTCGTTTGTACCAAGTTTTGTCCTGCTCGCGTAGCCATTTTTTAACTGCACGGATCACATCCTCATCATTGTCAAAGTGTGTCCCACGCAGGAATTTTTTGAGTGGTCCAAACAGATTGAAATCTGAGGGAGCCAGATCAGGGCTGTAAGGAGGATGGGGCAGTACAGTCCAACCAAATTTGTTGATTGCTTCCCGTGTTACCAGACTTGTGTGAGGGCGTGCATTGTCATGTTGAAGCAACAAATCTGCAGATGGCTTATTAGGCCGAACTCTGTGGAACCGATTTTTGAGTTTTGTCAGTGTATTGATGTAAGCTGTCGAGTTGATTGTCTCACCTCTTGTTATTACATCAACAAGAATCACACCATCAATGTCCCAGAAGACAGTGATCATCACCTTTCCGGCTGATGGAGATGTTTTCAATTTTTTTCTTTTTGGTGACTGCGGATGATGCCATTCCATTGACTGCATTTTTGTTTCAGGCTCATAATGATGTTCCCACGTTTCGTCATCGGTAACAATTTTTGACAAAAACATTTCTCCTTCAACACCGAAACGCTCCAACAATTCAGAACAGAATGTTTTCCTTTGAACTCTGTGATCATTTGTTAGGCACCGAGGAACCCATCGAGCGCAAATCTTTGAATATCCGAGAGTTTTAAAAATTGCGATTGCACTTCCCTTGCTGACTGTAAGCTGCAATGATGCCAATTGCTGACTAGTGATACGCCTATCCTTACGAATAATGGCATCAGCCCGGTTTAACATGTCTGTGCTGGTAGCCGAGGCAACACGTCCAGAACGCGGTAAATCATGCAGCTCCACTCGTACACTTTCTGCAGCTTTAATTCTCTGAACCCAGCGACTATCTGTGCTCCTATCGACTGCAGAACATTTGTACACTGCACACAGTCGTTTATGAATGTTTGCCACAGTTTCTTTTTCCGCAACCAGAAATTCTATGACAATTCGCTGTTTGTATCGGACATTGTTGACAAGCTCCATTCTAACGGTTCATAGATTGCGTAAAATTTATCAGAATGCTGTGCAATTTGGTGCACATAATTGGAACATGTCATATTCCAAGTGTGCAAAATTTAATATTCCTATCTTTATTATTAGCCGAGAAAAAAATTGGTGTGCATTACTTTTTGACCTCCCTTCAGTAGAACCGAACATTTCAAAACTCATAGCAGCCCATCAGATTTAACCTTTTCATTAGGATGTTTTTATTTGTTTTTGTTATTGTAGTATAATTCGTTATCTTATTTTTTGGTGCGCGCAATGTGAATGTTTTTACAGTTCAATTTAATTAATAAAAAAAATTAAATGATTAATAAACAGAGTAGAATCTTGGCTGTGGTTTTCAATTTGTTTTGCCAGTTTTCCATGGGCAGCAGTTTTCACGTCTTTTACAGGCCAAAATGCAAATGCTTTACATACATGTTAATGAAAGGTTAAAGCGTGTTAAATAAGTAGCAATATACAATTTGAAACAAAAAAACAATTTGAAATGCACAGCTCTACGAATATCCACTAATGTTTTTATTATTCAGAACTCTGTTATCTATTGTGCTTTCTTCTCTCTTTATAATGCATTCACTATCTTCCTTCTTCGCTTCAACGATTCTATTTTGATCTTTAGTTTGTTTTTTCGTTTGCATAATTTAAACAACTTTGACAGGTATTGTTTTGGGTATAATTCAGGTACAAATAGTATCTCCCCACTTTCTTTCATTGGCTTCTGCGTTTAGTTTTCTGCATAAGTGGCGCCATATTTCTTAATTATTTCCAGGTTCTCCGTTCAATTTCTCTGCCAAGAGAGTGAAAGTGAAAGTTTATAAAGAAACTGAAACTCTGAACTAGACAAGAGAATATAAACAAAACAAAAAAGCAATGACCCTTGATCGCAGAAGAATTGTCCTTGCTATATACCCCGCAGCGGATTGCCACTTTGAATTCGAACTCACAAATTACGGTAACAAGGAAAAATTGTAATAGTTTTAAACAAAGAAAATAATGACTTTACATTTATATTCGATTTCTTTGGCTTTTCAGAGTTTCACAATAAAAATAAACAAAAAGTTTAAAACAAAATGATGATACCGTATGACAGAAAACAGATGGCTGTGTTCACGTTCTATGTGAAGTCTTTTGGCGTGTGCTGAGACTGATATGATGGGGACTGCAGCAGCCTTACTTTGTTTGGGAGCTGGAAAATAAATTTGGATGATTCCACTGGCACGGGCGGTTGGACAATTATGGATTTTAATTCGTTCCCAGTGATACCGAAGCCTTCCATGGCCATAACCATAAAACTTTAACAGACCGCCTAATTTGTTGAAGATAATTACGTAGTTACAGAAGATAACGAGAAAGTGCTGAAGTTGTTGAGCCCTGGTTATGCTAAAAGTATTTTGATTTCTATTTAAATGTTGCATTTTCATTTATTGTATACTTCATCCTCATTTGTTTTTAAGCGCCGACTTGCAGATTATAACGAAAAAGAGCTATTTATTCAAAATTATATGGAAATGGAGACTTTGTTCTTTAATTCTTTCAACACATTATATTCAAGAGGACTGGTGAGAATAGAGGTTCAACTAGTTGATTGTTTCCTCATGGGGTTACACTCCCTGATCGCAGGGTAGGGAGATCCGTCATCGAGTCCTATTGGATAACGGCAATAAACAAGAGGGTCCCGTATAGACACCCCACAGATAAAGTCGAAAAAAAGTTGGTCATACATTTTGGTCGCCGCTCGTGTTTATTTGTCAACAAAAACCTGGCCATATCGTGAATCCCAGGCCGTGCTGCGGAGTTCGTGAACCTAGGTCAGGATTATCCTCAGAGTTTCTCGATATCCTCGAGGGTATATCAGAGCACCGATTAGGTCTTGTGTGCTGTGATGATGATCCTAATAAAGACGTTATTGTTGTTTATCGTCAGCTGATACAGGAGCAGTTGTCATGGATAATGTATGCAAGAGACAAGGACATAGTGTACACTTCCTTGCAATATTCGTTTATTCTGCGGCATGTTCAGTTAAGTAAAGGGACTCTCTAATACTATTGAGAGAAAACACGGGGGGGGGGGGGGGGGCATAAATGTGTGAAGCCAATAATAAGACAATGATTTTGGAAAATAGAAAATTGAATTTATGATATTGATGACTGGCTTTGTAAAACAACACCCAAGCAATAGAAAACAAGCAAGGAAGAAAATAGTGAACGTCATATCCTGTCGATAATTCAAAGCCTCCCAGGAGAACTAATGAATGAGGCAATTAGACAGGACTTTCTTAAAATAGCGATAGTAACCTTCATCTTCTGCGATCACCACACGACTTGGTCACTTCAACGTTCGCCCTTTAAAGAACGCTAAGTGGTCAAAGATTGCGTCGTGTCGAAATTTACCGCAAAATGTGATATCTTCTCTTTTCTACCGAAATATCTGACTTCAGCATGGATTTTGATACTCTGCTGCATTCACTAGTGTTTCCTGCTTCCTTGGTCAGACTGAGGAGTCTATCGCTTGTTGAAACTTGGTCAACTATTTGTCACATTAGCCCTGACATAAGCAGTCAGGAAGACAACTATAGAAGCCACATGCTAACATTGACCATCGCAAAAAATATGATAAATTAATTGCACGATAAAATTGAAACATTCGCCATCATTCAATTTAAATCACATAAATCTCATAAATGTTCATGCCGCTTTTTAAGTAATAAAATGTTGCATATAAAACATTACATTATAGTTTAGCTAGTTTATGTAGCTATAACCAATCATTGGTACATCAAAATGATTAAATAGATTAAAAAATATGTTTGAAGGCAGAATAAGGAACGGTATTGCGTGAAGTTTGATATCAATGGTTCTAAATCTAACGCTTGCGTGTCTGGTACAAGTCTGAAGACTAGCATGTACGCTCTTTCTTGACCTGTTATTGTTATTGTTATTGGCTATGGAAGGCCTCGGTCTCACAGCAAACGAATCAAAATCCATAATTGCTCAACCGCCCGTGCCAGTGGAACCATCCGAATTACTAACTCATCTCCCAAACAAAGAAAGGCAACTGTAGTCCCCATCGCAGTAGTCCCAGCACAGGCCAAAAGACATAAGGCGAAACCGCGCAGAAAGTGAACACAGCCAACTGTTCCCCGTCACACGACATCATCATTCATCGCAAACAAGCGGGACATCGAAGCAGGATCAAAACGGATGAGACACACAGCTCACGGTGTGCACAGAGCACCCAACTCAGTAGCTCCTGCAACAAGCCGGACTTGGAATATGAGGAAACTACAAGAAGGAACACTTTTCAGACATAGCCTTCAATGGTTCCTGCCGCCTATCCACCATATACCATGGGAGTTTACGTCCTCCCGAAAATGATGATCGTCGTAGCACTTGATGATGTTAGGCCATCATTGATGACTCCAATTCCAAACATATAGACACACAGTGGTGGTAAGTTATCATTTCCAATCCAACAGAAGCCACATGACCTGTAGTTAGTAAAAACACAATTGATGATGTTCTCCGCTCCCTTCTTGTCGCTGCCGCCACACGATTCTGATGTCTCATTAACTTGGACATCATTCAAGAACAATGTCAGATTAACATTCCATAGATCTGGCTCTGCCGATGAAGTGCTTGTTGCAACAGTTGTATCAATCATAGTGGAGGCTCCTGGTATGTGGTCATTAATATCACAGACGGCACATGATGTTGTTATATTCAGAATTTCTTTCTGGGGTGTAAATACGTGGCACACACATGGAGAGTGGTTTGTGGTCACAGTAATCCCATTAAAGGCAATTCTAGGGTTGCATGGCATAGCTGTTTCAGAACAGCACAATCCTGTGATGTTTTCTGTGTTCGCTATAAAACTGCTGCTGCTACCCAATCCTGACCAATTATAGGTGTGGACATTATTCACTTGCAATGACAAAACTGCTTTGTTTACATCATAAACCTCTGGAAGTGAATCATTTATGGGACTAATAGTACAATTTATTCTTCCATCGGGGATATCTTCATTGAGTCCCCAAAAAAAAGTTATTTGGTTAAAAAGCACATATGCTTTTGAGTTAAACACAAAATGAGCCCACTTCATAGATTCAAAATGATCCTTGCCAATGCCATCCGTTTGCACAAGTTAGGTCCTTAGCTACCAATGTCACAAACTAAGCCATCAAATTAACGACTTTATCTACAGCGAAGGTTAACGAACTGTGAACAAACATTTATGTTCAAACCCCTGAATACATTTTCAAAAATCTGCCAACTCGCTGCAATAACATTTATCGTGGTATTCAAAGTAAACATTGCTTAGTCCATAGCTCGAATATAAAAAAAACCTGTTCTCATTTGCTAACAAATCAGATTAACTTTCACATCGACGAGAAGAGTTGTAGTTTCAGGTTGCTTATGCTTAATAATGCGGTGTTTCCCATTTGAAATGATGATAAGAACCTAGCTTCCATTGTCTCTACTAAAGTGTTAACGGAGATAACTTCAAGGCCAGCACGAGGCATACAATGTCCTAGCGTCATATGTTGTCTTGTCAGGGAGGATAATACACTGAAGTGAACGTTGCAGCACTGTTCGTTCATCCAGCCTGCTCATATCGCCAAGCCGACGAGATATAACTACTGATGGTCTCAAATTCAAACTTCTTTTAAAAAGGTGATCAGAATTAAAGTTCGTCATAGTATAAATTAAAATAAAGAGATCTATTGCAGAACTTAACAATAATAAACTTAAGAGGTCTAGATTTTATTGGGGCAAGCGTGAAATACTTTTCTGTGTTGAGACATTTGATCAAGTTTTAAAAAGTGCATAAATCATTAGCGAACACTATGTAAGTGACATTGTATTGCCTAGTTAGGACCAGTTTAGGACAGAAAAGGACAATTCATCATCATGTGCCATACCGGTTGGCGTAGGTGATCATGTTCCTCCACAATCTTCTATCTACAGTGCATCATATCAGTTCTGTTGTTGACTGTTTTCCATGCCAAGACACCAAGCTATCAAGTATTTTCCCTCTTTGTCGTTCGCGATCTCTCTTTCCTTTTATTTTGCCAGTTGTAACCAAGTATTCCAACTTTCCTCTTCTCATGATGTGCCCGAAAAATGTTGATTGCTTCTTTCTGAAAAGGACAATTACTTCATGAAATAAACATGGCAAGCAAAATATATGGGTTAGATATGAATATCAAAAAGACTAAAACAATGTTCATAAGCAAAGAAAATAATCAAAACCTACATGTGGATATCAAAGTTCAAGGAATAGACCTTGAGACAGTTTAGAGCTACAACTACCATGGACATACTATAGCCAGTGATGGAAAATGTACAACTGAAATAAACAAAAGAATGTGAATGGCAAAAAGTAATGTTAATGCCATGAAGAACATACTAACATCAAAACAAATAACACCAGGGCGAAAACTAAGAATAGCAAAATGTTACACCTTCTCCATATTCCTATATGGTGCAGAAACATGGACATTAGACAAGAAAACATAACAGAGAATTGAAGCCTTTGAAATGTGGATATATAGAAGAATAGGTAGAAATGGATAGAAGGAAAAGAAAACAAACGTTGAAGTCTTAAAACAACTTAAAATTAAAAGAAAACTACTAAACACAATTCAAACAAGACAAATGCAATTTTTGGGCCATGTTAAAAGACACAACAGCCTACTAAAAGTAATCCTGGAGGGAAAACACAAGGTAAAAGAGGCAGAGGCAGACCAGACTAACATGGACGAGTAACATCAAACGATGGACAAATCAGCCTATGACAACCTGCACCATCAAAGCAAGAGACAGAGCAGAATGGCGCTCCATGGTAGCCAACCTTCGTTGCGGAGACGGCACTCGATGATGATGATGAGAACTCAGATTGTCTAGAAAGGCTTCCTTAGTGTGTGACACGTGACAATTGAAATTGATCCCCTGGCATAAGATCATCATTAGCGTCTAGAGCTTAAGAATCACTGACGCAATCAATTACTTCGATCGTGATTACACACACACACCCGCATTGTTTAAATTGTTTAACCTTTTATTTTGTGTGTGTGTTTAACCTCATGTCGTAAACAATTTACGACCTTCATTACAGCAGCCATCATTGTATTTGCCACTTCTGTGAGCACGAGAATAGTTAAGTAGTCGGCAGTATATTCCAGCCGAGAGATGCTAGTTACGGGACTTGTTCTGATTTTTTGGGGGTAAATAGTTGCTTTACTCATTATTTAGCAAGATGTGTATATGTTGTCTTGAATTACTCTTTCACTCTACCATCTTCTTATTCTTCTTACTTCCTTTGACCTTTAGCAAACAATGTTGCGTTATACTATATTTGACACCTTTCGGTCAAATACGTTCGTTTTCAGCACGCCTTTCTTTCGGACTGTTTCCCGTAGATGTAACGGACATGATTCTTGTTTGTTCTATGATTTTGTCGTCCCAGCTAATTATCTATCTGCCGTCTCTTCTTTTACCTGACAATGTACTATGTACGATTATTTAAAAATAGACTTAAATATACCCAGATAATTATAAGTGTTATTCTTTTACTGTTAACAATAAGTCTTTAATTGGTCCGTGGATCGTTGGAATTTTTTACCTACCTCTTGATTGGTGACATGATCTACATAAAATATGTACACGATCTTTCTATACCATCTCATTTCTAAAGCCAATGCACGAATTACCATCTTTCAAGATCAACAGCTTATAATATTTCTCATGTGTGGGAATTCATAGCCACTAATGTACGTAATTATCATATCTTTGCTCTTAGTGTGATGGTTTTGTTTTTCCATTTACGGTTTGTCTTTTCATTACTGCTATTGTATGCATGTGCAAGACTATATTCCTTATATTTGAAACTGGTAGACTGTTCCAAGAGCGTATCCGTTGATTGTGATTATGCTTTCATTTTGTTTCATTTCCTCTTATACCCATTCAGATGATGAGAGTGATACACAGCTTTAGTTCTTGCACTTCTTACAGCCTCAACCATCGTCATCTAATGTTGTTGTAGCGTTTCTCGGATGTTGTCAGTACATCTTATTCTGGATCTACCACTGGCTCTTCCTCCATCTCCTCTTAAAATGTTTTATTTGCTATATAATCTTTTGATATAATTTCCAGATCAGCAAAACAAATTTATTTGTTGTCTCTATATATATCTTTAGAATGTAATAAATGGCTAATCTCTCTCTTATACATTACAGTTATCCCTCGCTACTTCGCGGTTCATTTATCGCGGCCTCAGTACATCGCGGAATGTTCACAAATTCAAAATTGAGGAATTATTATTTTTAAAAAAATATTATTTTATGTATGTTATTTATACTATTAATATTTTATTTACATGTTTGAAACTATTCTTTAATGTTCTAATGATAACATATGCACTTATATGGTTTCATATACACTTATTGATATAATACATGCACAAAAAATGTACATATGTTAAAAATGAGAGGGTGAAACTACTTCTGGTTCTGGTCCCTATTAACCGCGATAACTGAGGGATTACTGTATTTATAATTCTGTCTCTTCTGGTCAACCCAAGAGCTTTATATAATATACTATTATATCTATAATTTCTTGTAGTTCATTCTCTGTCTCTGCTATTAAGACAGTGTCATCCGCATATAGCAAATTATTTATGTTGTGACCGTTGACTTCAATTCATTTTTTTGGGTCCACTATTCATCTCATTATTTGTTCGCTTAAAGTGAGAACAAATCCGGCGACATAACATATCCTTGTCCAACTCCCTGTTTTATATATTGAAAATGTCTTGTGTGGTTATAGCTGCTGTTTGTTGCCAGTACATGTTTTTTTTTTTTTTTTTTGGATTCGCAGATCCTTGCCATCAATGTTTAATTTCTCCAGCATACTTATTATTTCCACATGCTTCACTTTGTCAAATGCTTTCGTGTAATCTATAAAGCTCATATATATATCTTTCTTTACTATAGATCTTTCTATCAATGTTCTTAAGATGTATATTGCATTATTGGTGCCCTTTCCTTACACAAATCCACATTGTTCTTCACTTATTTCTGGTTTTATTTTTTCCTTACATGTCTCATGATGATTCTTAGTGATATTTTCGTCATATGGCTCATGAGACTAATAGTGCGATGGTCTTCACAATCAGTGACGCCTGACTTCTTCGGTATGGCTACACAGATAGATTTTAGTAGATCTTCGGGTATGTGTCCAGTATTATATATGTCATTGAGTAGTTTTGTTGCGACTTGTACTCCCAGCTCTCCTAATGCATCTATCTCTTCCATTGTTATATTGTCAGGACCTGGAGATTTGCCTCTTGTCATGTGTTGAATTGCGTCCTCCACTTCACTCTGCATTATTAGTGGTGATGTGTCTTTGTTTGAATTGTTTAGCTCATGTATTTCATCATCGTAGAGTTGATGATATTCTGTCCATCTTTCCATTGTCTTTTTCTGTCCCATTATGATATTTCCTTCCTTTGATTTCACACAACTTGAGACTTAGACTTATTTTCTTCCTGTTAATTCATTTAACTAGGGAGCCGCTATAGCTCAGTGGTTAGTGAACTGGACTACCACGGACAAGGGATAGGGTTCGATCCCAACCGACGGCTTCCGGGTTCACCCAGCCTTAAATGGGTACCGGATTTTTTTCTGGGAAAGTAAAGCAGCACGGGCGTAATACTGACCACATTACCCCAAAAATCATGTGCTGAAGGTCTGTAAAATATAGGGTCACTAACACCATATTTCCCTATACGCCGCTTGGCGTGACGAGGGTACTTTACTTTTTTAATTCATTTAACTGATTGTATGATATATATTTTGAGTCTTTCTTTTGTTGTTTTTCCATTTCTTCACATTTCTGCTTTAACCATCCTTCCTTTGCTTCTCTGCATTTGTTTTGGACCTCATTGCGCTATATTTTGTATGTTCGTTCTTCTTTCTTATGTTTTCTTCTTTCGTCCATTAGTTGTAATATTTCTTCTGTCATCAATTTCATTTTGTTGATTCTTTTAGTCACTGGTATTACTTCTTTTGATGTTTGTTGAATCGAGTGTTTGAGCATTTCCCACTGCTTCTCGATGTCCTGTATTTTCGCAATAGCGTTATGTCTATTTTGTATTATCGTGATGTACATATCACTCATCTGTCTATCTACTCTAAACGTATCTAGTTCTAATTTTATATTTCTTGGGGACTTCTGTGTCTTCCTCAGTTTTATTCTTATCTTTCCAACTACTGGTACATGGTCACTATTGCAATCTGCCCCTGGCCGTGTTTTAACAGATGTTAGCCCATTCCTGAATCTTCTCTGTACCTGTTTAAAATCAATTTGATTGAGTATAGAAGATAGTTGTTCCAAAATTGGGTTTGCCTTATTACAATGAATGTCTATTTTTTAAAATTAATTTTGCTAACTTCGTAAAAATTTGTAAAAAGGATGTAATTTGCTTTAAAATGTGTTGTTCTGCTATTGTTAATGACTGCTTTTGTCTTGTTGTTACCATGGCTTCGGTTTGATTAGTGCTTATTTTCAAATGATTCATTTTTCATACATAATTTATGAATGGTATATCTTGAAGCTCATTCAATAGCCGCATTAATTTGGTTTTGTCAGCATCGATCTCCATTTCATATGCTCTTGATTTCTTGTTCAAAAACTTGACCAGGTTTCCAAGCTATGATATAACAAATGCTAGCACACCTATTTCATCTTCAAAATGAAGGTAAGTACTTAGATGGTGCCAACATGTTCATCGAGGGTGTCTGTCTTAATTCTTTAAAGTGATGTATTAAATAATACTAGATAAGGAAATATCGCTGTCTTACTTCCCTGACATTCATTTGTCCAACATGACATTTACAAACACTGGATGCACTCTTGGGATGTTCATACAGCTTCACTGATGACATCAAGTATTTGGTCATTGACATTATATTTGTTCATTTCTGTGCAGAGCGCTAAATGACAAGCTCTATCATATACGGTAATTTTTAATGTCAATAAACAAACGTTTAGGCTGAACTGATACTTTGCAGAAGGTATACGGAGGTTGAATATTTTCTTTATTTGAATCATTTTTGAAATCCAAATTGTTCTTCAGCTATGATATCACACGTGAGCTTTCATCTTTTTGATGACAATTTTCAGCATAACTTTATTTGGGGAACAAGCAAATAACAGCAGTGCTGCGGTAGGAGCTGGCAGCAGGAGCAAGCAGTAGTACATGTATTACTATGAATAACTTTTTTGTATGACTGATGAGACTAATAGTGCATTGTTTTTGTGAAGTTGTAAATTGGATTTATAAATATAAATGATTAGTAACTGTGTCCACGATGTAGGCCAGATTGCCACATTTTACTGTCGATATTTGTTAGGGCGTTGATCATGTGTTGAGTAAAGCACTGGCCAACTCGACAACATGCATGTCCTTATTTTTACTATAATATTCTAATCTATCAATGTGTATGCTTATGTTTCTCTCATGTGGCTGTAAGAATAGTGGGTGGAGGCGTAAAGAAATAGGAAAAGAAATACAAGTTACAATCTTAAGATAATAATATAAAAACATGACAATAGAAGTAGAAACCTGCATACAATCATTATATATCTACATACACATACCTCGATGCACATAGATGCGTCTGTTTTGTTCACGTCATAATGAACATGTATTTACTAACCTCATCTGTCGTAAATAAAATGACATTTATTCTGATTCCCAGTCCACAAATATTAACTAAATTTTCATCAAATAACACAAGGGTTAAACTAAGAATAGCAAAATGTTACATCGTCTCAATATTCCTGTATGGTGCAGAAACATGGACATTAGACAAGAAAACAGAACAGACAATTGAAGCCTTTGACATGTGGATTTATAGAAGAATATGTAGAACTGGATGGAAAGAAAAGAAAACAAACGATGAAGTTTTAAAACAACTACAAATGAACAGAGAACTACTAAACACAATTAGAAAAAGACACATGAAATGTTTGAGACATGTTAAAAGACTCAACAGCCTAATAAAAGTAATATTGGAATGGGATTTACAAGGTAAAAGAAGCAGAGGCAGACCAAGACTAACATGAACGAGTAACATCAAAAGATGGACAAGTCAACCTATGACAATCTGCACCATCAAAGCAAGAGACAGAGTGGAATGGCGCTCCATGGTAGCCAACATTCGATGCGTAGACGGCACTTAATATTGATGATGATGATTTCATCAAATCCTCACTTTCCTTGCCCGCGTTTAACATGTTTCAGCAATCTTCTCTAGAAACATCCAAGTATCTGATTATCTTAACTAAAGAGAAACTGTTGTGCATATTTGCAAACCAATTTTACTGCATTACATCTAACATAGTATGATGTAAACACCCTTTTTATAGATCGCAGATAATTTACGCTGTGACGACTTTTGAGAAATTATCTCTCCTTATTATATCGGCTCGGACGAAAATGCAGTGCGGTAAACTAGCTTCTGATGAGGGTGCTCTAATGTATTCTGGTTGCTCTTTCATCCGTTGGTGGCGAAAACAGTAGAGTACTGTTACTGCTTTTACCCTGATGTATGTCTCGACGTAATTTTCCATTTTAATGTTTATGTTGTTATGAATGAATTAATGTTGTGTGTGATGTTGTTCTGGCAGGGATTGTTTATTTGTTTTTCTGATGTTAGTCGTTGGTGATGGCGTTGTTAGATGGAGTCTGCCAGGAGAGAGTGCTTAAAATATGCTGGTGATGTTTGAAAAAAAGGATAATTGAAGACAGTTGGCTCTTGTGAGATGACTAATTCAACCAATGGAAGATCGTTCGCCCGGTTATTTTAGAAACATCATTTCTGATTAGGGAGCCGCGATAGCTCAGTGGTTAGTGAACTGAGCTACATAGAACAAGAGACAGGGTTCAATCCCAACTGACGGCTTCCGGGTTCACCCAGCCTTAAATGGGTACTGGATTTTTTTGGGGGAAAGTAAAGCGGCATGGGCGTAAAACCGACCACATTACCCCAAAAATCATGTGCTGAAGGTCTGTAAAATGTATGGTCACTAACACCATATTCCTTATTCGCCACTTGGCGTGACGGGGGTACTTTACTTTACTTCATTTCTTATTCAATGTAAGTGAATTGTATGTCTCCCATACTATAGCCAAATCGAAACTGAAGCAAAATTTAGTGCATATATTCATAGTAGTCATAACGGATTGCAAGTAAATAGAATTCTCTATCATAGAATTATCTTTTATGTCCGGATACTCGTTGTGATACCAATTACTTCTCTTTAGGAAGATCCTGACTCCAGGAACATCATTAGCGTTTGTCAGAAAATGAATATTTTTTGTCTATTAATAATATATGCCCTTTCAACAGACTTTACGAGAGAGATTTCGTATTCCAACTAAACACATTAATTACTGATAATGCCACGGAATGCACATGAAGACCCAGGAAGACAGTGGTTTTACACTCTCTCCCTCCTCCACGAATATTTGTGTAGGGAGATCCGATTTTATGCGCTCTCGGATAAAGGTAATAAACAGGAGACCCCGTGTGCCTTCGCGCACGTTAAAAAACCCTTGGCGATTAAAATCGAAAAGAGTTCGGCATAACTTTGGCGTTGCCCGCGCAAAATTATTGACACAGAATTAACAACACCGCGGATCCCAGGCCGTGCTACGGAGTTCGTACGTGAGCCAAGATTTCCCTAGGATGTTTTCGAGATTCTCGTGATGGAAGTTGGAGCACCTGTGGTATCGCTCAGTGTTTGGTGATGGCGATCCTAACAGAAGCAGCAATGTCCTCGCATTAATAACTTAAACACTTGATGTATTCAACGAACTTTCACTTCCCGTTTTGACTCGTGTACTTCTGACATGCAAGTCTTTCCATTCTAAATCTTTGTAAATATTCCGATATTACGGGAGCCCCGATAGCTCAGTGGTTAGTGAACTGGACTACAATGGACAAGAGGGCTCGATCCTGATCGACGGCTTCCGGGTTCACCCAGCCTTAAATGGGTACCGGATTTTTTCTGTGAAAGTGAAGTGGTACAAGGCGTAATACCGACCACATTACCCCAAAAAATCTTGTGCCGAAGGTCTGTAAACATTATGGTCAGTAACACCATATTCCCTATACGCCACTTGACGTGACGGGGCTCTTTATTTTTACCTTACTTTATTCCGATATTCTAATCGTAAGTATTATAATCAAATTCAATCTTAGTTGCTTCTACTATTTCAGTGAAATCATTCTTAGTCACTTTGCCTATTTCCGTTAAGTCTTTGCTTCACCTTATATTACATTCTGCTCAATTTCGATTGTCTTAGTCAAATTCATTAGCACTCATTTCGACTTTCATTAATCAAATCTTAGTATCAAGAATGCATAAAAAGTTTCTCTACTTATGTAGCTGCCATCAATACAGAGTTCTTCACTATACTCCTTCTTACTCTCTCTCTCTCTCTCTCTCCCTTGTTGAGATATCATTCTAAGACATCTAATCCTTATGATTCCGAGTTGCATCACGCGTTGGCTTTCCGGCAGATTTTAATATTTTTTTTATTTCTCAGTTACCTCCCATTATCTGTCATGAACTATTCACAATCACACATATTTAGAATTAACTTAATACTACAATATTTTAATTAACTTCAACATCTTCCTTCACTCTGATTTCAATCGAATCACTCTTCTCTATCCCTATTAATTAGTAACATATTAATGTCGTTATCTGTGTCCTCAGGTAACCATGTGTTTCTTTACCTGGAAAAGTGACTTCATTTCCATACAGAATCTCTCCTGGTCGATTATCGTATTCACCCACAACCAACTATATAGAAGGCTAAAATGCAAAAAGGGAATCCAGTTAAAATCTCAACAAACGTGACGTCTTTACTTATGTGAGCTTTATAAGTCTGACGTAAATCTAGCCACAATCGCCCCTGCTCGGAAATCTGAAAACGCCATATTAGCTGGGAATTTCCTGGTGTTTCCCATTCTGCCCACTGACCTCTCTGTAGTTGGCTGTGGTTCACCTTGACCTACTCTAAGAAGTCCAGAGGGCAGTAGAGGGAAGGAACCTCACCTAGTGGGATGTCTTTAGCTGTAGAACCAATAGACAGCTGACGTCATTCTAGCCACAACCGCCCTGTTCGTAAAGCTAAAAACGTTACACTATTGGAGGTTTTCCTGGGTTTCCCTTCCTGCGCTCTGGTATATCCAAAAAAGGCATTCTTTCGTTTACAGTCATCTCTTTTACCAAAGGCCTGCGAATTGAGAGTGAAAACCCGGACTGACCAAAGCTTGTGACGCGTTCAGCATAGCGAACTATAAATGGCTGACGTTAATTTATTCAAAGAAATTAGGTTAAAAAGAAAAATAACAGTTTCAACTTCAACGTTAAGTCAGTCCCATTATGTGGTTGTGAAACATGGAGAACAACAAAAAAAGCAATCATGAAAATACAGATATTCATGAATGGATACTTGCGCTGAATAAAAGAATGCAAATGGCAGGACAAGACTACAAACATAAAATTATGGAAATTGAAAAGTACAAGTCAAATACCAGTGGATAAAAAGAGACAACGAAGACGATGACGCGGGATGGGACAAACACTGCTGAAGCCAACTGAGAGTAATACACAACAGGAGAAAGACGAAGAGGAAGATCAAAATATTTTTGGAGAAGAAAGATGAAGCAGAGATGACAATGATGGGGAAGTTGGAATGAACTTAAAAGAATGGCAAGAAACAGAACGGCTTGGAAAGTGTTTGCTAAAGACTTGTGCTCCACAGGGAGCTGAAAGGTAAAAAAGGAAGATGATCATCAACATTGTGACTTTGTCTAGAAGTGGAGAGAGATGTTCGTGACCGTCAGATAACTTCGTCAGGGATATTAGCTTTTGTCCGGACAGTGCATTGACGATAAAATTAGCCGACAATAAATGGAAAAACTGGGAGTTTCTTTCAACAGTTAGAGACGAGAGAAAAATTTAGAGATTAGAGAAAGTGTTTGAGACGAGAGAAAAATTTAGAGATTAGAGAAAGAGTTTGAGACGAGAGAAACATTTAGAGATTAGAGAAAGAGTTTGAGACGAGAGAAACATTTAGAGATTAGCGAAAGTGTTTGAGACGAGAGAAACATTTAGAGATTAGAGAAAGTGTTTGAGACGAGAGAAAAATTTAGAGATTAAAGAAAGTCTTTTAGACGAGATAAACATTTAGAGATTTAAAAAAAGTGTTAGGAAATGAAAGTAGAGGTGCAAATATAGAGATGTTTAGCACACAACATTTGGTTAGTTATTTGGTTATGGAAAGCCCCGGTATCACTGCAAAAGAATTAAAATCCATAATTGCTCAGCCGCCCGTGTCAGCGGAATCATCCGAATTAATATCTCATCTCCCAAACAAAGAAAGGTAACTGTAGTCCCCATCGTAGCAGTCCCAGCACACGCCAAAAGACATAAGGCTAAACCGCGCAGATAGTGAACACAGCCAAACTGTTCATTCATCGTAAACAATTGAAATATAAAAACATGATCAAAACGGATGAGACACACAGCTCACGGTGTGCACAGAACACTTAACTTAGTAGCGCCTGCAACAAGCCGGGCTTGGAATATGAGGAAACTGCAACAAGGAACACTTTTCATGTATAGCCTTCAATTGTTCCCGCCGCCTATCCACTATATACCGGAAGTACACGTCGTCTTGAACATGATGATCGTCGTATTTTTTAATGAATAGCGCTTGATGATGTTAGGCCATCGTTGTTGACTCCAATACCGAATATATAGACACACAGTTAGTCGTCAGATTATCCCCGTCGCACATCAAACAACAGACCGCAAGGTTAGCGTACAGCCGGTCTAGGGATGTACGAGGAGCCACTACGATGACGTGGCACACAACAATGTCGTACACACAACAATTTCGCTCCCTTTAGATTCTTGACTACTCTAGTGAATGCAGCATACGACGAACAGAACACAGTGCAAATTCCCTAAAGAGATAAAACTGCGGCTGACGAAGCATTTCACATTAATAAGTGACATGTAAATAGCTTGCGTCAAGGAATTCCAACAACGGTCATGAACAGCACCAATGTGACGTAAAGCGCAGATCAAGTCTAGACGGTGGAAGGTTGCATTCACAACACTTGATTTGTCAAAAAGGGACTGTTGCCGGCGTACGACTTCGCTTTAGCGGCGCAGATGTAATAAGTAGGTCATCATTTTGACTTTAACGCAGAACCGAAATTAATCAGACCCTGAATGGATTTTCTGCAGCGATCGAGAGAACGCGACCTAGATCCACCATCTTTACAACAGAAGCACACAACATACAACCGTCCAAGATAGGATATAGCCGACGACGAAACCGGCATTGGGTAAAAATATACTACACGTGATATAAAAAGAGGAGTAAGACAGTGATGTATCCTATCACCAATCTTATTCAATCTATACACTGAGCAAACCTTTAAAAACATTACATATATGGCATGCCTATACGTTGATGGTAAAATGATAAATAGCCTAAGATATGCTGATGAAACTGTATTACTAGCTGTGTATCCGGGGAATGTTGTTTGTTTATTTACTTGTGTGACGCGCAGATGTCAGCTGTGTCGCTCTATATATATATATATATATATATATATATATATATATATAATATATGGAAAGCCCCGATGCTCAGAAGTCGAAGGCTAAGATGGCTGGGGCATGTCCAACGGATGGAAGAAAAACGCATTCCTAGGCAAATACTATATGGTGAGCTAAAACACGGAAAAAGACAAATCGGCAGACCTAAACTACGATATAGAGATATCTGCAAATCATCTCTGAAAGACTTCTCCATCTGTGAAAACGACTGGCAACATCTGGCAAGTGATCGCACATCATGGAGAGCATGCATAAGGAACGGTAAAATAACATTTGAGACTGTGCTAAGACAGGACTTTGAAGAGAAGAGACTCACGAAAAAGGATGGTAAACCCTGTGGATCAGCGAGCCTGACCTGTTCATTATGTGACCGCGTGTGTTTGTCAAACATTGGTAGAATTAGCCACGAGAGAAGCTGTTCGGCAAAAACAATACCTAAAAAAAATACGCAATAGCCTCCACTAGACCGCCTGACAAGACGAAAAGGGCCATATATATATATATATATATATATATATATATATATATATATATATATATAATATATATATAAATCGTTAGTTTGTTTACTTAATGGCGGCTTTTACCCGCCCGGTCAGTCTCTGACTTGATTGACCTAAGCTGTAATATGCTTCTCGTGTTTACAATCAGGCCAACACGTTCCGGGCTAACTGGACGCTCGTCTCAGACTTGACCTTGTCTCGTCCCGTAGTACTTCTGGTTCGTTAAGATGACGTTAACTTTACTGCTGTTATGATTCGTCCCGAGGGTTGACGCCTAGGCTAGATAAATGTAACTGTGTAACACATAATAACACCTGGATATAAGTATTTGTTCCGACTTTTATTCCTGTCACATCGGACTCTCGTTCCACAATGGATATGGCAGGTCACACACTTACAGTGCACTATTACAATTTCACCAGTCTATCGCCCTAGCACTTATCTCTGGGTTCTAACGTATTCATACTTGCATCTACACTATATGTGGACCATACCCATCGAATGCCCCGCCCATCCCAGCCTATCTAACTACTACCTGTCTCTTGGCAACCGTTGCTAACTGTCTCTTAATAGTTCTACTTACTAATCAGTCCGCCTAGATGTTCTTCACTAGTCTCTGCATCTCCTAACTATCGCGTGTTCGCGCTGGTTGTAATTATATATTACACTTGCTTGGTGTTATTACTCTAGATCGTCACTCCCTGCCAACTCAGTCTCTCCAAGTGTTCGGTATCCCAGTCTCAAGTGTCCCTTTCAAGTCCCTTAAAGTACTTCTTCACTATTAGTCTAACTCACATTCTAATATAATTCTTCTAGGCTAAGGTTAGCCTCCCTATGGCAAACCACATGGTCGCTCGGCTCGTAACGAGCGCATGTGTCCTGCCGACTACATTTCTCCAAGTGGCTCTTTCCAAGTGCCCCTTCCAAGTGCCTCACTATTATTCCGACTCACGTACTAATTTACATTGCGTCTAATTCTATTAGGCTAAGGTTTAGCATCCCTATGGGCCGACCACATGGTTGCCCTGCTCCTAACGAGTGCGTGTGCTACTGCCGACTGCATTTCTCCAAGTGTCTGGTCTCGAGTGCTTCTCCCAAGTCTTCTCAATCTTTTGTGTTGATCTCTTAAATTTGGATCTTGTCAGCCAATCAAAATTGACTTCCCACGCGTCTGTCCGCCCATTCACTTCTGGAGATGGCCTTCCATGTTTTGCCCGTGAATTTCGACCTATAGTCTCATTTTTCTCCTTTTTTGTCTTAATGTCTTTTTTCCTTGACCTTGTTCACTTGTCGTGTCTATCTGCCCATTCACTTCTGGACATGGCCCTTCATGTTTTCCACGTACATTTTGACCCACCCTCATTATTTTTATCGTGACTTCGTTTCTATGTCTATTTTCCTTTTTCCTCCTTGACCTTTTTTTCTCGTCTTTTTTTCCCTCCTCTACTCTCTCTCTCTCTCTCTCTCTCTCTCCTTCCTCTTCTACAGCTGAAGATCCTGAAAATCTACAACGATTATTCAATGAAATAAACATAAGGAAAAGAATGGTTAAATAAAAATTAGATATGGATATCAAAAACACTAAAACTATGATCATAAACAGAGATAATACTCAAAACGTAAAGGTTGATATCAAAGTTGAAGGAATAGACCTGAAGATCGTTCAGAGATACAGCTACATTGGACGTACTATACCCAGTGATGGAAAATTCAAAACCGAAATAAACAAAAAAAAGGAATGGCAAAAGTAATTGTAATGTCCTTAAAATACACTAACATCAAAACAAATAACACCAGGGCTAAAACTAAGAAGAGCAAAATGTTATATCTTTTCAACATTCCTGTATGGTGTAGAAACATTGACATTAGACAAGAAAACAGAACAGAAAATTGAAGCCTTTGAAGTGCGGATTTACATAAAAAAATATGACGGAGTGGATGGAAAGAAAAGAAAAGAAACTATGAAGTCTTAAAACAACTAAAAATGAAAATAGAATTACTTATTATAATACCAATAAGACAAAAGAGATTTTTGGGGCATGTTAAACGACACAGCAGCCTACTGAAAGTAATCTTGACAGGTAAAAGAGGCAGAGGCAGACCAAGACTAACATGGACGAAGAACATCAAAAGATGGAAAAGTCAGCCTATAACAACCTGCACTATCAAAACAAAAGAAGGAGTGGTATGGCGCTCAATGGCAGCCAACTTCCGATGCGGAGATGGTACTCAATGATGATGACCACTCCACGACGCCATCCCCACAACCCATCCATCTCTCTAATATCATTCCGCCCCTAAAGACCCGCTGGAAGACATTAAAGTACAAATGCAACAACTAACTCAGTAACTCATAAAATGAGGATGATACTATGCAATCCAATTTTGACAATAGGCACAAGAAATAGAGTTCTTAAATGGCATGTAGAGCCAGTCTTAACATATAGATGTGAATCATGGACAACAGACAAGAAAATCACTGGAGTCTGTAGAAATGTGGTTTCACAGAAGAATGTTGAGAATACCATGGAGAGCTACGAAGAGTAATGAAAATGTTCTGAAAGAGGCCAAAGCAAAAAGAGAGCTAATTTCCAATATTAGGAGGAAACAATCATCATTTTTTGGCCATGTAGTGAAAAGAGAACAGCTGAAATATATTGTAACAACTGGAAAAATTGAGGGACCAAGAGATAGAGGGAAGCAAAGAGAGAAAATACTAAACAGCTTAAGAGAATGGCTTGGCAGAAGGTCAAGAACAGAAATGGTAAAGAACTATCGAGATCGAAAGTTGTGGAGAGATATGATCACCTACGCCAGTATGCCCGGTTTTTGATGATGATGATGATGAACTCCGTAACCAATGAGTCGGCAATATTTTATTCTTCGTATCTATTTATCGGTCACTATTCCACCCGACATTCACACCACATATACTGACTGATGCCGCTCCACTCCAAAAAGACCCATCAGAAGCCAATAACATACAAATGCTAAAAATCAGTCGGTCACCTGCTAGTCGGTCATATTTTATTCTTCTTACCTATTTGTATTCTACACCACTAATCAAGTCAAGTTTGCTAAAGACTTGTGCTCCACAGGGAGCTGAAAGGTAAAAAAGGAAGATGATCATCAACATTGTGACTTTGTCTAGAAGTGGAGAGAGATGTTCGTGACCGTCAGATAACTTCGTCAGGGATATTAGCTTTTGTCCGGACAGTGCATTGACGATAAAATTAGCCGACAATAAATGGAAAAACTGGGAGTTTCTTTCAACAGTTAGAGACGAGAGAAAAATTTAGAGATTAGAGAAAGTGTTTGAGACGAGAGAAAAATTTAGAGATTAGAGAAAGAGTTTGAGACGAGAGAAATATTTAGAGATTAGTGAAAGAGTTTGAGACGAGAGAAACATTTAGAGATTAGCGAAAGTGTTTGAGACGAGAGAAACATTTAGAGATTAGAGAAAGTGTTTGAGACGAGAGAAAAATTTAGAGATTAAAGAAAGTCTTTTAGACGAGATAAACATTTAGAGATTTAAAAAAAGTGTTAGGAAATGAAAGTAGAGGTGCAAATATAGAGATGTTTAGCACACAACATTTGGTTAGTTATTTGGTTATGGAAAGCCCCGGTATCACTGCAAAAGAATTAAAATCCATAATTGCTCAGCCGCCCGTGTCAGCGGAATCATCCGAATTAATATCTCATCTCCCAAACAAAGAAAGGTAACTGTAGTCCCCATCGTAGCAGTCCCAGCACACGCCAAAAGACATAAGGCTAAACCGCGCAGATAGTGAACACAGCCAAACTGTTCATTCATCGTAAACAATTGAAATATAAAAACATGATCAAAACGGATGAGACACACAGCTCACGGTGTGCACAGAACACTTAACTCAGTAGCGCCTGCAACAAGCCGGGCTTGGAATATGAGGAAACTGCAACAAGGAACACTTTTCATGTATAGCCTTCAATTGTTCCCGCCGCCTATCCACCATATACCGGAAGTACACGTCGTCTTGAACATGATGATCGTCGTATTTTTTTAATGAATAGCGCTTGATGATTTTAGGCCATCGTTGTTGACTCCAATACCGAATATATAGACACACAGTTAGTCGTCAGATTATCCCCGTCGCACATCAAACAACAGACCGCAAGGTTAGCGTACAGCCGGTCTAGGGATGTACGAGGAGCCACTACGATGACGTGGCACACAACAATGTCGTACACACAACAATTTCGCTCCCTTTAGATTCTTGACTACTCTAGTGAATGCAGCATACGACGAACAGAACACAGTGCAAATTCCCTAAAGAGATAAAACTGCGGCTGACGAAGCATTTCACATTAATAAGTGACATGTAAATAGCTTGCGTCAAGGAATTCCAACAACGGTCATGAACAGCACCAATGTGACGTAAAGCGCAGATCAAGTCTAGACGGTGGAAGGTTGCATTCACAACACTTGATTTGTCAAAAAGGGACTGTTGCCGGCGTACGACTTCGCTTTAGCGGCGCAGATGTAATAAGTAGGTCATCATTTTGACTTTAACGCAGAACCGAAATTAATCAGACCCTGAATGGATTTTCTGCAGCGATCGAGAGAACGCGACCTAGATCCACCATCTTTACAACAGAAGCACACAACATACAACCGTCCAAGATAGGATATAGCCGACGACGAAACCGGCATTGGGTAAAAATATACTACACGTGATATAAAAAGAGGAGTAAGACAGTGATGTATCCTATCACCAATCTTATTCAATCTATACACTGAGCAAACCTTTAAAAACATTACATATATGGCATGCCTATACGTTGATGGTAAAATGATAAATAGCCTAAGATATGCTGATGAAACTGTATTACTAGCTGTGTATCCGGGGAATGTTGTTTGTTTATTTACTTGTGTGACGCGCAGATGTCAGCTGTGTCGCTATATATATATATATATATATATATATATATATATATATATATATATATAATATATGGAAAGCCCCGATGCTCAGAAGTCGAAGGCTAAGATGGCTGGGGCATGTCCAACGGATGGAAGAAAAACGCATTCCTAGGCAAATACTATATGGTGAGCTAAAACACGGAAAAAGACAAATCGGCAGACCTAAACTACGATATAGAGATATCTGCAAATCATCTCTGAAAGACTTCTCCATCTGTGAAAACGACTGGCAACATCTGGCAAGTGATCGCACATCATGGAGAGCATGCATAAGGAACGGTAAAATAACATTTGAGACTGTGCTAAGACAGGACTTTGAAGAGAAGAGACTCACGAAAAAGGATGGTAAACCCTGTGGATCAGCGAGCCTGACCTGTTCATTATGTGACCGCGTGTGTTTGTCAAACATTGGTAGAATTAGCCACGAGAGAAGCTGTTCGGCAAAAACAATACCTAAAAAAAAATACGCAATAGCCTCCACTAGACCGCCTGACAAGACGAAAAGGGCCATATATATATATATATATATATATAATATATATATAAATCGTTAGTTTGTTTACTTAATGGCGGCTTTTACCCGCCCGGTCAGTCTCTGACTTGATTGACCTAAGCTGTAATATGCTTCTCGTGTTTACAATCAGGCCAACACGTTCCGGGCTAACTGGACGCTCGTCTCAGACTTGACCTTGTCTCGTCCCGTAGTACTTCTGGTTCGTTAAGATGACGTTAACTTTACTGCTGTTATGATTCGTCCCCGAGGGTTGACGCCTAGGCTAGATAAATGTAACTGTGTAACACATAATAACACCTGGATATAAGTATTTGTTCCGACTTTTATTCCTGTCACATCGGACTCTCGTTCCACAATGGATATGGCAGGTCACACACTTACAGTGCACTATTACAATTTCACCAGTCTATCGCCCTAGCACTTATCTCTGGGTTCTAACGTATTCATACTTGCATCTACACTATATGTGGACCATACCCATCGAATGCCCCGCCCATCCCAGCCTATCTAACTACTACCTGTCTCTTGGCAACCGTTGCTAACTGTCTCTTAATAGTTCTACTTACTAATCAGTCCGCCTAGATGTTCTTCACTAGTCTCTGCATCTCCTAACTATCGCGTGTTCGCGCTGGTTGTAATTATATATTACACTTGTTTGGTGTTATTACTCTAGATCGTCACTCCCTGCCAACTCAGTCTCTCCAAGTGTTCGGTATCCCAGTCTCAAGTGTCCCTTTCAAGTCCCTTAAAGTACTTCTTCACTATTAGTCTAACTCACATTCTAATATAATTCTTCTAGGCTAAGGTTAGCCTCCCTATGGCAAACCACATGGTCGCTCGGCTCGTAACGAGCGCATGTGTCCTGCCGACTACATTTCTCCAAGTGGCTCTTTCCAAGTGCCCCTTCCAAGTGCCTCACTATTATTCCGACTCACGTACTAATTTACATTGCGTCTAATTCTATTAGGCTAAGGTTTAGCATCCCTATGGGCCGACCACATGGTTGCCCTGCTCCTAACGAGTGCGTGTGCTACTGCCGACTGCATTTCTCCAAGTGTCTGGTCTCGAGTGCTTCTCCCAAGTCTTCTCAATCTTTTGTGTTGATCTCTTAAATTTGGATCTTGTCAGCCAATCAAAATTGACTTCCCACGCGTCTGTCCGCCCATTCACTTCTGGAGATGGCCTTCCATGTTTTGCCCGTGAATTTCGACCTATAGTCTCATTTTTCTCCTTTTTTTGTCTTAATGTCTTTTTTCCTTGACCTTGTTCACTTGTCGTGTCTATCTGCCCATTCACTTCTGGACATGGCCCTTCATGTTTTCCACGTACATTTTGACCCACCCTCATTATTTTTATCGTGACTTCGTTTCTATGTCTATTTTCCTTTTTCCTCCTTGACCTTTTTTTCTCGTCTTTTTTTCCCTCTCTCTCTCTCTCTCTCTCTCTCTCTCTCTCTCTCTCTCTCTCTCTCTCCTTCCTCTTCTACAGCTGAAGATCCTGAAAATCTACAACGATTATTCAATGAAATAAACATAAGGAAAAGAATGGTTAAATAAAAATTAGATATGGATATCAAAAACACTAAAACTATGATCATAAACAGAGATAATACTCAAAACGTAAAGGTTGATATCAAAGTTGAAGGAATAGACCTGAAGATCGTTCAGAGATACAGCTACATTGGACGTACTATACCCAGTGATGGAAAATTCAAAACTGAAATAAACAAAAAAAAGGAATGGCAAAAGTAATTGTAATGTCCTTAAAATACACTAACATCAAAACAAATAACACCAGGGCTAAAACTAAGAAGAGCAAAATGTTATATCTTTTCAACATTCCTGTATGGTGTAGAAACATTGACATTAGACAAGAAAACAGAACAGAAAATTGAAGCCTTTGAAGTGCGGATTTACATAAAAAAATATGACGGAGTGGATGGAAAGAAAAGAAAAGAAACTATGAAGTCTTAAAACAACTAAAAATGAAAATAGAATTACTTATTATAATACCAATAAGACAAAAGAGATTTTTGGGGCATGTTAAACGACACAGCAGCCTACTGAAAGTAATCTTGACAGGTAAAAGAGGCAGAGGCAGACCAAGACTAACATGGACGAAGAACATCAAAAGATGGAAAAGTCAGCCTATAACAACCTGCACTATCAAAACAAAAGAAGGAGTGGTATGGCGCTCAATGGCAGCCAACTTCCGATGCGGAGATGGTACTCAATGATGATGACCACTCCACGACGCCATCCCCACAACCCATCCATCTCTCTAATATCATTCCGCCCCTAAAGACCCGCTGGAAGACATTAAAGTACAAATGCAACAACTAACTCAGTAACTCATAAAATGAGGATGATACTATGCAATCCAATTTTGACAATAGGCACAAGAAATAGAGTTCTTAAATGGCATGTAGAGCCAGTCTTAACATATAGATGTGAATCATGGACAACAGACAAGAAAATCACTGGAGTCTGTAGAAATGTGGTTTCACAGAAGAATGTTGAGAATACCATGGAGAGCTACGAAGAGTAATGAAAATGTTCTGAAAGAGGCCAAAGCAAAAAGAGAGCTAATTTCCAATATTAGGAGGAAACAATCATCATTTTTTGGCCATGTAGTGAAAAGAGAACAGCTGAAATATATTGTAACAACTGGAAAAATTGAGGGACCAAGAGATAGAGGGAAGCAAAGAGAGAAAATACTAAACAGCTTAAGAGAATGGCTTGGCAGAAGGTCAAGAACAGAAATGGTAAAGAACTATCGAGATCGAAAGTTGTGGAGAGATATGATCACCTACGCCAGTATGCCCGGTTTTTGATGATGATGATGATGAACTCCGTAACCAATGAGTCGGCAATATTTTATTCTTCGTATCTATTTATCGGTCACTATTCCACCCGACATTCACACCACATATACTGACTGATGCCGCTCCACTCCAAAAAGACCCATCAGAAGCCAATAACATACAAATGCTAAAAATCAGTCGGTCACCTGCTAGTCGGTCATATTTTATTCTTCTTACCTATTTGTATTCTACACCACTAATCAAGTCCCCCTTTTCTACGATTATCTCCTAACTTTGCAAATAATAACATATGGCGGTAATCGTCATCATCATAATTATCATCAAGTATCGGGCTTGCTGTCGTGGGTGATCATGTTTCTCCACAACTTTCAATCACGACAGTTATTTACCATTTCTTTTGTTGACCTTCTGCCAAGCCATTCTCTTAAGCTGTCTGGTATCTTTTCTCTTTGCTTCTCTCTATCTCTTCGACCCTCAATTTTCCCAGTTGTTCAATATATTCCAGCTGTTCTCTTCTCATTCATCATCATCATGTACCGGGCCTTCTGGCGTAGGTGATCATGTCTCTCTTCAACTTTCGATCTCGACAATTATTTATCATTTCTGTTGTTAACCTTCAGTCAAGCCAGTCTCTTTATCTGTCTGGTATTTTTTTCTCTTTGCTTACATTTATCTCTTCGTCCCTCAATTTTTCCCTATTGTTGCGGCGATTTATGATTGTACAAAGAAGTTACGACGATGGTTTTCTGTTGCTTTCCGTCGGTTTGTTTACGGTTGGCTCCGGTTGCCTTTGACTAAGCCCACAAGGCAGTGGGGTTGTTTTACTTCGGGGTACCCTCCCTTAGTCTTTTATTTTCCCGAGCGTATCAGCAAGGCAGCAGGGCAGCCACAGGTTGTACTGTTTATGCATATAGTGGCTGGTAAAATGACCCGACCTGACATCCTCTTCTCATTACATGGCCAAAAAAGATGATTGTTTTTTCCTAATAATGGATATTAGGTATCTTTTCGCTTTGGACTCTTTTAGAACGGCTTCATTGTTGTTTTAACAGTCCATGGTATTCTCAACATTGTTCTATAGAACCACATTTCTACAGACTCCAGTGATTTTCTTGACTGTTGTCATATTGTCCATGATTCACATCCATATGTTAAGCCTGGCTCCACAAAACATTTAAGAACTTTTTTTCTTGTTTCTATTGTCAATAATGGATTGCATAGTATCTTCCTCATTTTTTTGGAAAGCTGCTTTTGCCTGAGCCATTCTGCATCTCACCTCTTTTGTACATTTTCCGTCTGAGGTTAACAAAGTTCCCAAATATTTAAATTCATTTATCTGCTTTAATATTGTTCCACTTGTCTTTATTTTGCACTGAGGTGATGTCTTTTTCTTTGTTGTTACCATTACTTCTGTCTTCCTGCTATTAAGACTGACTCCTTTATTTTTGCATTCTTTCACTATAATGTCTAACATTTCCTGTAACTCATTTTCACTCTTAGCGTAGCACTCATATTGTGGTAGTTTTAATTAATTCTAATATATTATATTTTTGTTTTTGAATGATTTTGTTATTATGTCAAAACAATTTTTTTAATAAACCTCCTACTTATTACATTTCGTTTCTGTCTTTTAATATATATATATATATGTGTGTTTTTGTATGTATATGCGAATATGGACACCTCCAACACTTCTCCACACCTCTCCCCTAAAGCTACGATATCCAGATTATATATCATCGATATAGTTTCACTATATGTAACGTGTATTTTACACTACTCACGACATGTGACGTATAAGGAATATGGTATTAGTGACCACAATTTTACAGACCGCACATGATTTTTTAGGTACTGTAGTCGGTATTACCCCCGTCCCGCTTTACTTTCCCAGAAAAAAAAAAAAAAACAAATTCGGTACCCATTTAAGTATGGGTGAACCTGGAAGACTTCAATCAGAATCGAACCCAACCTCTTGTCCTTTGTTGTCCAGTTCATTAACCACTGCGCTATCGCGGCTTTCACACTGTACAGTGCTCTTGTTATTTAAGAATTCTCAACCTGATAGTTTGCTAGATTGTTTGGCACTGTTCCATGTTTGTTTCCTGCACGAACATTTATATGATCATTCTCACTGTATTTTCTGCAGCCGCATCTATTCAAAACCCACTTTCTGCATATGAGCTGTTCTCTTTCATCTCGCTTTTTCTTATACTAGAACAATTTTGTCTGGTGAGAAATCAACAATTCTCTTTCATAAGACATATCGATTGTTGTACATGTATTTTGTCTTGTAAATATTTCAGCTAAAGATGTAACTTAACAATTTTAACTGCTAACTTTAATACAAAATCTATACCATTTATATTTTGTTATCCTCCTTAATCCTTCATTTCTGTTTCTCAACGATTCTGTCTTTTTATCTTTTATGTCGTCCGGTTCATAATTCTATTGAGATGATTAGTTCTACAATATTACCCGCCGTAAGTTCAATCACAAGTCCTTGGATTCACAGTTTGTTTCATGCTCCCTATATCATCTTGTAGATTTTATTGCATCCACTAACTCGGTGTCCCTATATCATCTTGTAGATTTTATTGCGTCCACTAACTCAGTGTCTCTATATCATCTTGTAGATTTTATTGCATCCACTAACTCAGTGACCCTATATCATCTTGTAGATTTTATTGCATCCACTAACTCAGTGTCCCTATATCATCTTGTAGATTTTATTACATCCACTAACTCAGTGTCCTTATATCATCTTGTAGATTTTATTACAACCAATAACTCAGTGTCCCTATATCATCTTGCAGATTTTATTACATCCACTAACTCAGTGTCACTATATCATCTTGTAGATTTTATTGCACCCACTTACTCAGTGTCCCTATATCATCTTGTAGATTTTATTGCACCCACTTACTCAGTGTCCCTATATCATCTTGTAGATTTTATTGCACCCACTTACTCAGTGTCCCTATATCATCTTGTACATTGTATTGTATCCACTAACTCAGTGTCTCTATATCATCTTGTAGATTTTATTGCATCCACTAACTCAGTGACCCTATATCATCTTGTAGATTTTATTGCATCCACTAACTCAGTGACCCTATATCATCTTGTAGATTTTATTGCATCCACTAACTCAGTGTCCCTATATCATCTTGTAGATTTTATTACATCCACTAACTCAGTGTCCTTATATCATCTTGTAGATTTTATTACAACCACTAACTCAGTGTCCCTATATCATCTTGCAGATTTTATTACATCCACTAACTCAGTGTCACTATATCATCTTGTAGATTTTATTGCACCCACTTACTCAGTGTCCCTATATCATCTTGTAGATTTTATTGCACCCACTTACTCAGTGTCCCTATATCATCTTGTAGATTTTATTGCACCCACTTACTCAGTGTCCCTATATCATCTTGTACATTTTATTGTATCCACTAACTCAGTGTCTCTATATCATCTTGTAGATTTTATTGCATCCACTAACTCTGTGACCCTATATCATCTTGTAGATTTTATTGCATCCACTAACTCAGTGACCCTATATCATCTTGTAGATTTTATTGCATCCACTAACTCAGTGACCATATATCATCTTGTAGATTTTATTGCATCCACTAACTCAGTGTCCCTGCATCATCTTGTAGATTTTATTACAACCACTAACTCAGTGTCCCTATATCATCTTGCAGATTTTATTACATCCACTAACTCAGTGTCACTATATCATCTTGTAGATTTTATTGCACCCACTTACTCAGTGTCCCTATATCATCTTGTAGATTTTATTGCACCCACTTACTCAGTGTCCCTATATCATCTTGTAGATTTTATTGCACCCACTTACTCAGTGTCCCTATATCATCTTGTAGATTTTATTGCACCCACTTACTCAGTGTCCCTATATCATCTTGTACATTTTATTGTATCCACTAACTCAGTGTCTCTATATCATCTTGTAGATTTTATTGTATCCACTAACTCAGTGTCCCTATATCATCTTGTAGATTTTATTGCATCCACTAACTCAGTGACCCTATATCATCTTGTAGATTTTATTGCATCCACTAACTCGGTGTCCCTATTCCTGGTTGGCCTCGGTAGCCTGGTTGGGAAAACCAACAGACCGGACTACCGACGTTTGAACAACCCGTGTTCGATTCCCGCTGGGAGCAGTGCGAATTGTACTCGTGGTTGAGAAAAAAAAATACCCTACTGTCGACCCAGCCGTTGGCAGAAAAAATGTACCAGGGTATTACCCTGGGAAGGTGAGGAATGTTGCCTCGCATCTGAGTTTCGATGCTTGAGGCGACACTATCCAGAAATTTCCGAACATTTCTGGATAGGCGGCCGAGCAAATATGGGTGTCAACTCGCGTGCTAAGACGCTGGTTCAAGTCACATACTTTACCTTTACCTTTTACTGGTTGGCCACTCATAGAAGTGATTATAGTGTAATTGGAAAAGGTGGGGGGGGGGGTGGGATGGGGGCGAGTATGTCATGGCGTGAGACAGGAAAGAGTGGAGAGTTAGAGGATTTTGCTTGAGACTTAAAAAGAGGAGGGGAGGAGGGTCAGAGCGTAGGAATTTAGATATTTATAGTAAATCAACTCTCAGCGATCATCTCATTTTTCCGTTCAATAAATTATTTAATTATCATCGCCTATAAGATAGCGTACATAAGGAGTACTCGGCGGATTTCAAAGGTGGTCGTCCATGATGGACGGGTCAACACGTGATCTCTGTGGTAACATTGTTTTTCATTCCTATTTCCCCCCACGCCCACTTCCACACTCAGCCGTTCCCCATCCTAGCCACCCTCTTCTCTGTAGTCATAATCATGGCGTGGGGACGAACTTCAAAAGTAAAATAGATTAGTTTGTTCTTCTGAGTATCACAGAACGTAGCTTTTGTCAGTCCTTTCATCGTTGCAGTGAATGGTGCTAATAGTAATGTTCATTTGCAGAAAGCGTTAATAGAATTGTAGATTGACAAGAAATCCAAAGTAACATTGGATAAAGAAATACGTCATTGCTTGGTACATACAAGATATAATACATACAAGGGTGCACTCTTAAAGTTTCCGCAGCTTAGGAATTAAGTAAAATTAGTATTCATTGTCTTTTCTCTTCCTTTAGGTGAGTTATTTACTGAGCCAAACACCACATTGACTTGATATAGAAGATAAAGGTGATTTTCGACTACCCCTCAAAGCAAGCGAACCAGATAAAAAAAAAAAAACAAGGCTTCTTTCTGGTCATCAAGTACAAGAGTCACATTGGTGGAGAAATAATATAAGCATAATAATATAACATGTCAATATAACTCAGTGTTTGTGTCCCTCAAACACATACATACACACACCATGCACACACAGGAACACACACAAACAAACATATAATACTATCTATTTTCAAACAAAACGTTTAAATAGTTATATTTTTTTTAAGGGACTGGTTGGAGAGGGGTGGGGGCATGGCGGAGGTTGTGCCACAGGAAGAAAACAAGGTCGGAGGAAAAACACAGTAGAAAAGAATTCGAGAAAGAAAATTGACTAAGTGATATAAATATCGCAAAGTAACCATAATACAGTGCTATAGAGATGACATGCTATTGTAATACCTGGGGTATGGCTTACGTAACGTCACAAATGAAAACGTTCGCAAAAGGATACAACATTATGAGTACAGGATCAACTTGACTATTATTAACAAACAGAAAATGAAATGACATGGCCGCGTCTCTCGATCATCTGGCCAGGCAAAAAACAATTTTGCTTGGAATTGGGAAAGAATGAAAATTGAGAGGTAGACGGAGAAGTCACAAACACAGACTTTGCAGAGACAAACAAAAATAATTGAAAATAGAGACACATGGAAAAGGTAGATGCTGTCTGTCATTAATGTCCCAACAACCCTCAGGATTATGAGATGATGATGAAGAAATAGTAGAAACTTCCTTATTCCGTTCTCTAGTTCTTCTCTGCTTACCTAATCAGGTAGTTCTTTACCTTATTGTTTGTCTCGATACCCTTCTTTATTTGTTTTGTTTCTTGATCTGTTTCTACTCAGGGAAGTTAATACTCATCCATGTGTATGGGTCTACACACCTACCTTCTATATATCTAGGATAAATTATCCTCTATTGTACATTTTTACGTAATTTAGTCTTCACCGTAATTACTCCCCAATGAATAGTGCGATATACCTTTAACCGAGCGGATAAGCATACACCACCCACACTGAAACGTACACTATGCTTTATATAATGTATTATATATATATAACTATATAGAAATCACGCACAGTAGCCTATATAGTGTTGCACACTAACTGTTTTACGTGAATATATATATATATATATATATATATATATATATATATATATATATTGATATTAAACATTTTTAGTCTTCACTTAATTTCCTTGTACGATTTAAACAGATGTAAAGAGTTCTTCCCACGTCATTGGGCGTTTGAGAACATATTATGTCAATGTCCATTGTTGTTAGTGACCAACTACATTATGTTATTGTTCTTATCGGTATCACGCCAGGCCGCCCTAATTTCACACCTTTCCTCCCCCTCCTCCCCCCTCCCCCCAAAAAAAAGATTAAATGATTAATCTGGTGCCAACATTCAGTGACTGGGTGTACCCCAAGTCGTGTCGGTCAATCGAGCAAGAAATTAAAAAAAAAACAAAGAGTCTGACCTGAGAACTGATCACGAACCCTTCTTATCATTAGCAAGCGCGTGACACACAAAACATTGACTCATTATGAATGTTTTTAAACAAAACATTCATCTAATTTATCGTGAGACATAAAACAACTATTTATTATTTTGTGTGACATAAATCAACCATATATTGGTTTGTGCAAATAAAATATTAAATTATTTCCTCTCTGTGATGTAAAATATGTATTTAATTCATTTTTGCGTGACATAAAACATTCTAATAATTATTCGTTCGTGTTCCAGAAATATCCACATACATTGTTTGTGTACCATAAAAGATATTTTTTTTTTCAGTTTCATATACAGTACATTTACTTTCAGTGTCATAAAACGTACATTTACTTTCAGTGTCATAAAATATATATTTACTTTCAGTGTCACAAATCATACATTTATTTTTAGAGACATAAAACACATATTTATTGTTAGTGACATAAAACATACATTTATTTTTAGTGGCCTAAAACATATATTTATTTTTAAAGACATTAAACAGTCAATCACGCAATCAAGCGCTTTAGAATGATCACCTGTGTCGTTTATAGTGTTATTTTACAGATTTTACGAGCGAGGTTATGACATTGCACAAAACTGATATTATCAAGACATGATGTATCTGTGATGAAATTGATCTGATTAAAGGAGTTCCGTCCCACGTAGTTTGGCACCGCAGCGCAGATCGAACAATCTTATTTTATCTAAACTTATCCGTGTATTACTAAACAGTACAAATGATATAATTGGCCGATATGATTGGTTAATGTGGTAGGACGTTACAAGAGTGTGTGCTCTTTATGCTGCCACGATATCTCTTAAATCTATACATGGGCTACTTGTTGGCTGATGCCGCTGAAAATGCACATTTAACATGCAGGGCTCGAACAAGAGTTTCACTCGCTCCAGGCGGGACACATAGTTATCACTCATTTGTTTTATGTACCAGTCAGTCGTCTATCAATATAATCACTCTGTCAACAACCTACCTATTCCGACTCGTCTATATATAGCTTTATTTACGGATGATATTGATTTGATTTCTTTATAGATTTATTTCTTGTAATGTATTAATATTATTATACGTTCATTTTTTCTTTGTTGGAATCCGCTTTTTGTTAACGTCTAATTCTGTATACAGTCTCTCTTCCTAGTTGATCAATTGGCGCACACAATTTACATAATTCAGAAAATAAAGATGATTTTGCTAGACGTAATGCCAGAACAGCCTTACAGTAGACACATGACAATTTTAATTAAAAGCATACTTCTATTGACAAGACAGTAAATCTAGCTAAATACAATACAATAATACCAGTTGTCAAATTATGATAAGACAATCAAATTACAAAGGATAACAAGACAAATTAGTAAAGAGATAACAAGAAATAGTACTAACAAAGAAGAGAAGACGAACAAGGAAACGCACAAAGGATTTCAAGACGACAGACGAAGTAATAAAGAATTACAAGAAGACAGGTAGATACTCAAACAAAAAATACCTAGAAAAGCACATTAGCACCGAATCACTCAACCGAAGGCAAACTAAACATAATATCCGTTTAAAAAATTAATTTATAATCAAATGATGCTGCAAATAATCAAATGAATATTTAGAAAAGCAAACAAAGAAGTTTCAGTGAACAGATTGACAGGAAAATATAGTTCCACAAATATATAACTTATTTGTTATTCGAACATCAGAAAACAACAAAATGGCAAAAGTTTATATCTTCTTATATTTTTAGATCGCCATTTTGTGAGCATATTACAAGACCTCGTATTGAAACACCTGCTGGGATAGACAGTACACAAGACCTCGTATTGAAACACCAGCTGGGATAGACAGTACACAAGACCTCGTATTGAAACACCAGTTTCGATAGACAGCGCACAAGACCTCGTATTAAAACACCAGCTGGGATAGACAGCGCACAAGACCTCGTATTGAAACACCAGCTGGGATAGACAGCGCACAAGACCTCGTATTAAAACACCAGCTGGGATAGACAGTACACAAGGCCTCGTATTGAAACACCCGCTGGGATAGACAGTACACAAGACCTCGTATTGAAACACCCGCTGGGATAGACAGCGCACAAGACCTCGTATTGAAACACCAGCTGGGATATACAGCGCACAAGACCTCGTATTGAAACACCAGCTGGGATAGACAGCGCACAAGACCTCGTATTGAAACACCAGCTGGGATAGACAGCGCACAAGACCTCGTATTGAAACACCAGCTGGGATAGACAGCGCACAAGACCTCGTATTGAAACACCAGCTGGGATAGACAGCGCACAAGACCTCGTATTGAAACACCAGCTGGGATAGACAGCGCACAAGACCTCGTATTGAAACACCCGCTAAAAATGGATAAGCTCAGGCTTGTGTAGCAGGTTCAGCAAAACCGAAGAAGCCGCCGCAGACCTTCTCGTCAATAAATTAATTAAATAATTTCTGGCATTTACATAACATGAATGGCTTCGATAGATAGATAGATAGATAGATAGATAGATAGATAGATAGATAGATAGATAGATAGATAGATAGATAGATAGATAGATAGATAGATAGATAGATAGATAGATAGATAGATAGGTAGGTAGGTAGGTAGGTAGGTAGGATAGATAGATAGATAGATAGATAGATAGATAGATAGATAGATAGATAGATAGATAGATAGGTAGATAAATAGGTAGATAGGTAGATAGATAGATAGATAGATAGATAGATAGATAGATAGATAGATAGATAGATAGATAGATAGATAGATAGATAGATAGATAGGTAGGTAGGTAGGTAGGTAGGTAGGTAGGTAGGTAGGTAGGTAGGTAGGTAGGTAGGTAGGTAGGTAGGTAGATAGATAGATAGATAGATAGATAGATAGATAGATAGATAGATAGATAGATAGATAGATAGATAGATAGATAGATAGATAGATAGATAGATAGATAGATAGATAGATAGATAGATAGATAGATAGATAGATAGATAGGTAGGTAGGTAGGTAGATATATAGATAGATAGATAGATAGATAGATAGATAGATAGATAGATAGATAGATAGATAGATAGATAGATAGATAGATAGATAGATAGATAGATAGATAGATAGATAGATAGATAGATAGATAGATAGATAGATAGATAGATAGATAGACAGATAGATAGACAGATAGATAGATAGATAGATAGATAGATAGATAGATAGATAGATAGATAGATAGATAGATAGATAGATAGATAGATAGATAGATAGATAGATAGATAGATAGATAGATAGATAGATAGATAGATAGATAGATAGATAGATAGATAGATAGATAGATAGATAGATAGATAGATAGATAGATAGATGCTCTATGTATTTATGTAGCGTTGTGAGTTTGCCTCAATATCTGTAATCGGTTTAAAAAGTTGATAAAGTACGATTTGATTAGCACTTTCGCAAAATTTGGTTTTCTTATATTGCTATGCGTAGATTTCTTGTTGTTAGAAACCGATACAGGAAAATTCACACACGCGGTCTCTTTTTTACTTTTTCTGCCATATTAGTCTTGGGAGTCCATTTGTTTGAACAGTCCTCACAAATTAAGGTGAACACTTTCAATTTTGAATGAATGAGCATTTCATTTAGACCTTTAATAATATCATTAGTTGAAGTTCTTATATTGTTGGTGGTAACGAGTAGTGTGTCTATGAAATAATTCGAACCATGTAAAATGTCACTAATGCCCGTGTGTTACCGGGGCCTCATTATGAGGGAAGTAAAGAATAGCGACATTGTGACCTTCCAGGAATGTCGTAAGAGGCGACTAAGAAGATTGATCGATGGCTTGACAAGCTGTCATTGTAAAAAGAATTGTTACGGAAACAGAGCCACATATTTTAGAAGCAGTTATCTCTGCAATATATGCCATTTTGGCATGAATGGTTTCTGTTTTTGAGATTGTGGTTCTGCCCTATGTGCCGTCTTCGGCTCGAAAGGACAATAGGTACATAGATAGAACATGTCACTAAACAACTGTCTCCTATAGGCATTGAAGAACACACATTAGTGAACTCACAATTGTTATGTGATTTTATTGCGGCACACACTTATCAATTACACATACATGATACCTTGTATTAATTATTGTATATGTATGCTATGTTGGAAAATAGGCAGTTTATAATTTCAATCGAACTGATGTAGAATGAGTTCTTAAATGTTATGTAGAGCCAGTCTTTCACTATGGATATGAATCATGAACACTAGGACAACAGACAAGAAAATCACTGGATGCTGTAGGAATTTGGTTTTACAGTAGAATGTTGAGAATACCATGGTCAGCTAAGAAGAGTAATGAAAACGTTCTGAACGAGGCCAAAGAAAAGAGAACTAATTTCCAAAATTAGGAAGAACGAATCATAATTTTTGGGCTATGCAATGGGAAGGGAACAGTTGGAATATTTTGTAACAACTGATACAATAATTAAGGGAAGTAAAGAGAAAAGGTACCAGACAGCTTAAGAGAATGGTTTGGCAGAAGATCAACAAAAGAAATTATAAATAATTGTCGAGATCGAAAGTCGTGGAGAGACATGATCACCAGTGCTAGCATACATGGTACATGATGATGATGAATGTCAATACAAATATGACACTGACTACAACAATTACTTTCGTGTCCGTCCATTAAACGTTACTTAGCATTATTGTTTCTCTATGTGTGAATGTCTACAATCAGCTGACTGCCCAGCTGATAAACGAAGGAGTGGGTATTTGGTTCTTAGAGTTGGATGGAGAGAAAGTAGTGACAGCGAGAAGAACTGACCCCTCCATTCCAAATGCTGCAGTTTAGGTTCATTAAATTGTATATCATTGTGTATCATTGTATATCTCACATTCCTACAATAAGATCACCTAGCTCTGGCAGTGTTTATTATTATTTAAATCTATTGTCGTATCGTGTGGATGATATCAGCGGAATACATGACAATCATTTCACTGGCGATTGACTACATTGATAATTGAGGAAAATGGCTTCATACTACTTCTTCTTCTTCTTTCTTCCTCTTTTCTCTTTCACTGATACCTAAAATGTGTCGTGGTTTATATCATTTGTCGTTCTTGAGCTGCTCGAATTGTCTGAATTAGTGATTTCCCTTTGTTGTTACATGTATCTGTCACTGCATCTATCCATCTTTTTCTGGGTCTTCCTCTTGGTCTTTTTCCGTGCATTCTCGAGAAGAACGCCCTTGATGGTGATTGGTGAGGATTCATTCTGATACTACTTCTTTAAAGGTAGAAATATCACAAGTGAATGATGTCATGGTTGCTGATTTCACCATAATAAGGTTTGAACCAGTTTTTAATGCGAGCAGCTGTACATGGAACTTCGAAGATTTTTGTCAGACTCCGATAGCACAGAGGAAACATCCGATAGCACAGAGGAAACATCCGATAGCACAGAGGAAACATCCGATAGCACAGAGGAAACAACAACGACCAATTTGATATTTGAAAAAAAATTGTTGTACAGTGAATATGAAAGAATGATGCTGGAAACCAATTCACAAAAACTGTGGGAGAGACGTGTGATTTCCGGGGAATATGGCGCCCTGTTCACTGGCTTCTTCAGAGGACACAAAGATAAGTGCTGATTTCCAGTGAACTTTTATGTTTATTTGTTTGTTTTTATTGATATTTGAAGGGATCATGTGATTGTACGCGCTTTCTATTTGAAATAAATACTTTGCTTCTTTTGATTCATTGCATTTTATTACAATTTCCTTATTTAATTACTTATACTCATCCTTGTTGTTGATTGCGGTATTGAACGCGTTAAAAAAGGCAATCTGTTTTCGCCGGTCTGTCGTCAAGGACGCGTAATTCATTTAATTTGTAAAAGGCTCACAGTGTATCCGCGTGCTGCAGAGCTATTTACTGGAGTTGGCCAGTTTATAACGTGGAAACAGATGATTCTGGACGTGCGACTGAGTAATTGCACGTGAGACACGACCATCCACAGCATCGACGTTCAGCGACTAAATCATCTATGAGACTATGACGACGGTAAGTATTCAGATGCAGCCCAAACGACAACATCGAAGAAGGAAAACACGACGGGGCAAGAGGGGTGGCGTTAAACTGTCGAAGTGTGAGAGGCTAGGCCTAAAGTATGTGCGCGTTACATATTGGAACTGAGGGTACATAAATCAACGACGGCCCATTCTTGATAAGCTACTGTGCGGCGTCGATATAATGGTTTTGCAAGAAACTCTTCTTGGTGACAGGACAGTAAGTACCCCTGGATTTCATTGTTTTTACAATAGACGACACCTTGGGCAGGCCATCCTTGTGCGCAACAATATGGTGGCAGCTGAGGTTGATGTGTCTGCGTGGGACAATGCAGAATTGCAGGTACATGCGGTTAGGGTGCAGACCCCTGTTCATTTCGCAATTGTAAATGTGTATGCCTGTAATGGGAAGGTGAACACACAACAATGGCAGAATCTCTTCGAGTTCGATGAAGAGAACGTCATTTTCTGCGGAGACTTTAATGCTAGAGGAAACCAGTGGGTACGTCATAACCAACAAGCAGGGAGAAGACCTAGAGAACGCACTAGTGTCAGTTGATTTAGTGTGCCTGAATGATGGAAGGGCAACAAGAATGGCCACTCGAACAGGGGACTCTGATAGTGTCATAGACCTTGCACTGGTGTCTTCCACCTTCGCACCGGTTTGCAAGTGGAGTGCACTGGGATTCCACGGAACTGATCAATATCCATAGGTCCTGCTAAATGAGAAAAGTAGAAATAGAAGCCAGAAAAGAAAGCTCCACACATTCCGCTACGAGAAAACAGACCAGGACGTCATTAGTAAAGTCAGACATAGGAAACAGAGCGCCCCTCGTAGGAGGCAGGAGAGATGGGCGCAGCCACCCTGGTGGAACGTAGAAGTCGAGGAAACTTGCCGGAGAAAGAGACAAACGGCCAAGACATGGCAGAAAGCTAGAAACAATGGAAGAACACAACCTGAGCTCTTGAAGCGTCTGAAAGTAGAGGTCGACCAAAAATGATGCACTTTAAACTATGTTTAAGCAGGCTAAGGATGCGAAATGGGATGACTTCTGTAAAAAAGTGTGCTCAGAAAAATCGCTAGCCACATTCTGGCGCCTTCATCAGAGCATGAATGGCACAACACGACACAGAGGCATACCAGACTTTCAGAGCACAGGCCGGATATGGCACAAATCTGATGAGAGCAAAGGGAAGGCCCAGCTTGCCCGCTACATTGAGCAGACGGACCAAAGAAATGAGGCTGTAAGAATGAGGATACGGGGATCGCTGACAAAATTGTGTAAGGATGTAGTGCTGGAAGAAGATCTCACAATCACAACCGATACCATTCGCACGACACTTAATAGGTCACACAACACTGCCCCTAGTCCAGATGGTGTTCGGTACGATGACATAGGCGATTTAGCTGACGACGACATGACAAAACTGGCCAATGAGTTTAATGCCAGCATTCGGAGTGGCCAGATTAAGGAGGAGTGGCTACACAGCTACTTACTACCGCTACCGAAGCCAAAAAAGGACAATTCTCAGATCAGTGCCTACATAATCATCACAATGCAGAACACTGCGGGCAAGCTGCTGGAGAAAGTAGTTGCCCGTGTCCTCACCTGTCACCTTGAACACAAACGCGCATTCCCACCCACACTCGGAAGTTATAGATATAACAAAGAGACATGGCTCAATGCGGCAGTCTTTGCCTATGACGTCTTCGAAGGCTTACATAGACGAGAGGAGACATGTGCTGCTGCTATAGATCTAGAGGATGCATACAACAGGGTACCATTTAAATATCTCATGTATATGCTCCTCAAACTGGCGGTGCACCCCTTCCTCATTAGATGGATCGCCGCGGCACTGTTTCAGAGGAAGGTGATACTCAGATGTGGAAGTTAGTCTTCCGAGCCAACATCCATTTGATACAAGGCTCACCATTGTCATCAGTTAACGTGTACACAATAACGTTCACGGAACAACAGCTGAATGGGAGGGGATAAACTATGACTTTTGCTAATGATATTCTGGTATATCGACAGGGAAGAGATAGACGGGGAATCGCCTCCACAATGCAAGACGAACTCGATCGCTTTTCTTCCTGGTGTGGGGTTTAAGGTGCCTTGGTTAATCCTAATAAAGCATCAGTTCCATGGTTCTCCCTTAACAATCATATCGTTAATACGACCACACCGGTAGTACGAATGGGAGCTGATGAGGTGACCAGGGACAAGTTGATGACATAACTCGGAGTTAAGTTTGATCGCAGCCTGTGTTTTCGGGACCACGTCGACCATGTGATAACAAAATCCCGCAAAGTATTAGCCGCCTTTAAGGTCATGGTAGCTGTCAACATCGAGCAGAGGCTACTTACTCTTCTGTTCCAGGGATTAGTCCTCGCACCAATCGAGTATGCCCTGGCAATTCTTACTGTCAATACGACTCAAATTGATAGGCTGGAGAAAATACAAAATGAAACCATGCGCATTATCTTGGGATGTACAAGGGACAGTTCCTGTGTAGCAATGAGGTATCTTCTTGACTTTCCAACCATGGATGACATAATCAAGATCTGGAGAGCACGAGCATACCTGAAGATTAGTACAGATAAAGAGCATCCATTGCACCACATGCTCAACACAGGGAAAGGTGCCAGGCTAAAAAGAGGCAAATTATGGGTGGGCCGAGCAGATGTCATCAAACAGGTCTGTGGGCTTACCAATATCAGCGTTGGTGAGGAGTGGATACCGGTGCCTACGTCATTCAAGGGGACTTTCTCGTGTATTGTCACACTCGGCAGGAAAAGTAGGGAACAGAACCCGATCGTGGTTAATGCTGAGGTCAACGCTCTCATCTGCGATAACACCGATGAGAAAGATGCAGTCATCTATACAGACGGATCTGTAAGACAACACCAAATAAGTGCATGGATATTTACATCACGCTCGTCAGGCAGAATAGTCAAAGAAGACAGTGGTGCATACATCAGGACCACGAGTAGCATGGCAATGGAGGTGATGGCAGTGACCAAGACATTCAAATGATTAGAGTCACAAGACTACACCAACGCATGTATATTGAGTGATTCGATGAACATGATAAAAAAAAGTGGAGGCGGGCTCTGTACGCATGCAATGGGTAGAGTCGTTGCAGAAATCCAAAATACGTAAGGTCACCTTTGTCAAATGTCCCTGGACATGCGGGAGTACGGGGAAATGAAAGAGCGGACAGGTTGGCTAGCTGCACTGTCGTTGAGGACGGGCAACAAAAGCATCGGGCGGACATCATCAATGCCCTCCGAGATGCACAGGACTTCGACAAACACAGATCCACGTCACTTCTTCGGATAATGGAAATGGGAGTTAAGATCGGCACAGCCAGAAATGAGAAACTTAGTGGCCGTGTAAGAAGACTTATCAACCAACATAGAACTGGAGTCGTCAGTCGCTGGACACAGCAAGAATTGCTGAGGAAGGGATCTGAGCACCTATGGACAAGTTCGGAGTGCAATGATGATGACCCGCAAATAACTCAATAACGTGTGACACCAAAATTAGAAGAAGAAATGCTTTCTTGTATTTAATATTTCTATAGATTTGTTTTTAGAAAAATAATAACAAGATTTTGCGAAGATTTATAAATATCTTCTGGAAAATGTGTGTTTTAATTGCGTTGAAAATAATCTAAATACTTCTCCCAACATTAAAAAAAATCCCCCCAAAAAGAAAGAGGCGTTGGACTTACATTGGAGATGTATTCAAGATGAATGAAAAATCGAATCCCCCTTCAGACACTCAAATGGGCACTAGAAAGCAACAGGAAAAGATGAAGATCGATAGAGACGGATAAACTATCAATAGAAAACGGTCAATCTTGAGTTTCAAAAATACGGTTGACCTGTGAGAATAGCAGAACAGCGTACCAGATGGAGGGTGATGGCTCATGTCCCGTGTGTCATGTTAGACTTAGGGGTAGTATGAATGAGTGAGTGAATGAATGAATGAATGGACGTTTACTTTTTTGTTTAAATAATAACCTTTAAGGCATACATCAAAGTTCACTCCGTCTCCATCTTTTTTGCACATTTGTTTGCCCAAAAATGACGGTAAAACAGTGTAAATGTTCTTTAAAAACATCACAGGAACGCATTTACTTTTACAGCAGTCGAAATCATTCAGAAAAAAGGTTTATTTTGAATGCACGTTATACATCTCCTCCACATGACTAGAGTACAAAGTAGCGTAACAAGGCTGATAGTTTTAGGGAACGCAAGTATCTTTAGTAGTAGCGCGCTGTGTTGATGGACATAAACTAGCGTAACAAAGCTGATAGTTTTAGGAAACGCAAGTATCTTTAGTAGTAGCGCGCTGTTTTGATGGACATAAACTAGCGTAACAAGGCTGATAGTTTTAGGGGAACGCAAGTATCTTTAGTAGTAGCGCGCTGTGTTGATGGACATAAACTAGCCTAACAAGGCTGATAGTTTTAGGGGAACGCAAGTATCTTTAGTAGTAGCGCGCTGTGTTGATGGACATAAACTAGCGTAACAAGGCTGGTAGTTTTAGGGAACGCACGTATCTTTAGTAGTAGCGCGCTGTGTTGATGGACATAAACTAGCGTAACAAGGCTGATAGTTTTAGGGAACGCAAGTATCTTTAGTAGTAGCGCGCTGTGTTGATGGACATAAACTAGCCTAACAAGGCTGGTAGTTTTAGGGAACGCAAGTATCTTTAGTAGTAGCGCGCTGTGTTGATGGACATAAACTAGCGTAACAAGGCTGGTAGTTTTAGGGAACGCAAGTATCTTTAGTAGTAGCGCGCTGTGTTGATGGACATAAACTAGCGTAACAAGGCTGGTAGTTTTAGGGAACGCAAGTATCTTTAGTAGTAGCGCGCTGTGTTGATGGACATAAACTAGCCTAACAAGGCTGATAGTTTTAGGGGAACGCAAGTATCTTTAGTAGTAGCGCGCTGTGTTGATGGACATAAACTAGCGTAACAAGGCTGGTAGTTTTAGGGAACGCAAGTATCTTTAGTAGTAGCGCGCTGTGTTGATGGACATAAGTTTGAATCCTGGTTTGGGCTGACTATCGTTTTTTGTTCATTTTCAAAGAATTTCAAATGGCTCTCCATTTGAAACCCGTGTTCATGTGTTCGTTTCTCGCCTCGGAGTCTTCACCACGAAAATAAAATAAAAGTGTTTATAATTATTGTCTGCAGCCACACAGATTTTCCCTTTTTTAAGAGCGGATAGGCAGAGAGAGAGAGAGAAAGAGAGAGAGAGAGAGAGAGAGAGAGAGAGAGAGAGTCAAAGGGAGAAGATGCCGGATGGATTGTTGAAATAAACACTGGAAAAGATCAACGGTGGAACTGTTTACAGTACACAAGATGAATGTGTGTGATTTCAACCATTAAAGAATTGTTATTAATTAACCTTGTCTCTTTTTTTTTATCTTTCAATGTCTGGAAGCAATGACTACTATTGACAGTTGCGTGTTGTCGCTTCGTGGTTCATGTCTACTACTGCTACTTTTTACTTTCTCTTATTTTCAGATCGACAAAACGTTCAGTGAAAGACACGCATAGTTTCGTCGTTCAGGGCAACAACACAATCTATCCGTCTTTCCTGGTCCGTTGGTATCCAACATTGAATACTCCATGTATGACCCACACTACACACTTTTGCCTTCATGCTTAGGTACATGCTGTCTTTGGTTTACCTTGCTTTTGCCCAGCTTTTTGCGTCTTTTGAATGATAGCTCGCATGTTTCTGCACACATTCTGACCACTTTTATATATAAAGACATAAACTGTTTTGTGGCAAATAATATGTTCTGATAGACTGAAATATCAACTTCAACGTATTAGTCCACAGCACTTGTAGGTGCAGGTGTTATTGATCTTCGCAAATCTAGTACCCACAGACTTGGGTCGACTGGAGAAAGTTGAGCTGGGATTGAATCGTGGGCCGACTGGAGAAAGTTCAGCGAGGATTGAATCGTGGGTCGACTGGAGAAAGTTCAGCTAGGATTGAATCGTGGGCCGACTGGAGAAAGATCAGCTAGGATTGAATCGTGGGTCGACTGGAGAAAGTTCAGCGAGGATTGAATCGTGGGCCGACTGGAGAAAGATCAGCTAGGATTGAATCGTGGGCCGACTGGAGAAAGATCAGCTAGGATTGAATCGTGGGCCGACTGGAGAAAGATCAGCTAGGATTGAATCGTGGGTCGACTGGAGAAAGTTCAGCGAGGATTGAATCGTGGGCCGACTGGAGAAAGTTCAGCTGGGATTGAATCATGGGTAGACTAGTGCAAGTTAAGCATGGATTGAATCATATGTAGTCTAGAAAGTTTTAAGCTGTGATTGAATAATGTGTCGACTTGAGAATGTTCAGCTATGATCAAATCAACGTTAACTTTATTGCAAAGCTCAGTGCGATACAATTACGTCACAGCCACGCCTACTTTTCACAGACTGAACGTGTTCGAATCAATGGAAGAACCACCTTCTTACTATCAATAAGTAGAGCGCACTGTAAGAATTTTAGAATCTATAGTTTAAAGAAGGACAAATATGTATAGAGACGTCGTTTCTTACTTACTCTCCGTATAAGAGATTTAAAACTCAATATAAGTGGCCATTTCGCACAGATTCCATTTCCCAGAAATAGAAACCACTAATTATTCACATCCTTCTCACTCCAGACATTTTATCTGGTAACTACAACAAAGTGTTGATAAACCGGAACCGGAAATTATTATTACTGTCTCTACCCACAATTTTTTCAACATTTAAATCGGAAAAATTTTTTTGGGAAAAAAAAATCAAATAAAAGCCCAGTGTCTTGAATTTTTGTTTTTACGCACAAATTGATTATTGGATAGACGTATCTAAATCTTGTGTCAGCCATTTTTACTTTTACTGTTTATAAATGCGACCATTTCGATGCAAATGTTTCCTGGGAAATGAATACAAGTACGGGTGTCAAACTCTTGGAAATGTCAAACCTGTTAAAACAGTCTCAGTATCGACAGGCAACAGGTTTTCGGCCCAGAAACGCAGTCGTGAAACGATTAAGAAAAAAAGGTCTCAAATTTCCAATCGCACACGATTCTTTTACCTTCAGATACTTACTTGTTAAAAACTCAAGCTAGACAGCTTTATTTGATCTCGAGATCTGGTCATGATCACGAGATGTAGTTAATCAGTAGGTAGCGTTCAGAAAACTCGTCTAATTGTAGCCTCCAGTGTCGCAGCTTGCTATTAGCTCAATTAACACATCGTATGTGGTAGATCAACAGTCACTGTTGGTAAGAATCGGTTTTTATTTAGCCGTATCTCGGGTAGTTACATGGAATTAAGCCTAGTTGTCGGGGATGAGTTTTAGTTAAGCTTGTAGACTTGTAACTGAAGTCAAACGAGATTTGTAAATTGAATAGATACGTTTTTTTTTGATCTCATATATTAATGTATGGAGTTATATAATCGACGTCAATGTCCCATGAGAATTTCTATTTTTTTAAATCGTTAAAAATTGTGTGTTCTTTCTTAATTCACATTGCATTAGCTTGTCATTATTTCCATTAGCTCTTTTGTTTTGATAGAATATGAAACAGTTATCAATTGGATCGGGTTTGAATGAGGAGAACTTTGGTCAATTAATGTAACTGGGTTATGTAGATATGGATTACTGAATCTAGCAATAAGCATATTGTTGTTTTAATTATGGAGAGGGTGTTCAAATTAGGGTAAAACTGCAGTATATCTCCGTAATGGTATACGAGCTGTTTCTAAATTAATCATCCATATTATTGTAAATAGTTAGCACGAGATCCTAGCATTGCAGATCTAACAGATACAATGACGAAATACAGCCAACTTAGACTGGCCCACACATGAGACGCTATGAAAGAATCGAGAACCTACTAGAGTGTTAGAGAATGACTGTTTCGGAAGCTGAGGCAACTTGAATCGATGTGCAGAATTGTCAGAGAATCGCGGTTCAAAGATCAAGACAATGGTGAAGACACGATCATTGACCGACATATCTATGTCAATGTAAGTTGTTGGTGACTGTTTGCCCTTGACCGTCTGGGTTGTTGGTAATGTTTTTATGTTTGCACAGTTATGTCCTCATCTCTCTCTGTTTGAAACAAGTCTTTGTGGTCAAACGAAGATGAGACCTAATTTATTTTAACTTTTTCTTCCTATTTCTTATTTTTTGTTTAACCTGCATCACTAATTCTGATTGTTTGCCGGTCTATTCACAAACTGATGTGTTAACTCTAAAGATCTTCGAGCGGTTTTGTTTACATTTTAGCGCAAACCAACTAAGTAAAAATATGCTTGTTAGACCCTGAGCTGGAAAAATCAATGTCCTACAATTGATGTGATCTAATGCCGAAACGTTTACTATTTCGATATACTATGACCCCCCTCTCGAGCCTGAAATGCAAATGGGGAAAGAAAGAAAAAAGACTGACATCTTTTATATTTCTCTCTATAACTATACGTTTCAATGATAATTGTAAAGACTTCTATTTTCTGTTACTGTTTGACTTCAACATAACAGGTTCAACCATTTGGCATAGTAAGGGAATAGCAAAGGTAGCGTAATGATCGATCTCCCTGATAGATCAATAATTAAATAATTTTTTTGTTATTCTTTCACATAGCAACATGTCTTAAATGGTATTCCAATGAAGAAGGAAAGGAAATTACAAAGAAGTCAGAGATGATACAAAACATTAGGATGTGGTTTCAAATCATCATGACCTTGCACAATTTTCTGTCCACAGTGCATCGTATAAATTCTGTTGTTGAATGTTGTCCATGCATGACACTAAATTATCTACTATCCTTTCTCTTCGTCGATTACTCTTTCCATGTATTTTGTCAGTTATAACCGAATATTTTAACATGTCATCTTATCATGATGTGCCTGAAACATATCGATTCCATCAAACATCAAATGTCATCTTATCATGATGTGCCTGAAACATATCGATTCCATCAAACATCAAATGTCATCTTATCATGATGTGCCTGAAACATATCGATTCCATCAAACATCAAATGTCATCTTATCATGATGTGCCTGAAACATATCGGTTCCATCAAACATCAAATGTCATCTTATCATGATGTGCCTGAAACATATCGATTCCATCAAACATCAAATGTCATCTTATCATGATGTGCCTCAAACATATCGATTCCATCAAACAACAAATGTCATCTTATCATGATGTGCCTGAAACATATCGATTCCATCAAACATCAAATGTCATCTTATCATGATGTGCCTGAAACATATCGATTCCATCAAACATCAAATGTCATCTTATCATGATGTGCCTGAAACATATCGATTCCATCAAAAATCAAATGTCATCTTATCATGATGTGCCTGAAACATATCGATTCCATCAAACAACAAATGTCATCTTATCATGATGTGCCTGAAACATATCGATTCCATCAAACATCAAATGTCATCTTATCATGATGTGCCTGAAACATATCGATTCCATCAAACATCAAATGTCATCTTATCATGATGTGCCTGAAACATATCGATTCCATCAAACATCAAATGTCATCTTATCATGATGTGCCTGAAACATATCGATTCCATCAAACATCAAATGTCATCTTATCATGATGTGCCTGAAACATATCGATTCCATCAAACAACAAATGTCATCTTATCATGATGTGCCTGAAACATATCGATTCCATCAAACATCAAATGTCATCTTATCATGATGTGCCTGAAACATATCGATTCCATCAAACATCAAATGTCATCTTATCATGATGTGCCTGAAACATATCGATTCCATCAAACATCAAATGTCATCGCAACTTAGTGCCTTTGAAAAAGAGTGATCTTTGGTAGAAAAAAGAAAAATCCCTTTTACGACATGGATGCCATGTGTTTTTATTATTTATTTGATATTGACAAATATTCCCCATTCTTCATCTCATTCGCGTAATTTGTTACCTACGTTCTCTTTCCGCCTTCTTTCTTCTGCTGTGTTCCATTGAATACTGTTTTTATGCATAGATAAACACCAGGGGCATTAATTCTGCTAAATATTTCCTTATTGTTTGTATATCAACATAATTAATCAAATTAACATCCAGTGGTATACACACACATCACATACACGTGCAGTAATTTCACAATTTAACGGATCTTGCATTAAACGCAAATTTAATCAAACATTTTTAAAACAGAATTTGCATTATTTAATAGATTTAGAACTTTATTTATGTCGTAAAATTGTTGTCATATTTCATTACAAGCTTAATTAAAAGACTCCCGTCATATCTGTTTCATAACATGTCACAGCCAATATAATTGCTTGATCATCTCGACATTAATGTTTGACATGATAAAAATGATGTCAACTTGCTCGCTTATTCTAGTCAATAGTTTGTCTTCCATATTAGAAGTTTGGTAAACTCCAAAACGGTGATGTCGATTGAAAGAGTGGAGAATACCAAAACATCTGCGACTAGTGAACAACTAACTAAACGTCCAAATACTGCTCAGCCGACCAGTTCACCAATGGTGTTGTTTTGGGATTATTAATTATATTTTGCACTGTTTAGTTTAATAATATACATACGTTTCTCATGTTTACATATTTAAATAATATTTAATTCACCGACCTATCGTGCGCATTGCAAGTTCTTTGCTAATATTTTATCACTTAGATTCAATTTGATGTATTATCGGAATTAAAAACACTGTCCACAATGAATCCATTATCACTGAATGTTAACATTTTATATACACAAACGTCTTGATAGATACAGCGACTGACAGCTGACCATGATCTCACTTGATCTCCCGAAAGGTCTTCTAGAGGCACAATCCATACTTTTTAAAGACGCCAGGATCACAGTGGCGGGGTCTGTTTGTAAAGGGAACCTAGTATTTGAGTTTCTTTTGGAATAGACACGATCGAGCTTCTTCAGTAGAACTCGAGATATCAAGAGAATTATCGCAGCCAGAACACCTTCACATGAACTAAAGGCTGGCTTTGACCATTAGCATTAGATCAATATCATTGTCGTTAGCATCATCATCATGATTATCAATATCATCATCGTGACCTTCTTCATACCACTTGATTGTTAAATTATCAATTTTCTGGTACAAAATTTTCGGAAACAAATTAATAGCACAGCCTCCATTTTCCTACAGTGTTTTCCCCTTTCTTTCCAACTTTAAAAGATTTAGGGGTTCATCATTGTGTAAACTAATTTTGTGTAAACAATGAACAAAGTAAAGAAAACAACATTAGGTAACAAACCAAATTCACTCTGAAGGTATCCTGGAAGCCAAAGTTGCATTATGTTCCACAAATGAGCACAGTCCATCCTGAGAACCACCTCACAGTCCATCCTGAGAACCACCTCACAGTCCATCCTGAGAACCACCTCACAGTCCATCCTGAGAACCACCTCACAGTCCATCCTGAGAACCACCTCACAGTCCATCCTGAGAACCACCTCACAGTCCATCCTGAGAACCACCTCACAGTCCACTTTGGCTCTTTAAAAACCCAGTGGAAGTAACTCTTCTTTTCATCCATTTCTAATGATAATTCCTGTTTTCGCTTAATGTTACATTATAATTTAATCTCTTTTCTACACATTTAAAAAAAAACAATCGTATTTTGTAGTATGGGTTACCGTACGACGTTTCATTTCGTATGTTATAATTGTTGTCAAATTGTGTATGAATTCCATTTAAAATGTTTCTTTCACTTGGACATTCTCTCAATTCCGATTTTTCTAAATGTGTAAGTTGTTGCCAATGTGGCTTGCTTTCGATCCCAGTAGAAGAACTTTAAGTGTTGTAACGTTGTCTTGCTCTTTTATCTTGCCTTGTCAGCAAAACTGAAACACTATTGTTTGTATCTGATGTCAAAGCACTCCAGCTCATGTCTTGGAGCTCGGTCATTTTCAATAGAAAACAAAGACGTGCAAACTGGTGGTAGCAGTAGCTCAATGGTAATGCACGCTAGCTCTCAATATTGTAGCTTGTCGTTTCTATCTTTTTCGATATTGCCTGCAGTCTTAACACGAGGTTATCTGTAATAACTGCAGGGATATTAAATATACAATAACTTAGACCTTTCAAGGAGTTATATTCTAGTCTAGTTTAGACAACATATCATTCTCTGACGTCACGCCTGACAGGTGACAGAGGCTCTATTCCTTTCTCTTCCTGCCTGCCGTCAAGGCTCCAGTAGCCACACAGGCAAAGATTGAGCTCGTGGTGCAGGCTACTATTACTACAGCAGACTTCTCTAAAGCCAATTTATCAATCGTTTCATTGCTGTCACCTCCGCGTTTAGGGCTGTCATTATATAACTGATAACGATTACTTGTGTGTTTTACTAATTAGCATAAACACGTTTCAAGCTTTGTAAACGAATTCATCATCATCATCAAGTACCAAGCCTGCTGGCGTTGGTGATCAAGTCTCTCCATAACTTTCAATCACGAGAGTTATTTATCATTTCTGTTGTTGACATGCCATTCTCTTAAGCTGTCTGGTATCTTTTCTCTCCTGCTTCCCTCTATCTCGTCGTCCCTCAATTTTCCCAGTTGTTATATATAATATATTCCAGCTGTTCTCTTCTCATTACAAGGCCAAAAAATGATTATTGTTTCTTCCTAATATTGCAAAATTATTTTTTCTTTGGCCTCGTTTTCATTACTCTTCTTAGCTGTCCATGGTATCCTCGACATTCTTCTGTAAAACCACATTTCTACAGACTCCAGTGCTTTTCTTATCTGTTGTCCTATTTTCCTATTTCACATCCATATGTTAAGACTGGCTCTACGTAACATTTAAGAACTCTTTTTCTTCTTTCTATTGTATATAATTATACGAATTATTATAAGCATGATATGTTTATTAAATACTTAAACTTGTTTATTAAAACTTGTATATCCGTCATAGAAATCAATTAGCAACAAGAGAATATGATATTATTCTTACTGCTCTTAAGAAATATAAATAAGTTAGTGCGACCATTTGAAACAATGTTGCAGGAAAATACCGAAAGTAAAAGAGAAAATGCAAACCGTTTCTTATTTGTTAATAAGAATGGAACACCTGTAGGTCTGAGTGGAGTGCATTGTTGTCAACTGTATCAAAAATAAACAAGAAGTGAGGAACTGAGTTGAAGAAAAAGGAGAATTATACACAATAAAAGATATGAAGACTGCATAAATGATGGACAAGTCTTGGTTTCATCTGACCTTCAATCTGCTATAAAGACAAAGAGAGAGAGAGAGAGAGAGAGAGAGAGAAAGACAGAGAGTGAGAGAAAGAGAGAGAGAGAGAGAGAGAGAAATATTGAGATACTTTTGCAGGGAACCTTGGACCAACTATTTTCATTGGACAAAAGGCAGAGAGAGAGAGGAGAGAGAGAGAGAGAGAGAGAGAGAGAGAGAGAGAGAGAGAGAGAGAGAGAAAGGAGTGATATATAAAACAAAAAAGTCCCTGCCTAATTTTCCCTTAGGGGCTGTTAACCATATAGTTACTTCTCTGATGTCCTGGCTAATTGTTTGACCTTTAAACCAATCTCTTGTTAATTTTTATATTGCTGACATTTCCGCCACTGTCTTGCTTCTCTTTCCTATCTTTACAGTGTTATCTTGAAGTCAGTGTTAATAACACTACAAGAGTTGGTGTACTTCATGCAGCTAACTTAAAGCTTTCACTAATTCTGAAAATGGCGGTTTAATTTGACTAATTATTTTCCTTCCCAGAAATAAATATTGAAAATTGTCATGTTTTAATCTTTAAACATTTGGCATTGTCGTCATCGAGGTCTTTCATCTCATGTAAATGCTGTTCTCACAATTTAAATCAAATTGCAAGTCAGCTACATTTTAGTAGTCGGTAAAAGTGTCGTTTTCATGTTTATATGTCGTATTGGTGTTTATATTTAATGTGGTAATAATTAAACAATATGAGGGTATGCCGTGAGACATAATGTCAAATGTAATACAAATAGAAATTTGTAGAAGAATTGTTCCAAAGGGAACTTGTGCTAGGGTTATATTGTTGGCTTATTAGTTATCTCTTGATTGGACATTTTTTAATGTTGACAATATTACGTATATCACAGCATCATTTTCATCATCATCATTGAGTGCCGTCTCCGCATCGAAGGTTGGCTACCATGGAGCGCCATTCCACTCTGTCTCTTGCTTTGATGGTGCAGATTGCCATAGGCTGACTTGTCATATCATAGCACAACGTTTTAAACAATGGGTTTGACACAACTAACAGTCAAAGACGATGAATCATTCATATTCATATTTATTAATCATTAATTTGCACTTGACATATAGTGGTGTACGTACTTTATAAATACTTTTCTTCATTGAGATTAATGCTCAAGGCAAACACCGATCTTGATGGAGCCATCTCTAGTACGTATTGCTTGTGACAGTTACTATTCTATCTTACTTTCATAACTGTCTTACGTTACACTTCGATTATATTTGATTTACTTACTATTTGTTCTCTGGAGCACAAAACTTCTGAATCTCACTTGAAAACACTTCACAAATAAATGATATTATTACTCTCTCTAACGTTCTCTAGGTTTCTAATTCGCTTGTTTATGTTCTTATTTTATCTACTACTCAACTAACTGATAAGATCTACTTCTCAATCTTTCAATCTAATTTAAGTTCTAGTGATCTAACGCTTTCACTGGATCTTCTTTCTATATTTCTGTTGATGAAAACTATTAACTTGTGGACATTCCTCACTATCATGAAGACGGACTATGCTCGTCTTTTTACATTTCTGATTCTTGACTCTACTTCTCAATCTTCAAAACTTACTAATTTTGTGTTTGCGGGAGGTTAAGTACACCCGTCCCATTTGCATAGGCTCTTCGCTTACTCTTTTCGAAGGACATCCGCAGCCAATCATTTGTCGCGAGGAAGTCTAAACTCTCATTGAAATATGTGTCAAAATTGACAAAACAAGGAGCTATCTTGCCACCTTGTTTAACCTCCAGTTTTAAAAATAACGCTATTATGAACACTTAATACTAATATTTGAGTTTAATGTTTGTTGCGCAATAAAAGCAATGCTCAACACGACAACGGTTTACGGGCCTCCTAAACTATTTATAGAACTGGAGTCGTCAGTCGCTGGACACTGCGGGAATTGCTGAGGAGGGGATCTGAGCACGTATGGACATGTTCGGAGTGCAATGATGATGACCCGCAAATAACTCAATAACTCAATACTAATATTTATCTCATGAACTTGACCTGTCCCTATATTTGTTTGTAAACCTTATTCCTGGACATGTTGACTTTCTGAACAGGTTGACTTTCTGAACAGGTTGACGGTTCAAGTCATGATGTTACAATTATCCCAGCACCTTTTCCAATAACAATTGGAAAAGTTCCACTCTGTCAATAATTCTGTTACTGCTATCGCCTACACCTTTTGCAATAACAGTTGAAAACGTTCCATTAACTACTGTTACCTTTCTGCGTTGAAATGTTTACCTATTTCTCTACTCACAACTCAATTATGGGAAATTTTTCTATTTCATTCTATATGTATACTTTTACTATCTGAGAAGGTAAATTTATTACAGATGTAAATTTATTGTATAAATATTATAATGGGGCAACACAAGAACATAAATACGTATATTGTGAGTAATGAGAAATATGTTATGAGCTGCAAAATAATATTACTAGTGACATAATATATTGTATTAAAGTGTTTATTAACCTTTCGTGCCGTAACCGGCCCATATACTCAGACATAGACCTAGGTACTCCTTCTCTTATCTAAATTTGTATTTCAGCAGTTTTCAATCCTTGTAAAAATAATCTATCAAATCTCGCCATTTGTCTCTGTTCTGTGCAAGTAGCTCTATCTCATTGAGGGTGCCGATTCCTGCTGCTCTTGCCTCTCTCATCAATGTTCTTCTCAGTGTCTCTCTGGGTCTTCCCATTTTCCTATTACCTGTTGTTTCCCATATGAGGGTTTGCTTTGCTATTCGGTTAATATCTCTTCACATCACATGTCCAACATATGACCATCGTCTTTTCTTGATTACTGAAGATATTAGTAGTTGATTGGCGATTTCTCTAATTTCCTTCTCTAATTAAAGTATGTCAACTATTAAATGCACCAGCAAGCAGACATTTCAACTGTAGTGGTATCTTAATCTAATATTAAGCGATATTTTTGAATATACTTGGCGCACTATTCCTAGCGAACTGGACTACTACGGACAAGGGGTAGGGTTCGATCCCAACCGACGGCTCCGGGTTCACCCAGCCTTAAATGGGTACCGGATTTTTTCTGGGAAAGTAAAGCAGCATGGGCGTAATACCGACCACATTACCCCAAAAAAATCATGTGCTGAAGGTCTGTAAAATATAGGGTCACTAACACCATATTTCCCTATACGCCACTTGGCGTGACGGGGGGTACTTTACTTTTTTACTTTTACTATTCCTAGCGTATGCCACCTTCGTGTGTCTTCGTGTTCTACAGAATGAGTGAGAAGGCATCAGTACCTGGGGTTAGATCTGAAAAAAAAAAAATAATATACATAATATATATAACTTTTATTTGCATGCACGTGCTATTGTCATGTAGAAATTGTATTTTATGGTGGAAAGTTGGAGAAAGGGAGAAGAGTGTGATGAAACAGAGCGAGAGAGAGAGAGAGAGAGAGAGAGAGAGAGAGAAAGAGAGGACGACCCGGTAGTGGAGGAAAGAAAAAGTAAGAAAATAAAAGTAAGAAAGAAAGAAATAAAGAATGAAAGAAAGAAAGAAAGGAAAAAATAAAAAAATGCTCATTAAACTATACATATTAAGTAGAGAGATTACCGGTGTAATGTGGTTGTTATGCTTTCACTACAGATTAAACACACGAGGTTAACGGGAAAATAAAATGAAGAAATTAATCGAAATCCGTATCTCGTACAGGGTTGAACATTCGTAATCAATTTTTCTTTGCTTGATTATTGACATTCTGGACCTACATATTGACAATTGGTTACTACATTTCTATATCTTCCTTATTAACATATACGAATTATCAACTTCCACCACCACGATGCATTCCCCTTACTCAAACTGAAAGTAGTGACAAAGCTATATCATCTTTCTGATCTCGAAAATCGTCAAAAGTGCAAACGATTGTTGAGGACTAAGTCTCACTATCTAACTTTCAAAGCGTCTTTTTAAAAATGTACGCGCCATTGACTCCAACTCACACAATCCCTTCCATTACTAATCCCAACGCTAAAGTCATTACTAATACCAACGCTAAAGTCAAAGATTCATCGCTCTTATCAACTCGCTGAATAGACGAAATTATCAAAGACAGCTGTCGCCTAAGTTTTTCCTCATCGAAGACACTGACTTTCGCAATCAAATATTTGACTAAATACATTCCCCTTTTAGTGACTTGCAAAAGAACTAGTATTAACAATTATAATGTTTGTTTTTTTATAATCGTGATTGCAAATATTTCTTGCTCAAATCTTTTCTCCACCCAAGGGGTTGGGAGTGCACAGCAGTTTTAAATCTACTTCTTGGGCCTGTCAAAATTGCTTGGCGTGCTTATACTAGCCCACGGACCATAGGTTCCCATCCCTCTTATACAATAAACCCAAGTATACTATATACAGGGTGTTTTTAAAGTCGCAGTGCAGTGAATATTTCTAATATTCAGTAAATGACGTAATCATCATCTACGTACCACAATTTTGTAAACCACATTTATGAACAAACCGCTGCTTCCTTTAAGGTTTTATTTACGTAAAGGACGGGCACTACGCTACTTTCACTGTCTCATTGCTTGAAGGAAATGGTGTTGACGATTGAAAACAGGGTATTTCTGGTTGAGCATGTCTTTCGTAATGGCGGTAAATATACGGATGAGGTCATTAGACAATTCGTGAGGAAATTTCCAGACTCACAAGTCCCTCACCGAAATTATGTTACAAAATTGATCAAAAAGTTTCGTGAAACCGGTAGTGTGGTAGATGCATACCGATCTGGAAGACCTTCAATTTCACAAGACCAAATTATGGAACTCCAAGACAGAATTACAATGAGTCAAAATGCATCTTTAAACCACTTGTCTCAACAGGTGCAAATATCTAAGAGTTCTGTTCACAAGGTTTTAAGAAGTGAACCGTATCGTCCATACAAATTAACTGAAGTGTCTCAACTCCAAGAAAGAGATTATGAATCCCGTTTAATCTACTGCATGTGGTTTCAGAATTTTATTTATGAACATGGCTCTGCCATCCTTGACGTCACTTTTTTCACTGATGAGGCCTGGTTTCATTTATCCGGTTATGTGAACAGTCAGAACAATCGGCTGTGGAGCAGTGAAAACCCCCATGAATTTCATCAAGTGCCGCTTTACGATCAAAAAGTCGGAGTGTGGTGCGCTATAAGTCGTATGCGGATAATAGGACCTATATTTTTTAATGAAACAATAAATGCAGAACGTTACCGTACTTTAATTCTGGAACCGTTCATAGCACACCTTACAGAACGGGAAATTATGGAATCCTGGTTTCAGCAGGATGGGGCAACAGCACACACAGCCACAACAACACTCAATTATTTAGAAAGCATATTTGCAAATCGCATTATTTCACGTGGAATCTGGCCTGCTCGTTCAACAGATCTAACACCCCCAGATTATTATCTGTGGGGGGCATTGAAGGGGAAAGTTTATGAAAATAATCCGCAGACAATTAATTACATAAAGACTGAAATAATAGACAAGATTAAACAAATATCACCAGATATTATTCTGAAGGTTTTCGCAAATATGGAAAGACGAATCGCGACATGTCTTGAGGCCCGTGGTGGACATTTTCAACATATGCTTTAGGCACAACTTTATTGTGTTAATACCAACATTACCCATTATAAGGGGAGCCGCGATAGCTCAGTGGTTAGTGAACTGGACTACCACGGACAAGGGGTAGGGTTCGATCCCAACCGACGGCTTCCGGGTTCACCCAGCCTTAAATGGGTACCGGATTTTTTTCTGGGAAAGTAAAGCAGCACGGGCGTAATACTGACCACATTACCCCAAAAATCATGTGCTGAAGGTCTGTAAAATATAGGGTCACTAACACCATATTTCCCTATACGCCACTTGGCGTGACGGGGGTACTTTACTTTTTACCCATTATAAGCTCGCCGATAGCAGTCAAGTATATTTGAATAATACCATTTATTTTACAATTTGTGTGACGCATTAGTTAACCGCATTTCTGGTGACGTTTTTTCTTCCGAGAGTAGAAATTCACTGCACTGCAACTTTAAAAACACCCTGTATATATATATATATATATATATATACACAAACATATGATTACTTTTCACACACCCACACACGAAACATACGATATTTAAATGTGAATTCAGAGACCTCAACCGCATGTTTATGTTATGACAGATAATCATGCATGAAGATGGTTCATCACGCTGTTTTTCTAGTAGATTCATTTAGGAAGAAATAGCGGGGAAAACGCCCTTACATTAAACCGAGGCAATTTGCTTCAATTAGGCAAGTTAAACATGCTGTGAAGTGTCCTATCAACTACTGCCCTGTTGCTACATAACCGAGAAAAAAGTTCTTCAAATAATTCTATGGATTATTCTCTTTTTTGAGAACATCTCATCTTTAACGACCTTTGATCAATTTCTTGATAATTGATTAGCTCTTGAAGTCTTCATCAAATATTCGTTTTTTGCTCTTGCCAATTATATTTTACCACGGCTCCAGTTTTCAGTATAAAAAGATAGTTATGCCTGCCAGTTTTCGCGGTTAACTGCTCACTTAATGAAATAAGAGCAACAGTCATTACACGGTCTTCCATGAGAATGCGGGATTTGTGTAAATATGTCTCTGATTAGTTATTCCATCATCGAGTTTCACTCTTAATCTGAATGTTCATATCTTTTCATGTAGAAAAAAACTGCAATCGCCTGCACAGGAACATTGTTACTGGATCGCATGTTCTGACTTCTAATTATAGTTCTAGTAATTATGTTTTCTATTTTTACATTAACATCAGATGGGAAACTTCTTACCGAGGTTAAAATAGAATCGCACAGACTAAGAATTTTACTTTGTAAAATAAACTGCGAAATATGTAATGCAACAAGTTGTTATCATTGAAAGTTTTAAAAACAGTATTACCTTGTAATATCGAACTAATGTTTCTTTATGACTGGGAATCATTGACAGCAAACTAAGAGATAAAACCAATAGAATCAACTGAAATTTGCTTTATTTTTTAAAGAAGATTGTTAAAAACAAACGGTCACCTCACAAAATAAAAATATTAAAAAATCAATGAAGAGGTATTAAAAGAGGCAGCAGTACCCACGTCCTCCTAATTTTAGAACCTTTTCAACATATTACCCACGACGGCTCATTTAGCTGGTCTCTTTTAAAATTGCAGTTCGGTCGGTGTTTGACCAGGCTCCGGACTACAGGGAAGTTACTTATTTTCCTTTTTAAATAGTCTGGAATATTATCGTCATATACTTAGATTTCTGTGTGTATCTACTTATATAGATATATATTTGTTTTGTGTCCATTGTTCCAGCTGAAGACATACTAAGCCGAAATGTCATTCAGCTTTTGTTTAGTTCCTCACACACGTAAAGCAGTAACCATATCACTTTGTCCTTTTCATTTTGATTCTTATCATCAGCTTTACAGAGTTTCGCATTTTATTACATCTTGATGCATTTTGTTTTGTCTTTACCCCATTAAAAAAGGCAGATGAAGAGACGGAGATTATAAGGCAAATTAGAAAAGACAGTCCAAATTTGTGGTTCACGTGTGGAGAAGGGACAGGCTGGGACACTTCTGGAATACCAGAAGACAAAGTAACAACAGGAAAAATAGAAGGCAGGAGAGATAGAGGCAGACATAGAGCAAATGCTGGTGGCTGGCTTCATGGCTTGGTACGGGAAATGACCTACGGTGGAACTATTGCACAGACCACAAAATCCAGAATAATGGAGGGACATGATATCCAACCTCTTTCGATGTGGGCCATGTATGAATGAATGAATTTGATTTAATGACAAGTGGAACATATTGTGGCAATTAGGACGATTCATTATAGAGGAGATCAAGGGAAACAGAAAAGATGAAGACGAGCATATCATGTACGAAGTTTATACAGAGTTTCGAGGCAAAGGCGAGCCTCACAGCACCAGAGCTGGAAGTTGTCAGCGACCCACAGCTGATGGTTTGCGCCAGGATCGGTGAACCAGAACCATCCAGACTCTGCTCCACCTCTCCGCGGTGCCTTTAGTAATAGACTAACTTGTCCAGTTTGGCCAAGCGAGTAGGGGTCGAAGAGGGAAGACAACCCGGTACTAAAAAATGTCGCGCTGAAGTCGGATGTGTTGGGCCGAAAGGCGCAAATATCACAGTTATACTGCAAACCACAACACAGCGCAGACACACCAACTTAACGTCCGTTTAAGGGCGGATGATGAAAAGGACTTCTATAGTCTACTAGAATACGTTAGTCATCGCGCGAACGCAAGCAAGCATACAGAGTTTAGACCCAACTGTAGAAGCATAAAGTTACAGAGAAACATGGGCACCAAAGTCAGAACTCGTGGTACTTAATTATAATGGACTCTCTTTAAAGCTACATGCTAGACTAGGTCAAATTAATGTTTGTCTTACGATATAATAATATAACGTAGGGATATGAAGAGCAACGATTTTAAAGCATATATTTAATAGCATTTACATATATTCTGGCGTAAACGTAAACGAAATAACGCAATTTGACAGTTGCAGGTTTTCATTACAATTGTATAGATCAAAATGACAGAAAGGTATATGTCAAGATTTTTAAACCTAATACAATATAATAGAGGAGATTCTCACAATATTTCAGTAAAACAAAACAAGCATTGAAACATGAACTCAAAACACACCTTCACAGGATGGGATAAGCCCAGGAGATGTATATCAAACGCAAACATAAAGTACACAACTTCACAAGATTGGGGCATTCCCATAGAGTGTGATGAAACAAGAACACAGAGCACACACCTTCAAAAGATGGGCCCAGTCCTTGAGATTACCGAGCACCCAAGTAGATTCGAGAGCACGTAGTGCAAGACAGTATATTCCTCAACAACCAGAGAGCAAACATTCAGCCTGCAGAAGCGGGCCAGCTTGACTCACTAAAGGGAGACATAACACGTTCGTGATCTATGCAGGTCTAAATGTATGCAGGTCTAGTGTATGGAGGTCGGGATGTATGCAGTTATAGGAAGATGCAGGTCTGGATTTATGCAGGTCTAGGTGTATGCAGTTATAGGTGTATGCAAGTCTATGCGTATTCAGTTATAGGTGTATGCAAGTCTAGGTGAGTGTAGATATAGGTGTATGCATGTCTAGATGTATGCAGGTCTAAGTGTATGCATGTCTAGATGTATGCAGGAGTAGGTGTATGCTGGTCTAGGTGTATGTAGATATAGGTGTATGCTGGTCTAGGTGTATGTAGATATAGGTGTATGCTGGTCTAGGTGTATGTAGATATAGGTGTATGCTGGTCTAGGTGTATGTAGATATAGGTGTATGCATGTCTAGATGTATACAGGTCTAAGTGTATGCATGTCTAGATGTATGCAGGTCTAAGTGTATGCATGTCTAGATGTATGCATGTTTAAGTGTATGCATGTCTAGATGTATGCAGGTCTAAGTGTATGCATGTCTAGATGTATGCAGGTCTAAGTGTATGCATGTCTAGATGCATGCAGGTCTAAGTGTATGCAAGTCTAGATGTATGCAGGTCTAAATGTATGCATGTCTAGGTGTATGCAGGTCTAAGTGTATGCACGTCTAGGTGTATGCAGATCTAAGTGTATGCATGTCTAGATGTATGCAGATTTAAGTGTATGCATGTCTAGATGTATGAATGTCTAAGTGTATGCATGTCTATGTGTATGCATGTCTAAGTGTATGCATGTCTAGATGTATGCATGTCTAAGTGTATGCATGTCTATGTGTATGCAGGTCTAAGTGTATGCATGTCTATGTGTATGCAGGTCTAAGTGTATGCATGTCTAGATGTATGCAGGAGTAGGTGTATACTGGTCTAGGTGTATCCAGGTCACGTTGTAGAGCAAATGTTTATTCCTGATTATAACAATTATTTCAGACGCCCATTTCAGATCTTTTACTAGTCCACATAGATGTATCAGTAATTATAATATATCCCTCCTCATTGTTAACTATTACACTCTGACTAATTTTGTGATCAGCGTTTCTAGTGCACTACTCTGTATTCCCTGCTATGAACAAAGGCAACATTTTAATTACCATTTTCTTTACAAGTGTATCTATTTTCCCCTTACAATTTTGCTTCAACTGCTGTCACGTGTTCACCTTTTTTTCCTCACGTGTAGCACCTTTAGCATTGCTATTATTTCAAACTCTAGATTCCTTGACAGCTGTAATGCTTTCTGTAAAATGTGGGCAGTTTATCACATGTCACTTTCATAATAGCTTTGGCTCAGACCGGCGCATGTTTTAATTTTGTTTAAGCTATTCCTAGAATGCAGCACATTACCGTAATTGGGAATACATCTGGGGCATTCATACAACAAATGATAATCCATCATTCATTATACTTTCTATGTGTCGTGGCTGTGACAGTCTAAAAACTCCCATGCTCCTGCCATAATGAACTGGTGGAAGAGAATAGTGAATGTTATGTGCACCAGATCTGTGAATGTTATATGCTCCAGATCTGTGAATGTTATGTGTTCCAGATCTGTGAATGTTATATGCTCCAGATCTTTGAATGTTATGTGTTCCAGATCTGTGAATGTTATATGCTCCAGATCTTTGAATGTTATGTATTCCCGATCTGTGAATGTTATGTGTTCCAGATCTGTGAGTGTTATGTGTTCTAGATCTGTAAATGTTAATATGCTCCATATCTGTGAATGTTATATACTCTAGATCTGTGAATTATATGTGCCCCAAATCTGTGAATGTTATGGTGTCCAGATCTGTGAATGCTATATACTCCAGATCTGTGAATGTTATGTGTTCAAGATTTGTGAATGTTATCACCAATGTCACTCCCCAGATTGGTTAAAAAAATCTAGAAGCAGATTATTCAGTATCTCACGGTCTAATAATATATCTCTATCTAACAGTATCTCTCTGCCTAACAGTATATCTTTATCTAATAGTATCTCTCTGTCCAACAGTGTCTCTCTGTCTAATAGTATTTCTCCTTCTAATATTATTTCTCTGTCTAAAAGTATCGCTCTAAAAGTATCTCTCTGTCTAACAGCATCTCTGTGTCTAACAGTTCCTCTCTGTCTAACAGTATCTCTCTACATAACAGTATCTCTCTGTCGAACAGTATCTCTCTGTTTAACAGTATTTCTTTGTCTAACAGCATCTCTCTGTCTAACAGTTCCTTTCTGTTTAACAGTATTTCTTTGTCTAACAGTATCTCTCTGTCTAACAGTTCTTTTCTGTTTAACAGTATTTCTTTGTCTAACAGTATCTCTCTGTTTAACAGTTCTTCTCTGTTTAACAGTATTTCTTTGTCTAACAGTATCTCTCTATTTAACAGTTTATTTCTGTTTAACAGTATTTCTTTGTCTAACAGCATCTCTCTGTCTGACAGTTCTTCTTTGTTTAACAGTATTTCTTTGTATAACAGCATCTCTCTGTCTAACACTTCTTCTTTGTTTAACAGTATTTCTTTGTCTAACAGCAACTCTCTGTCTAACAGTTCCTTTCTGTCTAACAGTATCTCTCTATCTAACAGTTCTTCTATGTTTAATGATATTTCTTTGTCTATCAGTATCTCTCTGTTTAACAGTATCTCACTGTCTAATATTATCGCTTTTTCTAACAGGATATCAAATACTATTACTATCTCTCTATCTAATTGTACCTCTCTGTCTAGCTGTATCTCTCTTCCTAAAAGTGTCTCTCTATCTAACATTATCTCTCTATCTAACAGTATCTCTCTGTCTAACAGTATCTCTATGTCTAACAATATCTCTCTGTCTAACATTATCTTTCTCTCTAACATTATTTCTCTAACAGTATCTCTCTTTCGAACATTATCTCTCTGCCTAACATTATCTCTCTGCCTAACATTATCTCTCTGTCTAACAGTATTTCTCTGTCTAACAGTATCTCTCTGTCTAAAAGTATATAACTTTCTCACAGTATCTCTCTGTTCAACAGTATCTCTTTATCTAACTGTATCTCTCTATCTAACAGTATCTCTCTGTTTAACAGTATCTGTGTCTAACAGTATCTCGCTATATAACAGTATCTCTCTGTCTAACAGTTCCTTTCTGTTTAACAGTATTTCTTTGTCTAACAGTATCCCTCTGTCTAACAGTTTCTTTCTGTTTAACAGTATTTCTTTGTCTAACAGTATCTCTCTATCTAACAGTTCTTTTCTGTTTAACAGTATTTCTTTATCTAACAGTATCTCTCTATCTAACAGTTTCTTTCTGTTTAACAGTATTTCTTTGTTTAACAGCATCTCTCTGTCTGACAGTTCCTCTCTGTTTAACAGTAATTCTTTGTCTAACAGTATCTCTCTGTCTAACAGTTCTTCTCTGTTTACCAGTATTTCTTTGTCTAACAGTATCTCTCTGTCTAACAGTTCATCTCTGTTTAACAGTATTTCTTTGTCTAACAGCATCTCTCTGTCTAACAGTTCCTTTCTGTATAACAGTATTTCTTTGTCTAACAGCATCTCTCTGTCTAACAGTTCTTCTTTGTTTAACAGTATTTCTTTGTCTAACAGCATCTCTCTGTCTAACAGTTCCTTTCTGTTTAACAGTATTTCTTTGTCTAACAGCATCTCTCTGTCTAACAGTTCCTTTCTGTTTAACAGTATTTCTTTGTCTAACAGCATCTCTCTGTCTAACAGTTCTTCTTTGTTGAACAGTATTTCTTTTGTCTAACAGCATCTCTTTGTCTAACAGTTCCTTTCTGTTTAACAGTATTTCTTTGTCTATCAGTATCTCTCTGTTTAACAGTATCTCACTGTCTAATATTATCGCTTTTTCTAACAGGATATCAAATACTATTACTATCTCTCTATCTAATTGTACCTCTCTGTCTAGCAGTATCTCTCTTCCTAAAAGTGTCTCTCTATCTAACGTTATCTCTCTATCTAACAGTATCTCTCTGTCTAACAGCATCTCTATGTCAAACAATATCTCTCTGTCTAACATTATCTTTCTCTCTAACATTATTTCTCTAACAGTATCTCTCTTTCGAACATTATCTCTCTGTCTAACAGTATCTCTCTGTCTAACAGCATCTCTATGTCAAACAATATCTCTCTGTCTAACATTATCTTTCTCTCTAACATTATTTCTCTAACAGTATCTCTCTTTCGAACATTATCTCTCTGTCTAACAGTATCTCTCTGTCTAACAGTATCTCTCTGTCTAAAAGTATTTAACGTTCTCACAGTATCTCTCTGTCTAACAGTATCTCTTTATCTAACTGTATCTCTCTATCTAACAGTATCTCTCTGTTTAACAGTATCTCTTTATCTAACTGTATCTCTCTATCTAACAGTATCTCTCTGTCTAACAGTATCTCTTTATCTAACTGTATCTCTCTATCTAACAGTATCTCTCTGTTTAACAGTATCTGTGTCTAACATTATCTCAGAAACTATTAATATCTCTCTATCTAACTGTACCTCTATGTCTAACAGTATCTATCTGTCCAACAGTATCTATCTGTCTAAAAGTGTCTCTCTATCTAACAGTATCTATCTAACAGTATCTATCTATCTAACAGTATCTATCTATCTAACATTATCTATCTATCTAACAGTATCTATCTGTCTAAAAGTGTCTCTCTATCTAACAGTATCAATCTATCTAACAGTATCTATCTATCTAACAGTATCTATCTATCTAACATTATCTATCAATCTAACAGTATCTATCTATCTAACAGTATCTATCTGTCTAACAGTATCTATGTGTCTAAAAGTTTCTCTCTATATAACAGTATCTTTATGTCTAACAGTATCTCTGTCTAATAGGTCATCTCTATTTAACAGTGTCTCTCTGTCTAACAGTATCTCTAATTGGTTCTCTCTATTTAACAGTGTCTATCTGTCTAACAGTGTCTCTCTGTCTAATAGTATCTATCTGTCTAAAAGTCTCTCTCTATCTAACAGTATCTATCTGTCTAACAGTATCTATCTGTCTGTCTCTCTATCTAACAGTATCTATCTGTCTAACAGTATATATCTGTCTAAATATGTATCTCTATCTAACAGTATCTTTATGTCTAACAGTATCTTTGTCTAATAGGTTCTCCCTATTTAACAGTGTCTCTCTGTCAAGTATCAGTTGCTGAGAGTTTGTGTACTCATTGTCAGCAGTCATTACTGAGAAACGTGTGACTATTGTATTAAAATGAAGAGAACTGGAAACAAACCTACTGTCTGCAATCGATACAGTTCATAGAACACACCATCAATGTTCATGAGAATTCCTACAGAGCACAAACATAATTTGCCACTAAAACGTGGTCCTGCTGATCAGAGAGTGCTCTAAATGACCAGACTTATAACAACAACGGGGTTTCTAAGCTGGTGGATTCCGCTGTACAACTTGTCACATCATGTGGATTTTGTGTTTGCAGGAGACAGCATTAATACATATATAACAAATATATATGAGGAATATAGGCTCTTCAAAACAAAACTTTTATTGCTGTAACAGTTCCTTACCATATGTTGTTTAGTTGTTGTTTTTTAAAAATAAATTACTCATTGCTTTCTTCACCTTCTTTAGGTCCCAATCAATGTCTTTCCATCTTTTGTTATCAATGAGCCAAGATATTCAAAACTCTCTTCTCTTTTCAATATTTATCCGTATATATTATATTTTTACGTTTATACCTATTTTGCAACATTTTTTATTTTGTTCATTTGAGATAAGTGTACCAATTTTTCACTATTACACTCAATTGACGTTATCTATTTCTCAAAGCCGCTTAATGAGATGAAAATAGTTCTATAAAATCAGCGTATCGTATTTCTATAAGTGCGTGACCTCCATATCAACTTGTTTTTGTTATTCACATCTGTGACATGTCACATTATATTCTATCCGTATATGCTGAGTAGATAAGGTGATAAGATGCCGATATACCTAACTCCTTGTCCTCAACCAGACCAGACTGATGTATCGTTTTCAAAACACACAGCTGCTTGTTGGTCCTTATAAATCTTTTACAAAATTTGAATAAGGTTTTATAGACCGATCATTATAAAATTGTAATGTTATTTTCATTTATTTAATTTTTTTTTTTTTTTTGCGTTCGCCAGCTCTCTGACGAAGTCACTAGAGGCTAGGATTTAAATTGTGCGTGCTCATCCGTTTTTCCCTGGCAGCCGTACGCACAGGGGTCCAATAATAGTAAATGAATATTATTATAGAGGGAAACATCCAAGGCGATAGATAATCAACGAATCAATTCAGAGGAAGAGGTATGTTTACAGCACTCTGAAAAAAAAATGAAAAATAAAAAAATATGGACCGAAGCAGTTTCGAACACGCACTCAATGGCACAGCGCCTTGCCATGAAAAGCCAAACGCTTGGGAACACTGCCATTCACCTAACTAAAAAATTAGACCATCGTGGACAATGTCTTACACGCAGGTGTTTTCATGACTATAGCATAATGTTGCGATCACAGCTCGGAATACATTGTGTATCTGTATTTTTCCTATTAAGACAAGTTAGTTAGCTGAGTGGCAGTGTTCCCTAGCGTTTGGCTTTTCGTGCTGTGAACATACCTCTGCCTCTGAATTGATGCACATAGGTCCCTCGCCGCACAGGCAGATAACTCCATCTTCGGAGGTGCTCATATTTTTTCTGTCCTTGAATAATTGACGTTTCATGCCGTGCCTCGTTGCTGAGACCAGGGGCGGTTGCCGCAGAGAGAAATCATAAATAATAACCCCAACTGGTGCAGCCGAGATTTAAAGCCACAACGTCTCTGTCTCGAGGCCGGCATCATGCCTCGAGACCAACCTGTTTCCCAAATTGTAATAAATCGGGCTGCTGGAACGATCGAAAAGAAGAAGATAATAAAAGTAGTCCCATCTTTTCACCTCTGTTTAGTGTGGTATAGTTGAATACACAATATGATATCCTTTACTGGTGTATTAGCCTCCCACCCAGTCAGTCTCTTAATCGGTGCGTTATCTTTCCTCGTTGTTTCCTCCCACCTCGTCAGTCTCTTAATCGGTGCCTTATCTTTCCTCGTTGTTTCCTCCCACCTCGTCAGTCTCTTAATCGGTGCGTTATCTTTCCTCGTTGTTTCCTCCCACCTCGTCAGTCTCTTAATCGGTGCGTTATCTTTCCTCGTTGTTTCCTCCCACCCATTCAGTCTCTTAATCGGTGCGTTATCTTTCCTCGTTGTTTCCTCCCACCCAGTCAGTCTCTTAATCGGTGCGTTATCTTTCCTCGTTGTTTCCTCCCACCTCGTCAGTCTCTTAATCGGTGCGTTATCTTTCCTCGTTGTTTTCATCTATCTCTTTTTCCACCAGTTTCTCTCCGCTTTCTAAAATGTATTCAAGCTACTCCGTTCCCATTACAGAGCTAAAGAATGATGTTTTCTCTGGAGTTAGCAATGTGCGTTGTCTTAAGGTTGACCTCTTTCAGAACTTTCTAATTATTCCTTTTAATTGTCCATGATATTCTCAAAATTCTTATGTAGAACAACATTTCTGTGGTTTCCAACGATTTTCTTTCTTTGTGCTATGCTCCAAGTCTACGCCCATTCGTCAAAGCATTATGTTGTTATTGTTGAGCAATCAACATTTTTCGGGCACATCATGAGAAGAGGAAAGTTGGAATACTTAGTTACAACAGGCAAATTAAAAGGAATGAGAGATCGCGGACGACAAAGAGAGAAAATATGGATAGCTTGGTGTCATGGCATGGAAAACAGTCAACAACAGAACTGATACACTGCACTGTAGATAGAAGATTGTGGAGGGACATGATCGCCTACGCCAACCGGTATGGCACATGATGATGTTATTGTTTTTGTTTAGAATGTCATCAAGCGAAAAGAAACTGAAACAAATAATAGAAGCTAAAAATTAAAGTAAATAATTGGGGAATTAACAAAAGAGCATTAAAGAAAAACCTGTGACAATTGATACAAAAATGCATATTTTCAATACAACAAATTGTTATTAAGCTTGTGTTAATAAAGTCAAACATGAACAAAAGCATTCAAAAATAAATATAAATGTTATTAAAAGAAGATTTAAAAAAAAATTAATACAACTTAATTTACCAATTTGAGGCTAAATGTGAATAACAATAATATAACAAAAATAAATGTAACAACAAAGAGGAGCAACTATTTGTAACACAAATACCAACATACCAAATTAACATTAACAAACAGATGCAGCAATACATGAACTAAAGGAAGACCTCCTACAATGAAGATATCAAATGTCACAGAAGCTAATATGTATGAAGGAGCTCTGTCAAAATCAATCTACTTTTCCCTAGTCGCCGTGAATTGCATGAGTTAGGGAGCAGGGAGTAGTGAATTTTCTGGAATCATTATCCAGGTTTTGTTTGCCTCTCTAGGGCCACCTCACATCTGTTCCCAGCACTCACATCTTTATAATATTAAGATTCTATGGCGTCTAAACATTTGTTTTCAATGCGAACATATTTGGAACACCACTTTGCCTCTTGTAATAATTCATAGTTTCCTAGCACAGTTAAGCCGTTATTATTTGTGCTGTATCTTCACTGCTATACAATCAACATTAAAACACGTCGCAATGTTTATATAATTGTAATAATACACTAGAAAGCCATTTTCGAAAGATGAGGACGTTTCTATTGTATGCTCAAGAAACTCGATTAAATTATAAAACTGAAGACAATTACATTACAAAGACTTCGTCTTCAAAAATTATTTATACCAAATTACTTGCTGCAATTTTAAGTATTTTCAAAGTAAAATAAAGCGCCACTAATTTTCAGTCTAAACAATTATTATTATTTGTTTTAATTTTTACATAAATAAACAGGAAAAAAATGATTTTTTTATTTGTCAAAGATCTTTGTTCTGTCATATATAAGTTAATCCTGGGAAATTAAAAAGAAACTCGTGGTGAGCGGGAAAATTGGGCAAGTGAAATACAGTTTTGCAGAATTTTGATGGAAATACCGTGGGTACTACTGAAAAGAGTGGAAGTTGTTAGGAAATGAGTCGCAGCACAAAATAAACGTTTGCAGCACAGTATAAATAAAAAGTACCGTCATTGATCTAGGTACAAGAATAGTAGAAGAACAATCGAGCAAGATAGATCGAAAGAGACTCGGAGGCTGTCAGTGATTGTATATATATATATATATATATATATATATATGTATCTATCTATATAATCTATCTATCTATCTATCTATCTATCTATCTATCTATCTATCTATCTATCTATCTATCTATCTATCTATCTATCTATCTATCTATCTATCTATCTATCTATCTATTGTCCTTTCGAGCCAAAGACGGCACATAGGGCAGAACCACAATCTCAAAAAACAGAAACCTTGCGTGCCAAAATGGCACATATTGCAGAGATCACTACTCTAAAATCTATGGCTCTGTTTCCATAACAATACTTGTTACAATGACAGCTTGATATATATGTATATATATGATAGCTTAACAGTTTGTCTTAAAAAGAGACCGACGTTATGGTTGATTCAGAACATCGGAAATGGAATTGTTAGTTGTATAATCTCCCTTGCTTATAAGTATGGTACCCGGTTAGGATGAAGATGAATTCAAATCTTTCCTTCACAGAATCAATTCACCCATCTCTTTATTAGAGCACAAGAAGGCAGCACAAATACCCGGGTCTATCACAATGCCACCTCTCAGGATCCAGCTCTAGTTTTCAAACACGTTTGACGTAGATAGGGCACGACCTCTATACAAGACCCCGACAGTCTTGCGTATTAAGGTTTCGTCATACAATTCCTTAGTGACAGGGCCGCACTAGTCAGAATATAAAAATAGGCGAAGACACACACGAATAGTGTTTCTTCTTGCCTGTTATTCGGACGTACATAAACACACGGACTGCTCGTCTCATTGAGTGCAGAGAGCGAGGGAGGAGAAGCTACGTTCACGTTATAAATTGTTGTGTCGGATATTATTTGGGAATGGAAACATCTTACGTGACCTCATGAACCCACAGAGGTCTTTGAGGTTTTCTTTTTTTTTTCCTTGTGTTGTCTCGCACTAGGTCGTTAGTTTATATTTATTTCGCTTCGGCGTCTCTGACATTTGGAATCTCATGGAGCAGTCACAAATGTTTGATTTGATAAATACATTCCTTAATAAATGAGATTAGAGATGTGAGGGGGATTGTCAGAAATAAATTGAAATTGGAGGTGTGCGTGCTTAATTTAAAGGGGGAGGGGGTAATAATTTATTTAATAAGTAGTGGGCGTGCTAATTATTCTGAGTAGGTAATGGTCTTTTTTGGGATAAAGAAGAAATATTTGGCGAAAAGGAATGAGAGGAGAAGGTGTCGATCTTAATTACTAGTTACAAGAAAAGAGTGGAAGAGAAAGTGTTGGTCTTAATTACTAGTTACAAGAAAAGAGTGGAGCAGAAAGTGTTGGTCTTAATTACTAGTTACAAGGAAAGAGTGGAGGAGAAAGGGTTGGTCTTAATTACTAGTTACAAGAAAAGAGTGGAGGAGAAAGTGTTGGTTTTAATTACTAGTTACAAGAAAAGAGTGGATCAGAAAGTGTTGGTCTTAATTACTAGTTACAAGAAAAGAGTGGAGGAGAAAGTGTTGGTCTTAGTTACTAGTTACAAGAAAGGAGTGGAGGAGAAAGTGTTGGTCTTAATTACTAGTTACAAGAAAGGAGTGGAGGAGAAATTGTTGGTCTTAATTACTAGTTACAAGAAAAGAGTGGAGGAGAAAGTGTTGGTCTTAATTACTAGTTACAAGAAAGGAGTGGAAGAGAAGGTGTTGGTCGTAATTACTAGTTAAAAGAAAAGAGTTGGGGAGAAAGTGTTGGTCTTAATTACTAGTTACAAGAAAAGAGTGGAGGAGAAGGTGTTGGTCTTAATTACTAGTTACAAGAAAAGAGTGGAGAAAGTGTTGATTTTAATTACTAGTTACAAGAAAAGAGTGGAGAAAGTGTTGGTTTTAATTACTAGTTACAAGAAAAGAGTGGAGGAGAAGGTGTTGGTCTTAATTTCTAGTTACAAGAAAAGAGTGGAGAAAGTGTCGGTCTTAATTACTAGTTACAAGAAAAGAGTGGAGAAAGTGTTGGTCTTAATTACTAGTTACAAGAAAAGAGTGGAGAAAGTGTTGGTTTTAATTACTAGTTACAAGAAAAGTGTGGAGGAGAAGGTGTTGGTCTTAATTACTAGTTACAAGAAAAGAGTGGAGGAAGTGTTGGTCTTAATTACTAGTTACAAGAAAAGATTGGAGAAAGTGTTGGCCTTAATTACTAGTTACAAGAAAAGAGTGGAGCAGAAAGTGTTGGTCTTAATTACTAGTTACAAGGAAAGAGTGGAGGAGAAAGGGTTGGTCTTAATTACTAGTTACAAGAAAAGAGTGGAGGAGAAAGTGTTGGTTTTAATTACTAGTTACAAGAAAAGAGTGGAGGAGAAAGTGTTGGTCTTAATTACTAGTTACAAGAAAAGAGTGGAGGAGAAAGTGTTGGTCTTAGTTACTAGTTACAAGAAAGGAGTGGAGGAGAAAGTGTTGGTCTTAATTACTAGTTACAAGAAAGGAGTGGAGGAGAAATTGTTGGTCTTAATTACTAGTTACAAGAAAAGAGTGGAGGAGAAAGTGTTGGTCTTAATTACTAGTTACAAGAAAGGAGTGGAAGAGAAGGTGTTGGTCGTAATTACTAGTTACAAGAAAAGAGTTGGGGAGAAAGTGTTGGTCTTAATTACTAGTTACAAGAAAAGAGTGGAGGAGAAGGTGTTGGTCTTAATTACTAGTTACAAGAAAAGAGTGGAGAAAGTGTTGATTTTAATTACTAGTTACAAGAAAAGAGTGGAGAAAGTGTTGGTTTTAATTACTAGTTACAAGAAAAGAGTGGAGGAGAAGGTGTTGGTCTTAATTACTAGTTACAAGAAAAGAGTGGAGAAAGTGTCGGTCTTAATTACTAGTTACAAGAAAAGAGTGGAGAAAGTGTTGGTCTTAATTACTAGTTACAAGAAAAGAGTGGAGAAAGTGTTGGTTTTAATTACTAGTTACAAGAAAAGTGTGGAGGAGAAGGTGTTGGTCTTAATTACTAGTTACAAGAAAAGAGTGGAGGAAGTGTTGGTCTTAATTACTAGTTACAAGAAAAGATTGGAGAAAGTGTTGGCCTTAATTACTAGTTACAAGAAACGAGTGGAGAAAGTGTTGGTCTTAATTACTAGTTACACGAAACGAGTGGAGAAAGTGTTGGTCTTAATTACTAGTTACACGAAACGAGTGGAGAAAGTGTTGGTCTTAATTACTAGTTACAAGAAAAGATTGGAGAAAGCGTTGGTCTTAATTACTAGTTACAAGAAACGAGTGGAGAAAGCGTTGGTCTTAATTACTAGTTACAAGAAACGAGTGGAGAAAGTGTTGGTCTTAATTACTAGTTACAAGAAAAGATTGGAGAAAGCGTTGGTCTTAATTACTAGTTACAAGAAACGAGTGGAGAAAGCGTTGGTCTTAATTACTAGTTACAAGAAACAAGTGGAGAAAGTGTTGGTCTTAATTACTAGTTACAAGAAAAGAGTGGAGGAAGTGTTGGTCTTAATTACTAGTTACAAGAAAAGATTGGAGAAAGCGTTGGTCTTAATTACTAGTTACAAGAAACGAGTGGAGAAAGTGTTGGTTTTAATTACTAGTTACAAGAAACGAGTGGAGAAAGCGTTGGTCTTAATTACTAGTTACAAGAAACGAGTGGAGAAAGTGTTGGTCTTAATTACTAGTTACAAGAAAAGATTGGAGAAAGCGTTGGTCTTAATTACTAGTTACAAGAAACGAGTGGAGAAAGCGTTGGTCTTAATTACTAGTTACAAGAAACAAGTGGAGAAAGTGTTGGTCTTAATTACTAGTTACAAGAAAAGAGTGGAGGAAGTGTTGGTCTTAATTACTAGTTACAAGAAAAGATTGGAGAAAGCGTTGGTCTTAATTACTAGTTACAAGAAACGAGTGGAGAAAGTGTTGGTTTTAATTACTAGTTACAAGAAAAGATTGGAGAAAGCGTTGGTCTTAATTACTAGTTACAAGAAAAGATTGGAGAAAGTGTTGGTCTTAATTACTAGTTACAAGAAACGAGTGGAGAAAGCGTTGGTCTTAATTACTAGTTACAAAAAAGAGTGAAGATGTAGGTGTTGGTTGAAATAACAAGTACAATCGAGCTCCTCCTCATTTTCTAATCTTATGATTTTATATATCTCTACACACATCCTACCTCCCCTCATGTAGCACATATCTCTCTCTCTCTCTCTATCTCTCTATCTCTCTTTCTCTTCTTATCTTACCATCTGACTTCTCCTCTCACTGCCCACCTCTCCCTATACATGATCATCCGACATGTAGTTATAAATAATTGTACTTCAACGTTTGTTGTCGTTCTCCCCGTATTCTGAAGAAGGCCAAGGCCGAAACGTCAGTATTGTGTTGTGTTCCTTCCTTGTAAAACTGTCACCATACCTTGGAGTGTTTATCAGACCCCACTACTGGCTCCTTGATACCAGCTTTACCGCAGCACTGCAATTATTTGCCTGTTCCCTACAATAAAATTAGTGGACGAGAAGGTGTATTCTATAAGACAAGAACAAAACATGCAGGTACTAAAATGACCATAATATGTTAACAAATGCACATTAAATCGATCACTGGATGTAGTATGCAGTAAAACGCACCCATTTATTCATACTTAATTTTTAACATTTAATGTGATAGACAGAACTAGTACAGCGGCAGAGGACAAATATGCACATGTTTGTGTGAAAGTGTATATTATTAATGTCGTCATTTATTTAACCATTGTGTAGTATATTTTATAATTCATGTTTGGAGCTGCGATAGCTCAGTGGTTAGTGAACTGGACTACAAAGGACAAGAGGTAGGGTTCGATCCCAATCGACGGCTTCCGGGTTCACCCAGCCTTAAATGGGTACTAGATTTTTTCTGGGAAATTAAAGCGGCACAGGCAGGCGTAATACTGACCACATTACCCCAAAAATCATGTGCCGAAGGTCTGTAAAATTTATGGTCACTAACACTATATTCCATTTACTTAGCGTGGCGGGGGCTCTTTACTTACATTTTTTTTTAAATAAATGATGTTTTATTTATAAATATGTATGTATTCTCTCAATGTATAAGGGTTTCATTTTAGAGGGTGACAATTACATCAGAGTCAGTGTAAAGATTGTCTTACAATTTCTTTCCGATGCAATGAAAATCACTTCACAAATAAATTCAGTGCATTGCTATATGCTGGGAAGAAAACAGAGCAACAAAAACAGACACAGATCAGCATTACTTTTCCACGCAATCATTTGTCGAGCAACACAGTATTAATCAGAGAAGCTGAACAAGTTAAAAGGAAAGAAGTGGAACAATTGAAACAAATAACCTACCACCAGTAGTAGCAACTTCCTCATTGAAATATTGCAGGGAATGGGGATCTAGCAGATTGGCAAATCTTCTTCTCTTCCTCTATCCTTCCTATATTGCCGTTGGCGTCGAGGGGAGATACAATCTGCGATTCTTTGCTCTTCTGTTGACCTCTTCTGGTGTTATCCCTCTTATAATGTGATTGGCAAATTAAGTTCAACAAATGAACAATTCCAACACGAAATATTACATAAAGAAAAAGACACGCTCATAAAATAAAACCTATTGCGAGAGTTATGGGGATTTGACAGCAGGCAGAAAAAAAAAACAAATCTCGTAACTAATTTGAAAAAAGACACAATCTACAGGCTCTGCGAAGATAATTACAAACTTAATACCATCTTCACACAGAAAACAAAGACTAGCCTTGACTGAGCCAGTCATTCAGATCCTCATACTATACAACTCGCCATATCAGCCTGTAAGATGTACACAAACCTACAACTGCAAGAGTAAAAAAGCTTACACAAAAAGTATGGGACATCTAAGATGACGTCCAGCAAACAAAGAAATCCCTTGCAGTAATACATCTCATTGATTTTCTTTGAAAAAGAAACTGAGTGCAGAAGAAGATACATATTTCCATGAATTACATTCGAATATTTTCCATTCTTTCTTACCTCATGTCATTCGATTATTCTGTTTAGAATAAGCCAGGGAACAAATTATTATTGGAGATGATATAAGATGTTTGAGGAACGTTTTTTAAGATCCGCAAAACAAATTGCAATAAATAATAATTTTACTGACAAAAAGTGGCGGCAAACGGACGGGATATAGAACAAGAATGTAATTTAAAAACAAAAGATGATTTTCGAATGTTATTTGTTGTGGGAATTGTTCAGACAGGAAGATGAAACAAGGGTGCTAAATTACAGCAGTGTAGATAACACAGTTGAGTAGGTGGCACTGATATAATCTCCCTTCATCAAGTTTTCATCTGCTGCTAGAATATAGCACACGCAAACTGCAGCCATGTTTGATGGTTAAAGACGCAAATAAGTCAATTTATCACACATTTATTTTAGCATCTTTTCAAAAGGAACGCACAATGATGGTACTGTACTCTGTGCATTCATATTTAATTATAATCAGGGCCGCAGCGTGTGTATGTGTGTCAAACATTGGACAGAAGCTCATCAATGTTGATACTGCTTATTTCAGTCCACCTATTTGGAGAAAAGTACCATGTGATGTTAATGGAATATATTACATGCCTCACTTTATAAAAATGAGTATCATTAATATTCCTGTTGTAATATACCAGTATATTCCCGCAAGATCCCATGATGGGGGATGTACTTACTTCTGTATTGCCGTGTAACTGTTGGACCTGCGTCTAACAATCTCACACTGCGATTGGCCCATTGAAATCTCTGGGCGGAAAAATCATGAACGTTGTAGAATCGTGTCGTGTTATAATGAAACATCTCCTCAAGTAATTAATAGTACGGCGAAAATCGTCAGCGCGAAAGCGTTGATAAATGAAAAGTGACCAGAAGCAGGATAGCATAAAGAAGTAACAATTAAAAAAAAAAACCCTGAACAAAGTAGGGAAATCAAAAATACTAAGCAAGAAAACTAAACTTATAATTTTCAGTTCAAACGATTTATCAACCCTTATCTACACACGTAAAAGCTTGAAGCAAAAAAATGAAGACTGAGAAAAGAGTAAGCGCTTTTGAAAACAAATGCCTAAGAAAAATGGTCTGTATACTTTGGAATGCATTCAAGACTAATATAAAGATAAGATACATGACCATGCAACCAACGATATCATCTATAATTATGAAGAGAAAATGGACATGTGGCGGACGTGTGTTGAGAGGAGACAACACAACAATTTCAAAACAGGCTCTTCTATGGGAAACATCAGGATTCAGAAAAGGAGGAATACCCAGCTAGACACTGAAATAACATTTATAAGAGACGCAAAGTTGGCAGGCATAGACTCATTTGATAAGATCCCGCAAAGAATAGAGATGGATGGCTAAAAACACAGCGAGCCCTCTGCGATGTCTAACGACGTTGGAAGGATAATAAATCAAGAACACATCAGTGTCTCACCTCATCTAAATATATTTGTGTTACTTTTAATCGTGCTGTTATATATCACACGCTTTGCTACACACTAACAAACGTCAAGTTGTATCATTGATATTCATGTTATGTTTCAGATGCGCCAATTTATGAAAGCACATCAAACTCGAGATTTTTAACAACATTAATGCAAATACACTTGCACACTATATAGACATGATCAAGTGGACCAGCATCATTGCACTTAGGGCACAGTCAGGTGCTCCGATCTTCTCAGAGCGTTCATCAGCACGAAGTCACTAACTAACCTGTTCCGTGTTTTATCTGCCTACAATATATACATACACACATACAATCGTATGTACAATAAAAAACACCTGAAAATAAAGTGTTTCAGTTTTGTGGATATGATCAAGCCAACGTTTCGACCGAAGTGGCCTTCAACGGGGAGAAACACAAAACAGATTACAGTTTTTATGAAGAAAAAAAAATCTAAAAAAAATAACAAGCAATACTGCTGCATAACATAAACACACGCCGTTTTTTTTAAATATTCATACTGAAGCATGAACATAAACTCTAAACTACTGCATAAAATGCGATCGGATCAATCCATATATTGACAAATTCAGTCATGAGAGGAGCTGCTCAATAAAACAGTAAGCATAAAATTCCGGTTTCCGGTTGTTTCCAAAATGGAGGAATTATTTTTCTCCGGCTTGGTATAGAACCGTTGATCAGAGGTTTAACAAGCCGCTATCGTAAAAACGATGTTGTTAATGAAACATAGATAAAATTCCAATATTTAGGAAAATTACTGATAAATCATAATTTCTGACAACCGCCTTTCCTGACGCCAAAGTGCACATATATAAGACTATACACATAATTTCACATAAAAAATATATAAATACCTGCATATCACACACACACACACACACACATACACACACACACACACACACACACACACACACACACACACATATATATATGTGTGTGTGTTTGTTAAAACAAAAAGGACAAAGGACTCAAGTATATATATCATCAACATCATCAAGTACTGGGCCTGCTGGCGTTGTTGATCATGTCTCTCCACAACTTTCAATCACGACAGTTATTTAACTTTTCTGTTGTTGAACTTCTACCAAACCATTCTCTTAAACTGTCTGGTATCATTTCTCTTTGCTTCCCTCTATCTCTTCGTCCCTCAATGTTTCCAGTTGTTACAATATATTCCACTTGTTCTCTTCTCATTACATGGCCAAAAAATGATGATTGTTTCTTCCTAATATTGAAAATTAGCTCTCTTTTTGCTTTGACCTCTTTCAGAACATCTTCATTACTCTTCTTAGCTGTCCATGGTATTCTCAACATTCTTCTGTAAAACCACATTTATACAGACTCCAGTGATTTTCTTGTATGTTGTCCTATTATCCATGATTCACATCTGTATGTTAAGACTGGCTCTACATAACATTTAAGAACTCTTTTTCTTGTTTCTGTTGTCAAAAATGGATTGCATAGTATCTTCCTCATTTTTTGGAAAGCTGCTTTTGCCAGAGCCATTCTGCATCTCACCTCTTTTGTACATCTTCCGTCTGAGGTTAACAAAGCTCACAAATATTTAAATTCATTGACCTATTTTAATATTGTTCCAATTGTCTTTATTTTGTACTGAGGTGATGTCTTTTTATTTGCTGTTACAATTACTTCTGTCTTTCTGCTATTAAGGCTGAGTCCTTTATTTTTCCTATCTTTCACTATAATGTCTAACATTTCTTGTAACTCATTTTCTCTCTCCAGCCTTTAATGGGTACTGGATTTTTATGGGAAAGTAAAGAGGCACGGGCGTAATACCGACTACATTATAGCAAAAATAATGTGCCGAAGGTCTGTAAAATATATGGTCACTAACACCATATTCCCTATACGCCACTTGACGTGACGGGGGTATCTTACTTTATATATATAGATAATGCATATATGTATGTATATATGTATATCGTGGACTCGATGCCGTGCTACGGAGCTCATGCACGTGAGCCAGGAATCTCCTCGGATATTCTCGAGATTCTCAAGGGAGTTATCGGACCACCTGGATTCGCCTCTTGTGCAATGATGACGATCCTAACAACAAAGAAGTTAACAAACATACACGCAATCTACCACCAACTTCTTCCTTAACTCTATTCTCTTAAATTAATCCCCCCTCCACCACGTCCTTTCCTTATTGAAAGCAACCCTTTTTATGAACCCCGTCGCCATAATCTAATTGCCAAGAATAATGTCTTATAGATAAGGAGAAATAACAAGTCAACCCGACTCACCCCAGAGAAGTCCACTGAGAACCCTTCTGGCAGCCATAACTACAAGTGTGCCACGCACAAGATTTATCTCTTCCTGATAGATATAAATCTAAGATGCTGGCAGCGCAGAAATCAATCTTGTTCTCTATTTCCTCTTTACCCGGAAAATTAATGTCCGAATATTGGTGTATCGTGTTTCCGATTCGCAAGACGCGCCAAACTGTGAGAAAACGAATTATGAAGCGTGTATACAGTTTTGGATGGACATAGAGAATGTAACCTCTAGACGTTTGCGGGTTAAAGTAGAGAATTAACCTTGTGTACTTTTGTGAGTAGAGGTTGAACAGTTAATCTGAATATCATTTTTATAGAACTCAACAAATCAAACTTTTATGATTTAGTGGATGGAAAGAGAGGTGTCAACTGAATATAATTTTTATAGAACTCAACAAGTCAAACTTTTATGATTTAGTGGATGGAAAGAGAGGAGTCAATCTGAATTCATTCTCAGCGGAAAATTAAAATAGTAAATAAAAATTCATAGAGTTCTGGAAACGGGTAGTAGAGAGTGAGTGGCCAAATCGATAATCTGACGTGATCCAAATCTGCAGAACTTGAGTTCGAATCACAGTAGAGATCAAACTTTTTTTTTGGTTTTGTTTTTTGTTTGTGTGTGTGTGTATCTGAGACGAAATATAAACTCATACCCTAACAGCTCGTGGCAACTGCACTGGATAAGTGGCATGTATTCTTTGATACAATAACTACCATTTACATACCTCCAAAATATTATCTAGCTGTCATTGTAAAAAGTATTGTTATGGAAACAGCACCATATATTTTAGAGCAGTGATCTCTGCAATATGGCCACTTTGGCACGCAAGGTTTCTGTTTTTGAGATTGTGGTTCTGCCCTATGTGCTGTCTTCGGCTCGAAAGGACAATTGATAGATAGATAAAACTATTATTTAGGCTGTGAAGATATGTTTTTATGGAAACGGATTATTGCATTTAAAAACTAACTTATAAAGCAGTTACATGATTAATAATCTCTGCTGATGCGACTATAAGGGCCTAGAATAACGCCGTATGCTCAGTGCATTTTTCATAAACTTTTTTTTCACCTTCGAGACAAAGAACATTTGATCCAATTATAGTCCGTTCAGAAATTCATAATCACTCCTGAATTAGTTTTGCGTGATAACCGCTGGTTATTTTTTTTCAAATTTGGCATGGAATCTTAGAATATTGATAACGTTATAGAAATATTTTTTTGCTCTGAGAAATTTGATCTAGTTTAAAAGTTTTCTTCTTTAGGCTATATTAAATTCACCCTGTTCGAATTTGACACCATTTTAGGATATATACATTAATTTGGTGCGGTCGTTCACGTAAAATAGTTTGGCTATTGCAGAAACACTAACTTCAGGAAAATCCCGTGCACAAAACTGAATTGTTATTGAACGACACGACGCACCACGGCCTTGGCATTAATTAGCGAAGGGAAGTCGTATTTTTATTAATTTTGTGAAGACTCAGTAGACAATTTGTTGACTTTAAATACCAACATTTATATCTAAATTACAATGAGTTTGAAATGCAAATTTATAACTATGCAAAAGGTTACTGTTTTACTATATCAGCATTTCCTTAGGGAATCCAAGATGGGGAATTTATATTGTGATATTCATGACCCAGAGAGAAGAATGCATCTCGCGCTTGGTCTTAATAGATCGTCATTTTCTCGTTGGATTAAACAAGACTCAGAGTGCACTCATGTCAATCAAGGAAGGAAAAGGAAAGTCGACAGCTTTGACATGGATGTCATAAAACGTGAGATATTGAAAATGTTTGCTAATAATGTACTTGTTACTCTCAGGAATTTGAAATTAAAATTTCATGCAGACTGCAATATTGACATTTCTAAAAGTACTCTATGGAAAATTGTGCGAGGAGCCGGCTTCACTTTCAGAAAAACTGTTGTGGGGCAGGAATATTATTTATTAAAAACCACACTTGGTCATTGCTCGAAGCAAATACCTGTGGCAGATCCGTGAGCGGCGAAGTGAACGGTATGATAATGTATATTTGGACGAATCATGTGTCAACGCACACCACACCTATGCTAAAGAAGGGCAGTCAGTAAATGGTAAACTCAAAAGAACAATTCCGAGCAGCAAAGGCCAGCGCATTATATTAACGCATGCTAGAAGCACTGAAAACGGCCTTGTCCATGATGCGGGACTTATTTTCCAATCAAAAAGTACCGACGGTAGGGACTACCATACTGAAATGAATGGAAACATTTTCAGGCACTGGTTGGAGAATCTTTTACCAATCCTGGAGAGACCTTCATGCATAGTCATGGATAATGCATCATACCACAATGTCGTATCAGAGGAAGACAAAGTGCCTACTGCATCAAATACAAAATAGCAAATTAGGACATGGCTTGTGAATGAAAATGTCAAATTTGACGACACAAATTAAAAACCCGAATTGTTACAACTTGTGAAAAATATGGATAAGAAAAAGGTGTACCATGTTGCCAAAATCATTGAGAAATACGGCCACACCTCTCTTCGACTGCATATCATGCGCACCTTAATCCAATCGAACTTGTCTTGGCTCACGTCAAAGGACAAGTTGCAGAACAGAACAGGACGTTTAAAATGTGTGATGTTCTGACACGCGAGTCTCTCTCAAAAATAGACATTCCGTTCCGGAAGAAGTGTGTTGAACATGTGCTGCGGGTGGAAGATGAGTACTGGAAACGAGATAGATTAATATTTGTCCAGCCAGTAATGATTATCAACCTCTTGGAATCGTCAGATTCGGAATGATTAAAATTAAGATGAATTCAATTCCAGCTGCAGTTAGGACGTCCTGGGGTCTAATGGTGACCGAAGGACAAAACTAATTGTAACCAATTGAATTCATGTTTGCATATACACATAACGAACAACACCCACAATTAAGCACTATGTACATACGCCTCTGACATGAATTGCAATAAACTGGATCATTTAACACTATTACTGTAAACTCTAAAATTTGAATCAACTTGTGTGATATCGTCATAAAAGATCAAAGGAATTCGCTGATGTGCAAAATCTGTTGTGTTTGTGGAATAAAAAATAACAAAATCTTTGCGTCATCAATATTCTAAGATTGCATGCAAAATTTGAAACCAAAATAACAAGCGGTTATCACGCAAAACTAATTCAGGTGTGATTATGAATTTCTGAACGGACTATAGTTCTACCTACGCGTACTTTATTAGTTCCTTCTACACGTATTATATTAGTTCTTCCTACACGTACTCGATTAGATATTCCTACACGTGCTCTATCAGTTATTCATACACGTATTATATTAGTTATTCCTCTACGTATTTATATTACTTATTCCTACACGGACAATATGAGTTATCCCAACACGTACTATATTAGTTATTCCCACACAGACTATATTAGATATTCCTATACGTATTTGGTTATTTGGTTATGGAAGGCCCCGGTATCACTGCAAACGAATTAAAATCCATAATTGCTCAACCGCCCGTGCCAGTGGAATCATCAGAATTACTAACTCATCTCCCAAACAAAGAAAGGTAGCTGTAGTCCCCATCATAGCAGTCTCAGCACACGCCAAAAGACATAAGGCGAAACCGCATAGAAAGTGAACACTACCAACTGTTCCCTGTCATACGATATCAGCATTCATCGTAAACAATTGGAATGCCGGAACACGATCAAAACGGATGAAACACACAGCTCACGGTGTGCACAGAGCACTCAACTCAGTAGCTCCTGCAACAAGCCGGACTTGGAATATGAGGAAATTGCAACTAGGAACACTTTTCAGACATAGCTTTCAATGGTTCCAGCCGCCTATCCACCATATTGCCCGGAAGTTCACGTCCTCCTGAAAATGATGGTCGTCGTAGTATTTAAATGTATAGTGCAAGATGATGTTATGACATCGTGTTTGACTCCAACTCCGAACATACAAAACACAGTTCGTCGTCAGATTATCCCCCTCCTATACGTATTATATTAGTTATCCCTACACGGACAATATGAGTTATTCCCACACGCACTATATTAGTTATCCCTACACGGACAATATGAGTTATTCCCACACGCACTATATTAGTTATCCCTACACGGACAATATGAGTTATTCCCACACGCACTATATTAGTTATTCCTACTCATACTCTATTACTTGTTCTCACACGTAGTCAATTATTAATTCGACTTCCTTTTTCCAAACATGGTGGTAGGAGGTCACATTCGCTGGACCGCTGCAGAAGTTGCATTTGGGAACTGATTAGCTTCGGTTCTACGGTGTAATTTTCTGCGTCTGAGCTGATCAACTGATCCAGTTAGCAAAGTTCGCCGATGATAACAGGTTGTACTCACCTCATTGTTCTTCATTGTCAAGTCAAAAGTTTGTGAATACGACCTTCCCCTGCCTAGCGATATATGCGAATTACGTCAACACATCATGTGATGTGTCAAAACCGTCGATGTAATTGTATGACGCCAAGTTCTTGCATTGTACAACTCCTTACTAAGCTCTACTCAGTCTAGTTAGTAGCAGTTTTCACTTTGGAAATTGTGCATCAGCTTTTCGTGTGCTGTTGGCTGCTTTTACTATAGTAACTGGGATATTGTGAGTGCAGCCGTTGTTGTATGAGCTAGGTCATCAAGTTAGTCGCAAAGCCCTAGGACGGTCGTACTCTAATCAATGAAAGACGGAGTGGGGTTTCGTACATGACTTGTCAGCATCGGTGAGACTCCCGAAAGTTCGTGATATTTAGGAGGGTCTTATAGTCTGGTTTTTGATGTGTGATACTGATGGTCTAATCACCAACTAATTACTACATCAAGCTTGGGCAGATGGTGCTCGTAAACCTGGGAGGGCCGACCATCTAAGGGCAGAATACCCCTACAGAAAAGACAGTCTGCTGCCTTGCAGGAAGACTAGGGACAATCAAAGGCCAAGGAAAGCAAACCTGAATAAAATGCTGGCTGAAATCGGATGCACTGGGCCACTGGCGCAGAACACAGTGCAACGTTTTAACAAGTAATCAATCAGACTGGATCTAACAGACTCTGATTATGATAGAAACTACCGCAGACCGGAAAGGCATCAAGAAACAGCTGAATATAATACACTGGAATGAGGAGGGCATATACCACAAAAAACAAGCTCTAACAATCAGACTAGCAGAGGGGGAGATAGACGTTGCCTGCATCCAGGAAACTCATCTTAATCCTCAGCACAGATTTATGATCAGGGGCTACCAAACATTTAGACAAGACATGGACGGTCACGAGGGTGGAATTCTTATACTTATTAAAAATTCCAACCCAGCAAAACTGACAGATGTAGTCACAAACGGAGAGGCAGAGATCATTGGTACAGACCTATACTTTAACTCCGCTAGTATAAGAATATTTAATATATACTGTCCAAATGACACATTTCTGAAGCTGGAGACAATGGAAATAACACCATCAAAAAGGTCTGGTAGTAGGAGACTTTAACAGCCACTCTGAAAGATGGGGATATTAGGAGTCCAATGTTCGAGGTGAAGAAGTGTAGGAATGGGAAATAGATAACAACATATTCCTCATAAATTCTAGGGAGGACCCCCCGACCTTCTACTCAAGAAGATGGAAAACAACTTCCACTCTCGACCTAGCATTTGCAACTGGAGACATATCTATCAAAATAACAAGAAAAGTGCTGAACCAACTTGGAGATAGTGACCATAGACCAGTCAAAATTTCAGTGGCTCTTGCTCACAAACAGGAGTTGCAAATACCACTTCCCCGCTGGAACTATAAGAGAGTAGATTGGGCAAAGTTTGCAAGGCTCACTGATGCATAAACTGCGCCTATCAACACCCACGAAAATGAGGTCAATAATATGATAGAGCGGTTAACAAATGGCATCCTGAGAGCTGCTAAAGAATCCATTCCTAGAGGTACAAGAATAAACTTCAAGCCATACTGGAGCAATGAAATGCAAAGACTAGAAGAGGAACTGGACTCTGCCAGAGAACTAGCTGAAACATCACACAGCACAGAGAGCAACATTGTCTACAAAGCAGTCTCGGCCAAATACGACATGAGGTCATGATATCAGCAAGACAGAGCTGGATAGACAAAACAGAGTGCGTTAATCTAGACAAGAATGGTCATAAACTATGGAAACTTGCGAGAGCTCTGAGCGACGAAAATAACTGCCGACCTCCAATGTCGTTAACACACAATCAGAACATCCTCACAGGCAAAAGGGCAGCAAATCTACTGATAGAGACTTACAAAAACATTAGTAGAATAAACATTCCAATAGACAAACAGAAAGTTGCAAGACGGGAAAACCAAGATGCAAAACACATGCCTTTCGCACCAGAAGAGCATCAGACGACCATCTTTACCCAATTGAATTAGATACTGCCCTCAAAGGATTGAAGCTCAAAAGTTCCCCTGGTAAAGATGGAATCTCCAACGAAATGCTCCTAAATCTGGGACAGAAAGCCAACAGCCAGCCATAAGGATAATAAATGCTAGCTGGAAGAGAGGTCATGTGCCGCCAATCTGGAAAGAAGCTATTATGGTGCACATCCTCAAGCGTGGAAAAGACCCACTAGACCCAAGTAGCTATAGACCAATTAGCCTACTGAGCTGCCTGAGTAAACTCATGGAAAGGCTGGTTAACAGAAGACTTATGTGGCATTTGGAGATTAAACAATAAATCGTACCACAACAAAGTGGCTTCCGTCAGCACAGATCAACTAAAGACCTGGTCACCTACATTGCACAGGAAATAGAGGATGCTCTACAAGAAAAGAAGCACACACTGGCAGTGTGAATCGACATGGAGTAGGCTTTTGATAGGGTTTCGCGAGAGGGTTTAAATAACAAGCTTTTTAGACTTGGCATCCAGGGTCTTTTATTCAATTGGGTCTCTTAATACCTTCATGATAGAACGGCCAGAGTACAGGTTCAAGGTCAACTAAGTAAAAAGGTCTCTATCGAACAAGGTGTCCCACAAGGCGGAGTCTTGTCGCAACACTCTTTTTAATTTTCATAAATGATATCGTAATGGAGATTCCACCCAGAATACACTCAGCAATATACGCAGATGATCTGGTGTTATTGGCTCGCGAGAAAAGTATGTTGGTGACTGTACCCAGGATGCAAGATGCTCTAGGTGAACTTGAAAAATGGACGAGCACCTGGTTCTTACCAATCAACGAAAAAATAATTACACATACAATTGTCAGCCTATCAAGAAACACACTCTCTACAAACTTGAAGATAAAAGACCATACACTCCCTATTGACCAAAACGCAACATATCTTGGCGTCACCATGAATCGCAGAATGACTTGGAAAAATCTGATAGACAGAGCAAGGAAAAAAGCCAGAAAACGAACAAATATTATGAAGAAATTGGCAGGAACAGACTTGGGGACAGACAGCAATATTTTTAAAAGACTATACGTAGTAAGAGTCAGACCAGTTCTAGAGTATGCAGTCACAGCCTGGGCTATAGCTTCCAAATCACACCTTAGCAAAATTAACAGAACACAGAACCAAGATGTCCATATCATCACTGGTGCTATGAAATCTACAACTATCAAGAGTATAGAAACAGTAACAGGTTTACAACCCTTTGATGACAGACGGGTCATTAAAGTATTGCAAGAAGCGGAGAAATATAGAAGGCTCCTTAGCCACCCCATGCACCAAAGAATAACTGGTTCCGGAATTGTACGACTAAAGAGGAGCAACTTCGCTGCAATTGCCAATGAACTAACTACTGGAGACATAGTACTTTCCTAAACAATATCGAAACCCTTGGGCCCATCTGATATGTCTCCTCATGGAAAACATAAAATACAAGAACTTAAGGAAAATATAACAGGAATCATGAAAAAAGGCACCCAATCAGACACAGAAAGAAAATACGTAACAGAAAAACACATACAGGATACCTACCCACAGGACTCTCGGTCCCACATATACACAGATGGCTCTGCTACAAATGCCACCAGAAATGGAGGGGGAGGTGTGTTCTTGATGCTGAATTATCAGGACGAGATCACCAAGTCAATAGCTACTGGAAAATCCTCAAACAACTTTAAAGCATAAACTGAGGCCTTCAGAGATGCTGCATCACTGTCTCCTCAACACAAAAATAACATGCACACTAAATTGGGGATTCTGACTAATGCACTGTCAGTACTATCAGCTCTAAAAAGCCCCAAGAACAATGAACTAGACCAACAATGCAATAACTTCCAGAGAGTAGTCATTCAGTGGATACCATCACACTGTAATATACACGGGAACTTCTTTTTACACGTCTTGTATCATCTTGATATTGGTGAAATCTAATACCTTGTTCAGTTATGTAAAAATGCATATACAATATGTTACATGCTAGATAAATATAAATATGGAGGTTGATTCTTAAAACGATGAAAATTTTGTCTTTGAAATTTCTCTTGTTGGGTCGATAAAAAGATTCCGTATGGAAAGAGTTAATGTGACATTCTTTGAAAATTGAAAATAGTCTGAAAATGTTGTTTCCTTTGCTGTATAGTACACTTGACATAGTGGGTGAAAATATTAAATCTATCGCGTTTAATTATTTCAGTTATTAATTGGGGGGAAAAAATCAACATAAAAAGATGTCATTTTCGCCTTTTCATTAATGTATTTGTTCTCTACTTCTCTGTATATCGACCAGCACAGGCTATGACACTTATCCTGCTGTCCTTCATTGAGTAATGTAAAGGCAAATCAGAATGCACATCAATCATCTTACTTCTTGATGTTCACAAAAATACAATCTCCTAATTTTTATTCCCTTTAGAGAGCGGTGGAACATACAAAATACATTATTTTCCTTCTGAAAAAAATCAGTTGTTGATATTTGTAACATTCAATTAAGATATTGTAAGAGATCAAATAATAATAGATCAAATTCATCACTTACTTAGATTTGATTACAAATGAAAAAGTTCGCAAACGGATACAAGCAATGGAAGTATTTGATGATTTTTTGACTGCTGAGAAGAAGCGCTAAGTGATATGATCTTGCTTCATATCTCATTGGTCTGACTGAGGTAAGATCATTCTGTAAGAAACTGGAAAAGAAAGGAGAAATGAGAGGCATATATATATATATATATAGAGAGAGAGAGTGAGAGAGTGAGAGAGAGAGTGGGAGAGAGAGAGATGGGACGATAACAACAACCAATGGGCAGGCCTCGACTTTACAGAGTACCTAAGAATGACTTAAGGTAGAGAGGAATGGAGGAGGTTGGTGAAGTCGTTCAGTTATGAAACACCGTACATTCCTGTTAGGTTTGACTGACCCAGGGGTAAGGCGTTGGTCTCTAGATAGAAAGGTCACGGGTTACATCTTCATCACTGAGTGCCGTCTCCGCATCGAAGGTTGGCTACCATGAAGCGCCATTCCACTCTGTCTTTTGCTTTGATGGTGCAGATTGTCATAGATTGACTTGTCCATCTTTTGATTTTACTCGTCCATGTTAGTCTTGGCCTGCCTCTGCCTCTTTTACCTTGTATTTTCCCTTCCAATATTACGTTTGTTAGGCTGTTGTGTCTTTTAACATGCCCCAACAATTTCAATTGTCTTGTTCTAATTGTGTTTAGTAGTTCTCTTTTTATTTTTCGTCGTTTTAAAACTGCATCGTTTGTTTTTCTTTTCTTTCCATCGAATTCTACCTATTCTTCTATAAATCCACATTACAAAGGCTTCAATTTTCTGTTCTGTTCTCTTGTCTAATGTCCATGTTTCTGCACCATACAAGAATATTGAGAAGATGTAACATTTTGCTATTTTTGCTATTGCCCGGGTTATAGGCGGCGAGAATGTGTTACTTTGTGACTGTGGATTATTCCTGGTTATACCATCTCATGGTCTCCAAGTAGTAAGATCTAAAGTCTAGTCCCCCTCTGATACCGACTAAAAATGGGAGGTCCCATACACTCATGCACGTCAGAGAACTTTTAGCAGTTAACAGTCGTAAAGAGAAAGTCAGAAGCGACCACTGCATTGCTTCGCGGCATTGACGTAAACTAGTGACACATCGCAACTACGCCACTTAACGTGTGTACCCGTAGAAGAAGACTAAAAGAAGATCTAAAATCGTAATGCTTTATTCCACTTATATGACCAATGTTGTCTTAAAATCACAATAACTCAACAAGATATCAACATAAAATTCAAAGCAGTCACAGGTCTTTCGTTTTGAAAAGTAATTGACAGTGATTTTTTAAAGATAGCAAATCGAATTTTAAAAGTGCGTGTTTTGTGGCACATGCGCATATTTTTTTTTAATAACAGCAAACTCGGAGTGGGGAAAGATTTGGGTCGGGGAGATTCTTTGATCATTGTATCCCTAAAGGTCACTTTTCAGTTTTATTTTGCAAAACTACTTGAGGTAGTCAGTTACCTACAGAATTCGGAGATTTAAGTACCGCAGTTGAAAATGAGAACTTTTATTGTGTGGTTTAAATTATTTCAAAACTCTACAAGATTGTTTATAATCCAAGATAGTTTCCATAGCGACCGGATCAGTCATCATCATCATCACCATCATCATCATCAAGTACCATACCTGCTGGAGAAAGTAATCATTGTATCTCCACAATTTTCGATCTCGACAGTTATTTTTCATTTATAATTTCTGTTGTCGACCTTATGCCAAGCCATCTACAGCCCCCAGTGATGTTCTTCTCTGTTGTCGTATTTTCCTGTTTCACGCCCATATCTTAAGACTGACTCTACATAAAATTGAATAACTCTTTTTCTTGTTTCTTTTGTCAAAAATAGATTGCACGGTATTTTCCTTATTTTTTGAAAAGCTGCTTTTGAATAAGGTATTCTGCATCTCACCTCTCATCATCATCATTGAGTGCCGTCTCAGCATCGAAGGTTGGCTACCATGGAGCGCCATTCCACTCTGTGTTTTGCTTTCATGGTGCAGATTGTCATAGGCTGACTTGTCCATCTTTTGATGTTACTCGTCCATGTTAGTCTTGGTCTGCCCCTGCCTCTTTTACCTTGTATTTTCCCTTCTAATATTACTTTTATTAGACTGTTGTGTCTTTTAACATGACCAAAAAATTTCATTTGTCTTGCTCTAATTGTGTTTAGTAGTTCTTTTTTCACCTTTAGCCGCCTTAAAACTTCCTCGTTTGTTTTATTTTCCTTCCATCCAATTCTACCTATTCTTCTATAAATCCACATTTCAAAGGCTTCAATTTTCTCACCTCAAAATCTCAAATTACCAAAAATCTCACCTCTATTGACATCAATTATCTGAGGATAACATTGGTCCCAGATATTTAAATTCATTTGAGCGTAGCGGGCGGTGATATCTATTTTCTTTGTTGATACCAATATTTCTCAAATAATTAACCGGATCATTATTTAGTTTTTTATATATATATATATATATATATATATATATATATATATATATATATATATATATACTCTCATTTTTGAACATCCTTGTAGTTCCCTTAAGTATCGTGTTTCTGTACAAAAAAAATAAGAAAATTGCAGATTTACTCCCACGCTCAATTAAAACAATACAACTCACTTAAACAGACAGCTGTCTTCATGGGAGAGTATGGAATCCTACTCTGATTGAGTCTTGATCGCAGAGAGAGAAACAATACTGATACACGTCCAAGCATAGAGTTATAGAGGTGCTGTTATCCATTATGTCTCTGCATACACCAGGAATGCAAGAGCTCATTGTACACAGAAACTAGAACATGATATTCAAAGTCTCTCAGCATAGACAGGGAATGTACGTGCCTATTTAAGACTAAACCTACAACCTGTTATCTTCAAGCTCTCGGCATAATCTGTGAATATGTTATTGAGTTATTGAGTTATTTGCGGGTCCTCAACATTGCACCCCGAACATGTCCATAGATGCTCAGATCCCCTCCTCAGCAAGTCCTGCAGTGTCCAGAGACTGACGACTCCAGTTCTATGTTGGTTGATTAGTCTTCTCATATTCTGCGAATATGTGATCACATTTAAAAATGAACCTGAAAGCTAGTTTGCTTTCCTGAAAATCAGCTCTGGGTTGTTGTATATTGTGTTCTGCTCGTACCTAGCTCTGACATACTTTATAACATAATAAATTATGAGACGTTTTATATGTCGTTGATACATAGAACTAATTTCATTGTGAGAAAAATGACGATGAATTAAATATGGATAAACATTAATACTATACTTCTAGATGGCGGAGACAAAACTAAGTTGTTTTCGATCTGTTTATTTCTTTTGTTAGTTGCTGGGAACTCTTTAGTTGTAACCGTTTTGTGTTTCCAGCTAATTTCCTGTTTCGGGAAATTAACCTAATAGTCTTGCTAGCGTTTACTCTTCTAAAGTCTTTATGTTATATCCTCTTGATACATTTCAAAATTTTAAGACATGTCATTTGATACCATTTTTTTTTATATTTGCACATTTTAAATATTTTTTCTAATAATAATCAATATATACATTTATAGCAGATTTTAAATAAAGATTGCTTATCGTGGAATTAGTGTAAATTATAACACGTTCTTTACACAGAGCTCGCAAGAACAGGCAATCTGCTCATCAGAAGCGACGTTGTCAAGCAAAGCTTCTTGGTATTCTGGGAGCGATCGGGGTCGGACCACATCTGGGTCATGATTCCTAGACCTCGGCAACCTGCTACGTTTGAACCTGAAAGTTTACGGTTTGTTACACACACAGATGATAAAACTCTGGTCTAAACACTATTCTATGCATATAGTAGAAGAGACTCTGGTCTACACATGTTATTCCTATAGTAGATTAGACTCTGGTCTACACATGCTATTCCTATAGTAGATTAGACTCTGGTCTACACATGCTATTCCTATAGTAGATTAGACTTTGGTCTACACATGCTATTCCTATAGTAGATTAGACTCTGGTCTACACATGCTATTCCTATAGTAGATTAGACTCTGGTCTACACATGCTATTCATATATTAGATTAGACTCTGGTCTACACATGCTATTCCTATAGTAGATTAGACTCTGGTCTACACATGCTATCCCTATAGTAGATTAGACTCTGGTCTACACATGCTATTCCTATAGTAGATTAGACTCTGGTCTACACTATATGTTGTGTATGAAGCAGATGAGGCTCTGGTCTACACATGCTATTCCTATGGTAGATTAGATTCTGGTCTACACATGCTATTCCTATAGTAGATTAGACTCTGGTCTACACTATATGTTGTGTATGAAGCAGATGAGGCTCTGGTCTACACATGCTATTCCTATGGTAGATTAGATTCTGGTCATCACATGCTATTCCTATAGTAGATTAGACTCTGGTCTACACATGTTATTCCTATAGTATATTAGACTCTGGTCCACACATGCTCTTCCTATAGTAGATTAGATTCTGGTCTACACATGCTATTCCTATAGTAGATTAGACTCTGGTCCACACATGCTATTCCTATAGTAGATTAGACTCTGGTCTACACTATATGTTGTGTATGAAGCAGATGAGGCTCTGGTCTACACATGCTATTCCTATAGTAGATTAGATTCTGGTCTATACATGCTATTCCTATAGTAGATTAGACTCTGGTCTACACTATATGTTGTGTATGAAGCAGATGAGGCTCTGGTCTACACATGCTATTCCTATAGTAGATTAGACTCTGGTCCACACATGCTATTCCTATAGTAGATTAGACTCTGGTCTACACTATATGTTGTGTATGAAGCAGATGAGGCTCTGGTCTACACATGCTATTCCTATAGTAGATTAAACTCTGGTCTATACAATATGTTAACCGTATAGTAGATGAGAGGGAGCCGCGATAACTCAGTGGTTAGTGAACTGGACTACAAAGGACAAGAGGTAGGGTTCGATCCCAACCGACGGCTTCCAGTTCACCCAGCCTTTAATGGGTACCGGATTTTTTTTCTGGGAAAGTAAAGCAGCACGGGCGTAATACCGACCACATTACCCAAAAATCAAGTGCCGAAGGTCTGTCTGTAAAATTTATGGTCACTAACACCATTTCCCTATACGCTACTTGGCGTGATGGGGGTACTTTACGTTTTTTCTTTTTATAATAGATGATACTATAGTCTACAGATATATAGTCTGTAGATACTATAGGCCATATAAACCAATCATCTATTCCGTTCAATTAATGTTTAACACTTTCAATGTATTGCTTAAATACGTGGAAGAAAACTGTATACTTACCTGAACCAAAGTGTACCGTTTTATCAATGGTGTAATTATCGTGCTATTAATGACATTATTATTATTATTTTTTTTTTTGCATAGTCGTCTTTATATGATTCGCCATTATAAAAAAAAAAAACACATGAGGTTTACTGTTAAAATCTGATATTTAGGGCAACCTTTATGTAATTTATTTCTTAAATTATATAATAAAAAAACAATTTGTGCAAATTCCAGGCTGCCTTTGAACTTAATATTTATTATAAAAAGGTTTGCTAAAATATAACACTGCATGCATAAAATGATTGCTATGCATCAACTAGTTTCCGAGAAAAGTGGAGAACACTGTGTTTACCAATATTGGACAGACAATAGCGTAGTTGGTCAGTTAACCTGCAATGCAACTCTACTGCGCGCCCTACAAGCCTGCTACGAAGAAATGTGCCTCAAATAGTGGAATCTTGTGCAATTTCTTTGTAAGTGTCAGGATTAATATCGACAACTTTTAATAAGAGTAAAGACCTGAAGAATGACAAATTATAAAGTATGGCCCAGTGTGCTGACTTCGGCCCGAGTGGAACTAACATTATCAGCTTTTCTTTAGTCCGTCATTGATATTTTTTTTTTGTGCTTTTTTTTTACATTTTGTGGCACGTCATATAACAGTTTTTGTTAAAGTTGGTTTTAAAGCATGTTTGGTTGTAAAGTTAGCCTCAACGGGGTTGTGCCAGCATCAGAATGGTATCATTGTTGGAGATATCAGCTGTATTTACAATATATAAGTAGTAGCAACAACGATAATGAAACAAATATTAATAATAGCAAAGATAAAATATATGGATATCTCGTATATATATTCTCAAGAACATCACAAAGGAGATTCAAAATGGCCCGACCTAATTCTTTTTCATTTAAGATAGAGAGCACAAACGAACACACAAAGAACTTATAAAACATAAGGTAAGCACATCCAACCGGCGTCGATACGATCTCTACATGTTAAAGAACAGAAAAAAAAACAACTAAAGTGCCCCCGTCACGCCAAGTGGCGTATGGGGAATTTGGCGTTAGTGGCCATACATTTTACAGACCTTCGGCACATGATTTTTGGGGTAATCTGGTCGGTATTGCGCTCGTATCAATTTACGTTACCAGAAATAAATCCGGTAACCATTAAGGTTGAGTGAACCCGGAAGGCATCGATCCGGATCGAACTTGAATTCTTGTCCTTTGTAGTCCAGTTCACTAACCACTTGGCTATCGCAGCTCCCATTATTATGACATGATTAATTATTATTTCATGCTTAAATATTATTATTACAGCATGATTCATTATTGTTGGTATTTAATATTATTAATATTATTATTGTGGATTAATTATTATTAGTATTATTACGTGATTGATTATTATTGTTATTGTTATTATTATAATTATTTATTATTGTTATTATATTATTATTATTTAATTATTTGTCTACTGGACACCAACACCACATTTCATAAATGACTACACTAATCTGGTTTTTGTGGGAGTATCTACACATTAAACAAAGAGCTCATGAAACAATGATAATGCATATGACAAAGAATTATCATTTAGTATCCATTAGTTTTGACATAAGACAAAATAAACAGTCTAGTATAGATAGTATAGATTTTGGCATAAATAATGTTTAAGTATCTTAAATGTATTTAATGAAAATACACGAAACGGTTCATTTTATCTATGGGAGACTATCAATTTAAAAGAACCATATCTTTGCTGGTGCGTTTATCTCCCTGTATTTTAGTTAACAATTTTACGAAATGTCTCTTGTGTTATGTCTACAGTAGTATGAATTATACGTATACCCATCTTCTAACAATTGTTACTGATCCAGCTTCTCTGTTCGATTGATGGGGTTTATCCTTTCGTCATAGATCTTCGAAGATGAAACTAGTAATTTGTTAGAGCGCATTGATTAAGCATTTCCTTCGTACTGACAGATCAGACAACACCGGCAAATCAATGAATATATTACATCAAAATCTCTGTACAGACAAATAATGCCGTATATATAACAATAATTATCCTACATGAGAAATAGATGATGTTATAACGTTGTTGTTATTATCTTCTATAACGACGAGATTCAAATATGATTTTTTTCACATATTGATCAACTGAGGCATGTCTGTTAAGAAAGAAATAACGATCTGGTGTAATTTGCAATGGGTCAATGTGGAAAGTACTAAAAGTAAGATATTTGTTGTTTTCTTTAAAATATGTTAATGTAAATAAGTTGCTTGTTGATTTATTGAATAGTTACTAAGGAAAAGCTACGACGTTTAGAATGCCCTCTTTACCAACCATGAATAAATATTAATGATATTGATAGATATCGATATATATTAATAGATATTGATAGATAATGATTGAAGATTGGCATTGATAATTTAGTTGTCTTGCTCATTTACCCATCTACAAATATAACCTAGGTATGATTTGTCTATGATACGTTTAAGCTTATCTTTTTTTTAGTATTTATCTTGTTTGTGCTGTGGTCGTTTTCTTCTTTATTTTTTGTTGTTCTTTTTTATTCTTTAATGTTATTCTTCTTGTTCGTCTTATTATTGTTACTGTTCTTCTTGTTTTGCTACTCTTCTGCTTATTCAGTTTGTTTCTTCTTCTTCTTCTCCTGCTATTGTTACATCCATCCAATGATTCCATGGTCCAGCATTATGTTATCGTTAAATAGGCTCAGATGCTTTATGTTTATAACAAACTATGATATCTGCGCTTTTCCGTCCAACAAGCTAACTGGAAGAAGACACTCTTGAAAATGTAATAACGCGGTAGATAACAATAGGAAGTTTCAGACCTGAGAGTATCAAATAATTACACATCTAAAATATTTATTTCCATAGACATTAACTCTTGAACCCCGGACCAGCGTTCCTGCTGATTCATGAGTGTTACAATCAAACGAAAATTTGTTCCATTAGCGTTAAGTTCACGTTGTACAATTCCTTTATATTTTGTGTAAATTCACACTTAAGAACATATCAGTGGTAAAGGAGATGCGATAAACATGATGTTGCTAAGTAGGAAACACGCTGTAGAAGTCAATTGAGAGTTTTATTTGATGGCACTTTTTTTTTAAAAATAGTCAGTTGAGAATATAAGGAGAAGTGTTAACATATATTTGGAGAAGATAGATGGAAGTGGAGATGAAACACGAAAATTTAAATAGGATGACACCAAACAAGATTGCCTAGAGCTGTCTGTTGAATATATATTTCCCCCAGGGAAGTGAAAGAAAAAAGAAGAAGATGCAGAAGAAGCAGGTAAAGGAAGAAGAAAAATTAAAAAAAGAGATTCGAAGAAGAGGAAGAAAAGGTAGAGGATTTTAACAAATATAAATGAGACACGATGTTGTAAGATCATGTTAACCAAATACCGCTAAATAAATTAATAAAATAATGAATTACTATTAAAATGTCATCAATGCAAAATAAAAATAATTAAGCACGAAAAATATATTTATGTGTGGTGTCAGAAATGAAATCACTCTTCGAATAATATCAACGAATAATTCCAATGTAATTTACTCATCAACGAGTACCGTCTCCGCATCAAAGGTTGGCTACCATGGAGCGAATTCCGTTCTGTCTCTTGCTTTGATAGTGCAGGTTGACATAGGCCCACTTGTCTATCTTTTGATGTTAATCGCTCTTGTTAGTCTTGACCTCTGCCTCTTGTACCTTGTATTTTCTCTTCAACGATTACTTTTATTAGGCTGCTGTGTCTTTTAACATGCCCCAAACATTGCATTTGTCTTGTTTGAATTGTGTTTAATAGTTCTCTTTTCATTTTTAGCTGTTATAGTACTTCATAGTTTGTTTTCTTTTCTTTCCATCCAATTCTCCCTATGCTTCCATAAATTCAAATCTCAAAGGCTTCGATTTTCTGTTCTGTTTTCTTGTCTAATGTTCATGTTTCCGCACCATACAAGAATGTTGAAAAGATAGAACAATTTGGTATTTTAGTTTAGGCCCTGGTGTTATTTGTTTTGATGTTAGTATATTTTTCATGACATTAACATTAAAGGTAAAGGTAAAGTACGAGACTTGAACCAGCATCTTAGCACGCGAGGTTTTACACCCATATGTGCTCGGCCGCCTATCGTGTCGCCTGAAGCATCGGAACTCAGATGCGAGGTGACATTCCTCACCTTCCCAGGGTAATACCCTGGTACCCATTTCTGCCAACTGCTGGGTCGACCGTGGGGGTATTTTTTTTTCCAACCACGGGTACAATTCACACTGCTCCCAGCGGGAATCGAACACGGGTTGTCCGAACGTCGGTAGTCCCGTCGGGTGGTTTTCCCAACTATGCTACCGAGGCCCCCGACATTAACATTACTATTGGCCATTCCTATTCTTTTATCTATTTCAGTTTTACATTTTCCATCACTGGTTATAGTATGTCCAAGGTAGTTGTACTTTGAACTGTCCAGGTCTATTCATTAAACGTTAATATCCACTTGTAGGTTTTGAGTATTATCTTTATTGATGATCATAGAATTAGTCTTTTTGATATGTATATCTAATCTATAACTTTTTTGGTTATTATGTTCATATCATTAAGTAATTGAATTGTTGTAGATCTTTTGGGATATTCTTCTAGTAAGGCTGGATCATCAGCATATCTTAAGTATTTGATTATCTTTCCATTAATGTTTAGGCATGGCATCTCTGTAATGTTTTTAAAGATTTGCTCAGTTTATAGATTGAACAAGCTTGGTGATAGGATGCATCCCTGCCTTATTCATCTTTGTGAAATCATCTTTTATCCATGTGTGTAGAGTTCTCTTTGTTATATTTTATTATTGCTGTTTGCTCATGGTATAAGTCATATTTTAGTTGTCTGTGGCATCTTGATGTATATCTTTTAGGCAGTCTGCAAGTAACACCATGTAACAACAATGAATAAGACTGTGAAGAATTATATGAGACACTAAATGAAATTGTCAACAAGACTGGTGAAAACGACGACTTGTTAGTCATGGGAGATTTTAATCGAAGGCTTCAGAAATGCAACAGTGAGAACAACGATACATTGGGACCCTTTGGCGATAAGACAGCTGAAAAAATGAAAATGAAATATGACTGCTAGAATTATGTAATCAAAATGATTTGTTTATCACCAACACATTCTTCAAAGGGAGCTGCCATAGCTGAGTGGTTGGTGAATTGGACTACTAAGGACAAGAGATCGGGGTCGATCCTTATAGATGTATTAATATGTGAGAATAAAATGTATCTGCCTTATACATGTTGTGTTACACCACTTGCACCCGGTGTATAATTGCGACTCTCTGTGTTTGAAGAATATAGGTAAAGAGCCCCGTTACGTCAAGTGGTGTATTAGGAAATATGGAATTAGTGACCAACATTTGTACACACCTTCAGCACATGATTTTTAGGGTAATGTGGTCAGCATTACACTAGAGCCGTGTTACTTTCCCAGAAAACAAAATCCGTTTAACGCAAGGTGAATCTGGATTTTATTCAATACAGAAATGTGATCTGAGTTAGTATCTGCTCCTAGATAGGTTTTAGCTTGTGATGTAATTTATTCATTATAAAATGTGTTAGAAAAATTCATGCCAGGATTATGGAACACGTATTGGAAAAAAGACCTGTTGAAATACTATAAACAGGAGCAATAGAAGATAGGAGAGGTTATGGTAGGCAACGATGATGGATGATTTAACAGCGTGGCATTAGAAATGTCAACAGGGGAAATAATGAAACTGCATTATGAATCGAGGATTATGGAGGGGTAAAACGTCTCTCATTACAGAACAGGAGTTCTTAAACGAATATCTTTATGGTACATTAATCCATCATGGTAAAAGATAAGTAGAATTATGTGTAGAACTGAATTGTATGTTTGCGATATAAATAAATGGCTACGATTCAAAAACTTGCTAGCATGTGATTGCTTCACATGAGAAATCTTATCTCTTAATAATAAAAACAAGAAAGAAAAGAAAAGTGCAATTTCTTGAGACAGCAAGAAAAAATGAGAAAACTGAAGCCTTTGAAATGTGGATTTATAGAAGAATGGGAAGAACTGGACGGAAAGAAAAGAAAACAAATGATGTTTAAAAACAACTAAAAATATAAAGAAAACTAATAAACACAATTCAAACAAGTTAAATGAGATTTTGGAGAATGTTAAAAGACACAGCCGCCTACTAAAAGTGATCTTGGAAGAGAAAATGAAAGGTTAAAGAGATATAGGCAGGCCAAGACTTACATGGACGAATAACATCAGAAGATTATTATAGTAGTATCTACAATCATGTTACATAATTATAGCTATATCTCCAGCGCTTTTTTTGTAATTGTTGCATTCTCGGCAAACGCCATGCTGTAATAACAATATCTGGAAGTATTTTAAAAATGTACATCAATGTATTTTATGTAAAAGTTAGAGCTATGTTTGCAAAGGTATTTCATAATTATAACGTTATACACAATCTTGTTTTCTAGTACAGCATTTTTTATTTAAATTGTGCATTGTAAGCATACTATACTTCGTATCCTTGTTCTCAAATTATAGCAACCTATATCATTTTGTTTTATTTTATAGCAGTCCTTGATATCTTGTTTTAATATAATATCCCTTATGTTTTTTCTTGTTTTGAATTGTATAGAAACCCATGCTATTATGTTTTCAAATGACAGAAACACTTGTTATTGTGTTCTCATATTGTATGAAAATAAATGTCTAAGGAAAATACTTGGTATAGAATGGAACGAATTCAAACAAACGAGGAAATTAGAGAAATCGCCAATCAACCACTAATATCTTCAGTATAAAGAAAAGACGATGGTCATACGTTGGACATGTGATGAGAAGAGATAATAATCGAATAGCAAAGCAAGCCCTCATATGGGAAACAACAGGTAAAAGAAAAAGAGGAAGACCCAGGGAGACACTGAGAAGAACATTGATGAGAGAGGCAAGAGCAGCAGGAATCGGCTCCCTCAATGAGATAGAACTGCTTGCACAGAACAGAGACAGATGGCGAGATTTGATAAAATATCTTTAAAAGAAAACTGCTAGAACAAAAATTCATATAGGAGAAGGTGTATCTTGGTCTACGCCCTATGGGCCGGTTACGGCTCGAAAGGTCAATAGATAGATAGATATTGTATCAATTCAAATAATCTTATCTCTTCTTCTTGCCGTTCACGCGTTAAGAGGACATGGATTCGTTGTGTCGCTAATTTACGACTAATCCGAGGATATCTCCGTTTTTAGACCCGACACATCCGTCTTCTTTATGGGTAGATTTTTGCTTAACGTTTTTGCCAAGTTAGCGGCCTTTAGGTGATTTTTTCAACTTTTAACTGCTAAGTATTCTTTAACGTGCGCGAATATACACGGGGGGCTCCTGTTTTTCACCATTTTCCGAGAGGGCCAAACATAGAATCTCACTACCCAGAGACCAGGGGATGGTAAAGCAATGAAAAAAAAACCTCGTTTACGACGTTTGAAGTATCAACTACTTGTGACAGGATTCGAATCCAGGACCTTCCTGCGCAGACACTGACGTCTTCCACTTCTACACCACCCAGCTTCGATATCTTGCTTTCAGATTATAACGAGATGATGTTTCGTTAGAGCCGCGATAGCTCAGGGGTTAGAGAACTGGACTACAAAGGACAAGGGGTAGGGTTCGTTCCCAAGCTTTCGGGTTCACCAAGCCTTCAATGGGTATCGGATTTTTTCTGGGAAGGTAAAGCGGCACGGACGTAATACCGACCACATTACCCCAAAAATCAAGTGTTGAAGGTCTGTAAAATTTATGGTCACTAACACCATATTCCCTATACGCCACTTGGAGTGACAGAGGCACTTTACTTTCTTTTATTATGTCTCGTTCCTTATGTAATATAAACGAGTAAACGACTACAGGTAAAGAGTATTTCACATCCCATGTCGTGTGATGAATACCATGTTAGCAACCTTGTTTTTAATGTCCAATCATGATGGCTTTTTTTCTGTGGTAGGTCGCTCTACTTTCCCTGCAAAAAATTAAATACCCGTTTAAAGCTGTGGAGAGCTGCCATTCTCCAAGATGTTGTTTAATAATTCTAACATTTCACACAAAGAACAAACAAATGAAAATCTTCTGCAGTCTTGCTTTCCAAATTACAACAATCTTTGCTTTATTATAGTATTATGAGTTATCGTGTTTCGTAATTATGGAAGTCATTCAATCTTTCTTTCTAATTTTTGTTTTCATATATACGTCATAAAAAATGTATTTATTGATAATGTTTAAAACTTCAATTATTATGTTTCTCTGGGGTAAAAAAAAACGTTAAATTTAAGTTATTTAAAAAAGAATTGTCCTTTTCCATCTTCTGACTGTTAAATCTGAGTTTTGTGGTTTCTTTTAAACTTAAAAAAGGGAGTTTTAAGAGTCAGGTGAGTGGTTTTTGTTTGTAATTTTTAAAAAAAAGGTAAACATAGTATATGCGACACAGACATACACAATTATCCAATTTTCTGGTATCTGTCTGCGAGGTATATTTAAGATGTGGGAAAAGGTGGAGTGGGGGGATGCTAGAAATTAAAAACCACAGGTATTAGTGCAGTCGGCATGTGGTGTACAGGCCAGTACTTATATTTTACTTGTTATGGAAAATTAATTTAAGACTCTACCCAAGTTCACCTGATTGCAATAATCTTTCTTTCTTTCTTTTTCTTTCTTTCTTCCGTGCTTTTTTTAATGAAAGAAAATATACAACTCTTTGTAACGTGCCTATATAAGGGCGTTAAATATACTAGCCGCTGTTAATGTAGTATACAGTATGATGTGATTTTATTTCCCCTCAGTTTGACCCAATATATCCTAATTCAGACTGGTTTTTTCATTCCCGAGTTGCCTTCCCTCATGACCCCGACTCTATGGACTTGTTGGTCTGTTTCTATGGGACACATCCAAATTGTACAATATGATCTAGATAGTTTTGGTTCATCGACCAAACAGTCAGCTATGTGTTGCTGATCGTCGATTGTAGCCATTGTGTTGGCATCCACCTTTGTCCATAATTCTTCTTTTTGTATAATTAATTATACAGTTCTTGACTAAAATTTGCTATCCTAAGTACTGTTTTAATCGTATAACGTATTCTATTGCACTAGGCTTGTCTACAGTATCATATAGGACAAAAACTGATAAAAAAATAGTTGCGTAACTTCCCATTTATATTTGACGTTTGATAAGTGAATCCACATTTATTTTAAATGACTGTTTGTTTTTCAATATAGAAAATACGTTAGGTGAATGCTTACAACGTTTTAGCAAATATGTTTTTATCAATTAATTTTGAATGGCTTGTGAATGTACGCACATTGCTAGGATATGTTTATATGTCAGCTAATTGAATGTATGCACATTGCTAGCAACTGTTTATATGTCAGGTAATTTAGAACTGACGCGTGGGCATGAATTTGTACGATTACGTCACCTACACATGAAACATAGACTTCTGGCTAGTTTTATTCAATGCCACCCTTTGAAAAGGCCATGTTCTTGTCTAAGCTTCACGCTTTGTCTCAACATAGTAATTTGTGTTACGTGTGGTATTGTACGCTTTGTTTCAACATAGTAATTTGTGTTACGTGTGGTATTGTACGCTTTGTTTCAACATAGTAATTTGTGTTACGTGTGGTATTGTACGCTTTGTTTCAACATAGTGATTTGTGTTACGTGTGGTATTGTACGCTTTGTTTCAACATAGTAAGTTGTGTTACGTGTGGTATTGTACGCTTTGTTTCAACATAGTAATTTGTGTTACGTGTGGTATTGTACGTTTTGTTTCAACACCGTAATTTGTGTTACGTGTGGTAATGTACGCTTTGTTTCAATACCGTATTTTGTGTTACGTGTGGTATTGTACGCTTTGTTTCAACATAGTAATTTGTGTTAAGTGTGGTATTGTACGTTTTGTTTCAACATAGTAATTTGTGTTACGTGTGGTATTGTACGTTTTGTTTCAACATAGTAATTTGTGTTAGGTGTGGTATTGTACGCTTTGTTTCAACATAGTAATTTGTGTTAAGTGTGGAATTGTACGCTTTTTTTCAACATAGTAATTTGTGTTACGTGTGGTATTGTACGTTTTGTTTCAACATAGTATTTGTGTTACGTGTGGTATTGTAAGCTTTGTTTCAACATAGTAATTTGCGTTACGTGTGGTATTGCACGCTTTGTTTCAACATAGTAATTTGTGTAAAGTGTGGTAATGTACGCTTTGTTTCAACATAGTAATTTGTGTTAAGTGTGGTATTGTACGCTTTGTTTCAACATAGTAATTTGTGTTACTTGTGGTGATGTAATCTTTGTTTCAACACCGTATTTTGTGTTACGTGTGGTAATGTACGCTTTGTTTCAACACTGTAATTTGTGTTACGTGTGGTATTGTACATTTTGTTTCAACACCGTAATTTGTGTTACGTGTGGTAATGTAATCTTTGTTTCAACACCGTATTTTGTGTTACGTGTGGTAATGTACGCTTTGTTTCAACACCGTAATTTGTGTTGAGTGTGGTAATGTACGCTTTGTTTCAACACCGTAATTTGTGTTTAGTGTGGTAATGTACGCTTTGTTTCAACACCGTAATTTGTGTTACGTGTGGTAATGTACGCTTTGTTTCAACACCGTAATTTGTGTTACGTGTGGTAATGTACGCTTTGTTTCAACACCGTAATTTGTGTTGAGTGTGGTAATGTACGCTTTGTTTCAACACCGTATTTTGTGTTACGTGTGGTAATGTATGCTTTGTTTCAACACCGTAATTTGTGTTGAGTGTGGTATTGTACGCTTTGTTTCAACACTGTATTTTGTGTTGAGTGTGGTAATGTACGCTTTGTTTCAACCCCGTAATTTGTTTTTTGTAAAAAGTGAAGTGCTCCATCATGCCCAAATGGTGTATAGTGAATATGTTGTTAATGACCATACTTTTTTCAGACCTTCAGGACATTATTTTTGGGGTAATATGGTCGGTAGTACGCTCGTACCTCTTTACCCACCCCAAAAAAATCGGGCACCCATTTAAGTCTGGCTGAATCCTGGAGGCAGTCGGCTCTTGTCCTTTGTAGTCCAGTTCATTAACCACTAAGCTATCACGGCCCCCCCCAACTTGTATTACTTGTTATAAGAATATCACAGGTAACACACATTTCTACGTTGAAAGAAAGCGTAAAATACCGTATTGTATTCCTCCATTTTGGAGATCTTCATTTTATTTTCATTCATTTTGCCGGTTCTTTGTTTGCATATAATTGTTTTAGAATATCTGTTGTGACTTACCATTTCATTTGTTGTTTCATGACCACACCATCATTATCATTGGACTGACTGTCCTTTTGAAGACTACACTCAAATAATGTCAGCTTCACGGTTTCTCGATGTCTGGGAGTGTTGCCTCAATCACAACGTGCAGTTTGTAAAGGAGCCCTTAATGGCAGGGCCCGTATTCTACAATGAGCACACAATTTAGCAATCAATAAACTCAGACATGGCGTCTAAAACATAAATGACTTCACCCCCCACCCCCCATCCACCAAACAAAAGAAAGATTGCACATGGTGAAGTGTCCAGTATAATTTTTGCTGTCAGATACCTTTAGCCATTCTCTGCTAGTGTTCATGGGAGCATTTAACGTTCAATGGTTAGTGAACGGATCTATTAAGGACAAGAGATCGAGATCGATCCTGAATGACAGCTTTCAAGTTCACTCAGGCTTAACTGGGTACTGGATTTTGTTTTTTCTGTGAAAGAAATCGGCACTGACGTTGTGCTGACCACTTACCACAAAAACAATGTGCCAAAAGTCTATGCAAAAATATAAGCAGTAACACAATTTTTAATATACGGCAAGTGGCCATCATTTCTTTGAATGATTTTGGATTTTTTATTTTCTGTGTTACTCTAAGACTTAGCACTTTAGTCAGTTTGTGGCTGCCAGCAAATAGCATTCTACAGTGAAGCAATTATATCAGGGTGGCATGTTGACACAAAAGTCTCAGCCAGTTATAGAAATGTAGGTGTGAGGAAAGTAGTCGTTTGCATCTTCAAAAAAATGCAGAACGCATTCTCTAGTTTTCAGCAATTCTGAGACCGTACTATCAAGAATCACACTAAATAATTTAGTTCGGTTTTTTGCGTTGGGATCAAAACTCTACATATGTAATAATAACAAAATCGCACAAATTGTATAATAACAATGCGGTAATTTTTGGCGATTTTCCTTGTTTAATGTAAGATGCTGAGATTTATTAAGTACTTCATCTCAAGTGTTTAGTTAATTTGAAATTTAATATACAAAGTTTAAATAGTATGAATATATTAAAATATATGTTTTTAAATAACAGCTGTTTAGTGTAATTTTTTTTTTCAAATAAATAGTGAAAACACGTGAATAATTAAGTAGTTAACAATGTTAAATTCTTTAATAGTTAAATAACAACAATTTTGAACAGATACATAATTAGTGTTAAATTAAATGATTTCAAATAGGAACTACCAGCCAATGTTACTGTACCCTGGATAACATGACAACAAAACATGTTCTACAGGATTGCCCCCAGTACACAGACCTGAGAAGTATAATGTGGACCACACCCACCTCCATGGAAGAGAAACTATACGGGCAACCGAATCACTTAAACAGACAGCTGCCTTTATAAGAGAACTTCCGATCAATATGTTTGATAGGCGGCAGGAACCATTAAAGGCCATGTCTGAAAAGTGTTCCTTGTTGCAGTTTCCTCATATTCCAAGTCCGGCTTGTTGCAGGAGCTACTGAGTTAAGTGCTCTGTGCACACCGTGAGATGTGCGTTTCATCTGTTTTGATCGTGTATCGACATTCCGATTGTTTACGATGAATGATGATATCCTATGATGAAGAAATGATGGCTGTATTCACTTTCTGTGCAGTTTCGCCGTGTGCCTTTTGGCGTGTGCTGAGACCACTATGATGGGACTTACAGTTATCTTTCCTTGTTTGGGAGATGAAATAGTAAATCGGATGATTCCACTGGCACAGACGGTTGAGCAATTATGGATTCTAATTCGTTTGCAAAGATACCGGGGCCAACCATAACCATAACCATATAAGAGAGTCATGAGCCCTAGTCTGAATGAGCCATGATCACAGAAAAAGAGGAAGAAAGGTTTTCCAGCCTCTATCTTCTCTACATATGCCTCATATATCTGGACTGCTACCAATTCCTAAAATGTATTTTAATATTCCGTCTTATGTCTCAGTTGCGTCTTGTAGTCTATTCTCATTTGAAATGGTTTGCTCTCCGCACGTTACCTTTCCCCCTAAAAAAATGGCAACTGATTCTATTCAACATTCTATTTCTCTATTTACTTTCCAGGATTCTCAACCATGAAACAACACTGCAACCATGAAACAACACTGCAACCATGAAACAAAACTGCAACCATGAAACAACACTGGTTCAATTACAAAACTGCTGAATGGCATCTATTATACAGGTCCATAACCCTGACATTCTATTCATGGAATAAGTTTAATTGTAGTCGAGACATCCCCATATCCGCTTAAACGTCCTTCCAAATCCTGGAATTTCTCGAGGCACATACAGACTACAAGTTCCTGTAAGGTGTTGCACGCATTCTTGACAACTTGTCTATATCTTTTTTACTCTGTCCAAGAAACATTAGCAGTTAAATTTGAGGACCATATAATTAACTATTAAACTGATGTTGCGAGACACTGATTCATATAATAATGAAATAGAGGTGGGAATAAGATCAGACATGAAGTGCTATAATAACAATGTGGCTTTATCGAATTGAAAGCTATAGCTAACAATCATCATCATCAAGTACTGGACCTGATGGCGTAGGTGATCATGTCTCTCCACAATTTTCTATCTCGACAGTTATTTACTATTTCTGTTGTTGACTTTCTGCCAAGTCTTTCTCTTAAGCTGTCTGGTATTTTTTTTCACTTTGATTCCCTCTATCTCTTCGTCCCTCAATTTTTCCAGTTGTTCTCTTCTTATTACATGGCCAAGAAATGATGATTGTTTCTTCCTAAATAGGAAGTTAACAATTGGGACTGTGAAAACGAGTTGATGGAGTCAGAAGTTTTAAGACGATGAACCTGTGTAGAGTATTCTTGCAGCATTTTATTTAAACGTTATGGCGATTTTGTGTGTGCGCATATCTTACGAGGTTGTGACATATTATAACAATGATATGGGTATCTCTCTTCTGAGTGTAACTGGAAGACATTCGTAAGAACCGGTTTAAAGCGCAACTAGGGGCACGTATCCTTATTGAGTTATTTGCGGGTCATCATCATACGAACATGTCCATGGGTGCTCAGATCCCCTCCTTAGCAAGTCCCGCAGTGTCCAACGACTGACGACTCCAGTTCTATGTTGGTTGATAAGTCTTCTTACACGGCCACTAAGTTTCTCATTTCTGGCTGTGCCCACCTTAACTCCCATTTCCATCATCTGAAGAAGTGACGTGGATCTGTGTTTGTCGAAGTCCTGTGCTCTTCCCACACCTCGGAGGGCATTGATGATGTCCGCCCGATCCATTGGTTGCCCGTCCTCAACGACAGCGCAGCTAGCCAACCTGTCCGCTTTTTCATTTCCCCGTACTCCCGATTGTCCAGGGACATAGACAAAGGTGACCTTACGTATTTTGGACTTCTGCAATGACTCTACCCATTGAATGCGTATAGAGCCTGCCTCAAAAACTGTCGAGATAAATAACTGTAATAAGAAAAGAACTGTCGAGATAAATAACTGTAATAAGAAAATAACTGTCGAGATAAATAACTGTAATAAGAAAATAACTGTCGAGATAAATAACTGTAATAAGAAAATAACTGTCGAGATAAATAACTGTAATAAGAAAATAACTGTCGAGATAAATAACTGTAATAAGAAAATATCTGTCGAGATCGAAAACGTTTCCTTCTTGAGTCCCAGTGCGGGTCTAGAGCTGGACGGTCAACCACTGTTATGAGTTTTGTTTTACTCTCCGTGAACTGCAGAAGTGCAAGGAACAGGAAAAAGCTCCATTTATAGCCTTCATTGATCTCATCTAAGGCTTTTGATACCGTGAACAGGTCTATACAGGGTGCTGGAAATTGTTGGCTGCCCTGCTACATCACTCACGATGATAATGTCAATAATACAAGACAAAAATATGTCTGCCACCATCTAGTTCGGCGGTAGATCTTCCCAGCCCATTCAGGTGAACTGTGGAGTCAAATAGGTTTGTGTCATTGTCCCTACCTTAATAGAAACCATATTCGCTGTTCTTCTACACAGTACGTTTGAAACTGGCTATGTAGACATCTACATCCGAACAAGGTCTGACGGCTACTTTAAATTTAGAACGTTTGAGGTCAAAATTTAAAACAACTGAGATCAGCTCTATCAGTGAAAGAAACTGGGACAATCTGACTGCAGATCGTAGCACATGAAGAATAAACATTTTAAAATTGCGCATAAACTTTTGAGGCAGTGCTGATATCTCATTCAGGAGACAAAAGGCGCAGGAGAAAGGAGATGAGGCCAGGCACTACGAATACATCTTGCTCCTTCTGCGGTCGAATCTGTCTATCCAATATTGATAGATTCAGTCAGGAGAGAAGTTGTTCAGCAAAGCATCATCCAGAATAAGGCACTAAAATTGTTGCCATACTACTGACATATCATGGTTGCTTGCTACCGACGGTGTGTCAAGACGCCAAAGGCCATCTCAATATATAGTGACAGGCAAAAATTGTGGTAACCAATATGTTGCTATTTGTGTTTCTACTCCCAACGAGTTCTCTTGTCTGCACTCGAGTTACCTCATCTTTCTTTAGTTTTGTTTCGTTCCTGAACTTCTATTCCTGAAGTCCAGAGACAAAAATAATATTTTTTTTTTTCAGAAAGTATTTTTGTATTCCCCAAACTGTGGACACGTCACACCGTCACTCGCTTTAAATCAGCCAAGCCACCCATGATGTGACTTACTCAATAGATAGTACAGATAAACGCGACAGCCTGTCCGCTTCACTAGTCCTTTTCACTCCCAGAGCTGATGGGTCTGGCCATTTTGTCCCCGCCCTATTCACACAACTTGTTTCCGAGGACTGACAGTTGAAGAAACCTGACTTTTCTCACACTTGAGACATGCATGAGTGGACATCCTAAAAAAGTTCCAAAAATAGCAAGACATAGAAATCCGTTTTAAGTTCCTTCTGGAACTGAAATTAACGCCATTTCTTCTATATTTTTAGAATTTCTTAGCGTAACTTCTGTACTCTTCATGGCCAATGCACAATTTTTTTTTTAAATCGTTCTACATAATACTTCAATTATCCTCTTTCCTATTTTCAGTTCTCTTCCGTATCCTCTACCCACAGCTGCAACTTTAATCATAATTGGCATTTTTAGCTATAATCTTTGAAAATGTGCACATTTATTGCAAAATTGTACTAGTTCGACCAAATTCTAGACAATCTTAAAACATCAAAGGAATGTCATATGTTATGACACAAAAAAACTATGAATTTTCCAGTTTAATTTTAAGCCAGCAGAAGAGAAAAAACCGCAAACTGCATATCTCCTCTCGACGCTAAAAGGTAAATAAAGAATGAAAGAAAAAAAGAATTATTTTTGTGTGTATATGTGGTATTGAGGTAATTTAAACAATATATACAAAATAACATCACCTCAGTGCAAAATAAAGACAAGTGGAACAATATTAAAGCAGGTAAATGAATTTAAATATTTGGGAACTTTGTTAACCTCAGACGGAAGATGTACAAAAGAGATGAGATGCAGATTGGCTCAGACAAAAGCAGCTTTCCAGAAAATGAGGAAAATACTATACAATCCATTTTTGACAATAGAAACAAGAAAAAGAGTTCTTAAATGTTATGTAGATCCAGTCTTATCATATGGTTGTAAATCATTTACAATAGGACAACAGACAAGAAAAGCACTGGAGTCTGTAGAAATGTGGTTTTACAGAAGAATGTTGAGAATACCATGGACAGCTAAGAAGAGTAATGAAAATGTTCTGAAAGAGGCCAAAGCAAAAAGAGAGCTAATTTCTAATATTAGGAAGAAACAATCATCATTTTTTCGCCATGTAATGAGAAGAGAGCAACTGGAATATATTGTAACAACTGGAAACATTGAGGGACGAAGAGATAGTGGGAAGCAAAGAGAGAAAATACTTGACAGAAGGTCAACAACAGAAATGATAAAGACTTGTCGAGATCGAAAGTCGAGGAGAGACATGATCACCTACGCCAGTAGGCCCGGTACTTGATGGTTATTGGTTATGGAAGGCCCCGGTATCACTGCAAACGAATTTAAAATCCATAATTGCTCAACCGCGCGTGCCTGTGGAATTATCCGAATTACTATCAGCATCTCCCAAACAAAGAAAGGTAGCTGTAGTCCCCATCGTAGCAGTCTCAGCACACGCCAAAAGACATAAGGCGAAATCGCACAGAAAGTGAACATAGCCAACTGTTCCCTGTCATACGATATCATCATTCGTCGTAAACAATAGGAATATCGAGCCATGATAAAAACGGGTGAAACACACAGCTCACGGTGTGCACAGAGCACCTAACTCACCAGATTCTGCAACAAGCCGGACTTGGAATATGAGGAAACTGGGAACAATTAACAAGGAATATTTCATACATACCCTTCGATGGTTCCTGCCGCCTATCCACCGTATTGACCAGAGGTCAACGTCCTCCTGAATATGATGATCCTCATATTTTTAAAATGTATAGCGCTTGATGATGTTAATACATCATTTTTGACTCCAAATCCGAACATATAAAACACAGTTTGTCGTCAGATTATTCCCGTCGCACATCAAACAACAGACCGCAAGATTAGCGTATGGCCGGTCTTGGGATATACGATGAGCCATTAAGATGACATAGCACACACAACAATGGCAGCGCTTATATATTCTTGATGACTCTAGTGAATGCAGCCTACAACGAACGAAACACGGTGCAAATTCTATAAAGAGATAAAACTGCGGCTGACTTGACGAAGCAGTTCACATTAATGAGTTGTAAGATGTAAGCTATATTTTGTAACTTACATTTTATTAAATTAATGCCTAGTATTTGCGTAACTAGTGTTTGAAAAATTCCGCTTTTGTTTTTAACCACAATAGTTTAAATTTAGAATAAAACATAGCTATTATCTAGGTCATTATAGTTTCAGGACATCAACTAACTTGTAGTCATTGGATAATCGTGTTCAAGTTGAAATGAGCAAATGACCAAGACAACCAATCAAACTGTTAGTAACAGACATCCAATCAAACTGTTAGTAACACAACCAATCAAAATGTTAGTAACAGACAACCAATCAAACTGTTAGTAACAGACAACCAATCAAACTGTTAGCAACAGACAACCAATCAAACTGTTAGTAACAGACAACCAATCAAACTGTTAGAAACAGACAACCAATCAAACTGTTAGTAACAGACAACCAATCAAACTGTTAGCAACAGACAACCAATCAAACTGTTAGTAACAGATAACTAATCAAACTGTTAACAACAAACAACTAAACAAACTGCTAGTAACAGAGATTTATGAACTGGGAAATAAACTCTCTACTTAGCAGTTTCAAGTGCCTTGGCTATTCGTTTACTACTTTCCTTTGAAAAATGAATTTTAAAAAAATTTTTCATTAAAAAAGTGTTATTTCGAAGCCTTGCCTTAAAGGGAGACGATACAAGATTAAACTATCCAATAGCAGGCATTCGTAAATATGACAATACTACGTGACCAATTGCAAAGAAAATTTTCTACAAAAATTCGTAAAGTCATCGTCATACAATCAAAACAGTTGTGTCTATCTACCATTACTTGTTGTTCTCTGTCGGCATGACGAAGAGAAATGTAATATTTTTGACAGGGCTCTACAGTTTGTTTCAATCATAGTCATTTGTGTCTGCTTTAAAACGTTCTTAATCCATCTTTTTGTCGATCTTCCTATTAATTTTTTGTTTGGTTTTTAGCTCGGGGTTGTGAATCCATGTAGTCTGTTATATCATCCTAGTCTTGTAATATAAATATTAAAATATAAAATATAATATATATAAACTATGACATTTAATATTTCTTAAATTTAAGTTAGAATTGGAGCTACCCTACTAACTTTTGAATTTTTTGTTTTGTTTCTCAAATCGTCTGCTCTTATTACGATATGTCTTTTTCTTAGAAATATCTTTTCGACATTTGCCATATCATCTTTATCATTTGCGCTATGTGGATGGTGTGGATGGAGGGAGAAGTGATAGGTAGGGAGCAGACGAACATAGAGGTGAGATAGGAAGAAGAGTACAAGGGAGGGAGAAAGGGTCAGAGGAAGAGGGGTCCTCAGAGGGATAGGGATACATTGATGCCACGGGGGGTGAGGCAACCGCAACGAGCGATCAGGCGGTTCTCAAGAGTGAGGCGACTGTGGTGATCAGAAGAGCAAGATATTAGGCCCGTGACCGAGACATCAGCCTTCCCCCGATGGCTCCTCGAGTTAAAGTGGGCTGCTACAGGAGTGCCAGCTTCTCGGGTGATGTCATGTAAATGTTCACGGCACCTATCACCGGTACATCGACCAGACTGACCGATGCAGGTCAACTTACATCGCTTACAGATGATGGCATACATGATGTTCCGCGATGTACAAGTGAATCCCTCTCTGATCTCGAAAGGACCATTAGGAAAGAGGACAGTATCAGTCTGGAGAACGTGATCACAAGTTTTACATACTCCGCGGTTGCCGCGGATAGTACCTCGATGGCTAAGGAGGGCAGCAGGAAGACGACCCCTGATAAGAAAGTCACGAAAGTTCCGGTCACGTCTAAAGGCCACCAGAGGTGGGTCGGGGAAGAGCAGACGAGTAATAGGATCAGATCGAAGAATAGGGAGGTAGCGGTGGATGGTCCTAATCACAGCGTAGTGGTGAGGGTGATGGGAGAGGGCAAGTACTGCTCTATCCAAGGGAGGATGAGTAGAGGGGGTAAGAGCAGACTGACGTGAAGTGTGGAGAACACGACGCATGCTTCTTGCTACCAGCTTTACCGCAGTATTGCAATTATTTGCGCCTGTCCCCTAACAAGACAGTAACACAAAAGTATGAAGACAAGTTTTTAACTATAAACTATGTGTATGCCTCATTATAATATTGCACTGCTTCTGTCACTTTTCTAAACTCTATCTGGTTTTCCTTTGTTTTTCAATGCTCTGTAGTGTATCCTAAATCTTTCTATTGTCCTTTCGAGCCGAAAACAGCACATATGGTAGGATCACAATCTCAAATACAGAAAACTTGCGTGCCAAAATGACACATATTGCAGCAATTTTTGCTTCCAAAAACTATGGTTCCGGCAATCATGACAATACGTTTTACAATGACAGCTTGTCAAGCCAGCGATCAATCTCTTTAGTCGCCTCTTACAACATGCGTGGAAGGTCACAGTGCCACTATTCTTTACTCCCCGCATAATGAGGTATCTATAACACACGGGTGATTTCCCTATGTCAAAAAGTAAAGTGCCCCCGTCACGTAATGTGGTATATAGGGAATATAGTGTTAGTGACCAAAAATTTAACAGACCTTCGGCATTTGATTTTTGGGGTAATGTGGTCGGTAATAACGCCCGTACCGCTTTACTTTCTCAGAAAAACATCCGGTACCTATTAAAGGATCCCACTATGTGGTACATTAAATATCAACAATCCATCGTCATCTAGGGCTATCATTTTCTCCTCTTGCTGTTGCATTAAAATGTGTGGCAGATATTGTTTGCTGGTGGTAGTGACCATTTGATTCCTTGTTTTAAAATATGCCGCAGCCATGATCATACTCCAAATCGTTTTTTGTATACCTCACCTCTGTAGTCTGTCTCTTCGTGCTATATCCGTTATTTATCTAAGATATCTCAAAATTATTTTTCATTTAATAAGACACCGAATCAACAGCATCAAGTACCGAACATGCTGGCGTATGTTATCATGTCTCTACACAACTTTTGATCTCAACAGTTATTTATCATTTCTGTTGTTGACCTTATGCCAAGTTATTCTCTTAAGCTGTCTGGTATCGTTTCACGTTGTTTCCCTCTATCTCTTCGTCCCTCAATTTTCCCAGTTGTTACAATATATTCCAGCTGTTCTCTCCTGTTTACATGGCCAAAAAATGATGATTGTTTCTTCTTAATATTGAAAATTAGCTGTCTTTGCTTTGGTCTCATTCAGAACGTTTTCATTACTCTTCTTAGCTGTCCATGATATTCTCAAAATTCTTTTGTAAAACCACATTTCTACAGCCTCCAGTGATTTTCTAGTCTGTTGTCATAGTGTCCATGATTCACATCCATATGTTAAGACTGACTCTACATAGCATTTAAGAACCCTTATTCTTGTTTCTATTTTCACAAATGTATTACATGGTATTTTATTTTTTGGAAAGCTGCTTTTGCCTGAGCCATTCTGCATCTCAATACTGTTGTACATCCTCCGTCTGAGGTTAACAAAGTTCCCAAATATTTAAATTCATTTACCTGTTTTAATATTGTTCCACTTGTCTTTATTTTGCACTGAGGTGATGTCCTACTGAGTCCTTTATTTTTGCTTTCTTTCACTATTATGTCTAATATTACTTGTAACTCATTTTCACTCTTAGAGATTAGGACTGTTTCATCAGCATACCTTAAATTATTTATATTATGACATCCGATTATTATTCCAGGTATGCCCCTTATGGATCTTAAAATAATCTCACTATACATATTAAACAAATCTGGTGACAGCACACAACATTGCCTAACACCCTGATATATTCGTTGGGACATTCCCAATTGATTTCCAGTTCTTATGGCCGCTGTTTGTTGCCAGTATACGTTCTTTATTATTCCAACATCTTGTCTGACTACGTTTATGTCTTCTAAACTTGTGATTATTTCTTGGTGCTTTACTTTGTCAAATGCTTTAAGACACCGAATACTTTCTTTAAATACAGTCTACTCACAGAGACAGCAGAGTCTTCACTGCTTACAGCCCTGCGCATGTTATCTGTAAGTAAAGAGCCATGTTACGTCACGTGACGTTTGGAAATATGGTACTAGTGACCATCAGTTTTACAGACCTTCGGCACATGAGTTTTTGGGTTCGTGTGGTCGGTATTACGCCCGTACCGCTATACTTTCCCAGAAAACATCCAGTACCCATTTTGGCGGGGGGGGGGAGAGGGGGTGGACCTGGAAGCCGTCTATCAGGATTGAACCCGACCATTTGTCTTTTGTAGTCCAGTTCACTAGCTACTGAGCTATCGCGGCTCCCCGCGGGTTATCTGGATACTTAACAATTTAAAATCGCAACAGAATGATTATCTGAGGTTGCAGAGAATATCAAATAGACTAAACAAGGATCGAACTCTTATCTTTACGCTACATGGGGCTCGCCACTAGAACTGCTTTGCTTAACTCAACCATCTTGTTATCCGTATGACTACGCTTTAACCTTCCAGAAACGAGTAAAAGTTGTCAGAAGTGGAAGGAGGCGTTTAGAGACCTCAAACGTTAGAGACTTAATGAATACACTGTCGTGGGAAATCAGAGTCGGCGTCAATGAAAGAGCTGAAAGTCTTGCTTCGAGGCACCCTGCGGTCGGGGACAGATCATAACAAGAGGGTGTATCGAGGTTTCTCAATGACTGTTGATTAGATGGCAACTCTGTGTTAATTCGATTAGGTTAGGGCGACAGAGCGAACTGAACAAGGATGTCTGGTAATAAGCGATAATAGTAGACTATCTTCAGCATTCAGTCTTTGTGATTGTGAAGAATTGTGAAATATATTGAGAATATGCGAGCGTCTGTGAGTCTACCCTGCGTGTTGTTAAATCAACTTTAACAATTAAAATGATTCAATATTAATTTGTATGGATGACTTTTCTTGTCCTCAGACATATTTTGTTAGAGTGTTCAGAATTTCTCATATCTTTATAGAATTGTTGTTATTGTTGTCCATAACTTTATTTGAGATTGTTTAGTGACAAAAACAGAACAGAAAATTGAAGACTTTGAAATGTAGATATATAGAAGAATAGGTAGATTTGGATGAAAAGAAAAGAAAACAAACGATGAAGTTTTAAAACAACTAAAAGTGAAAAGAGAACTACTATTCACAATTAGAACAAGACAAATGAAATTGTCGGGGCATGTTAAAAGACACAACAGCTTAATAAAAGTAACATTGGAAGGGAAAATACAAGGTAAAAGAGGCAGAGGCAGACTAAGACTAACATGGACGAGTAACATCAAAAGACGGACAAATCAACCTGTGACAATCTGCACTATCAAAGCATGAGACTGAGTGGAATGGCGCTCCATGGTAGCCAACCTTCGATGCGGAGACGGCACTCAATGATGATGATGGGTGACAAATGCCAGGTCACTGTTCAAACACTGACAATCTATACTATGAACGTACGTCACGATGTTAGAAAACTGAGAATCAGTTGCTTGGTAGATTACAAAAGTGTTGCAGTGGTACGCCCTAACATATTGCAGTGAAATGTTATAGTCCACAATAGAAAGCCGCAATATTCAACCTTCGTCTTCTAACTTTTTTAGCTCCCAGTGGAGCATAGGTCTTCAACAAACGCTTTCCAAGTCGTTCTGTTTTTTGCCATTCTTTTAAGATTATTCCATGTCTTCCCCATCATCTTCATCTCTGCTTCTATCTGTCTTCTCAAGAATTCCGGCAATCCGGACTCCTTGCGGCTTTCTCCGGCTTGCGTCATATGTCTCTTAGACAGAGAGCCCTTCTCTTCCCTGGATGGCGGATTAACGTTTTCTCTCTTTGACTTGTCCATGTTTGTGAATTTTTTTCGGCTTTTTTTTTTTACAGTATGGGATAGCCAGTCCCATGCCCAACCCTCCTTTCTCGTCTCTTACGAACATGCCTGGTAGGGTACAGCGCCGCTATTCTTTACTCCCCTTTCGGGCCCCGGTAGCGTATGGATGTATTAAACCTTGCTTCATGGTATATTTGTATAGGAAATGAACAAGACAGCTATTTTTTAGAAAAATATTCAAATTTTATAAGAGCAAGTGCATAAAATAAATGAATAATTAATGAACCATATGTTCTTCATATTAACATAATATTTTTAACACAATTTATTCAATACTTATTGAAGGTAATAACACTGAGAAATAAAATTGATCCACTATTGTCATTCTGTTTTCGTTTAAGTCCATTTATTTTTTCTGTGTCTTTACCTGTCTCTTTTTCTGTGTCTTTAGCTCTCTCTTTTTTCTGTGTCTTTACCTGTCTCTTTTTCTGTGTCTTTAGCTCTCTCTTTTTCCTGTGTCTTTACCACGCTCTTTATTCTGTGTCTTTACCTCTATCTTTTTCTGTGTCTTTACCTCTCCCTTTTTCTATGTCTTTACCTCTATCTTTTTCTGTGTCTTATCTTTCTCCTTTTCTGTGTCTTTACCTCCCTATTTTCTATGTCTTTATATTTTTTTCCTCTCTTCTTCTACTTACCTTTACTTGTTCTTCTCTTTCGTCTTTATGTGAATCAGTTCACTATTCTCTGGCGTGCCTGCAATCTCTTCCTTTATATTTCTTTCTTTCATTGTTACATTCTATTTATCTCTCCCTTTCATCACGTTTTTGTTTTTAAAAGCGCTATATTTACATCTACAATTTCACTTCCTTCTCTATCTCTCTTTCTTTATGAACTTCTCACATATAAACAACACTATCAAACCCGTATTCCAACAAACCCCCCCCCCCAACCCCATTCCTTTATATTGATTCCCACGAAAACTTGAGAAATTACCTTTCAAATAGCACAGAATTCTGAATATTAAAACTGCCCTTCTCACATCACGCCGCTTGCTCCAGCTTCGCCCAAATCCTTCCTTCCAATTACTTTGACAGTAATAGAAATCCGAGTCCAGTTCACACTTCTGTCAAATTCATTTCCAGATTCAATGTGCAGAAGTAAAAGACATAGACACAGCTCGCTCTATAAAATTCGGTGTTACGCGGTTCCTTCCCTTGCAGACACAGGTTATATTTGAGAAGTTGCTTCCCTGCAATTGGTTCAACTTGAGAACGATTATGTTGGAAAGACATTGATCAGCGTTGTTACATCAATAAGAAGTAAAATAACATTTATATATTTCATTTCTATTACTCAACAGTTAGTGTCAGTTTTTTGTCCCCAGTTCCTTAATCAATGCGCAATGCTAATCGTTTGTCTACAATTTTTATCTTAGTCAAGAAACAACATTAAATCTTGTGTCTCCAATGTTCATCTTAGTCGAGGAACAGCATCACATCTTGTGTCTCTAATGTTCATCTTAGTCAAGAAACAGCATCACAACTTGTGTCTCCAATATTCATCTTAGTCAAGAAACATCATCACATCTTGTGTCTCCAATGTTCATCTTAGTCAAGGAACAGCATCATATCTTGTGTCTGCAATATTCATCTTAGTCGAGGAACAGCATCACAGCTTGTGTCTCCAATATTCATCTTAGTCAAGGAACAGCATCACATCTTTTGATACACTCCCTGTGTATCAATGAGGTATCTTCTTGACTTTCCAACCATGGATGACAGAATTAAGATCTGGAGAGCACGAGCATACCTGAAGATTAGTACAAATACAGAGCATCCATTGCACCACGTGCTCAACACAGAGAAAGGTACCAGGCTAAAAAGAGGCAAATCATGGGTGGGCCGGGCAGAAGATGTCATCAAACAGGTCTGTGGGCTTACCAATATCAGCGTTGGTGAGGAGTGGATACCGGTGCCTACGTCATTCAAGGGAACTTTCTCATGTATTGTCACACTCGACAGGAAAAGTAGGGAACATAACCCGGTCGTGGTTAATGCTGAGGTCAACGGTCTCATCTGCGATAATACCGATGAGAAAGATGCAGTCATCTATACAGACGGATCTTTAAGACGACACGAAAGAAGTGCATGGGCATTTACAGCACGCTCAGCAGGCAGAATAGCCAAGGAAGACAGTGGTGCATACGCCATGACCACGAGTAGCATGACAATGGAGGTGATGGCAGTGACCAAGGCATTCAAATGGTTAGAGTCACAAGACTATATCCACGCATGTATACTGAGTGATTCGATGAGCATGATAAAAAAAGTGGAGGCGGGCTATGTACGCATGCAATGGGTAGAGTCGTTGCAGAAATCCAAAATACGTAAGGTCACCTTTGTCTATGTCCCTGGACATGCGGGAGTACGGGGAAATGAGAGAGCGGACAGGTTGGCTAGCTGCGCTGTCGTTGAGGACGGGCAACCGATGGATCGGGCGGACATCATCAATGCCCTTCGAGATGTTGAAAGAGCACAGGACTTCGACAAACACAGATCAACGTCGCTTCTTCGGATGATGGAAATGGGAGTTAAGATGGGCACAGCCAGAAATGAGAAACTTGGTGGCCGTGTAAGAAGACTTATCAACCAACATAGAACTGGAGTCGTCAGTCGCTGGACACTGAGGGAATTGCTGAGGAGGGATCTGAGCACCTATGGACATGTTCGGAGTGCAATGATGATGACCCGCAAATAACTCAATAACTCATCACATCCAATGTTCATCTTAGTCAAGGAACAGCATCACATCTTGTGTCTCCAATGTTCATCTTAGTCAAGGAACAGCATCACATCTTGTGTCTCCAATGTTCATCTTAGTCAAGAAACATCATCACATCTTGTGTCGCCAATATTCATCTTAGTCAAGAAACATCATCACATCTTGTGTCTCCAATGTTTATCTTAGTCAAGAAACAACATCAAATCTTGTGTCTCCAATGTTTATCTTAGTCAAGAAACAACATCAAATCGTGTGTCGCCAATATTCATCTTAGTCAAGAAACATCATCACATCTTGTGTCGCCAATATTCATATTAGTCAAGAAACATCATCACATCTTGTGTCTCCAATGTTCATCTTGGTCAAGGAACAGCATCACATCTTGTGTCTCCAATATTCATCTTAGTCAAGAAACATCATCCCATCTTGTGTCTCCAATGTTTATCTTAGTCAAGAAACAACATCAAATCTTGTGTCTCCAATGTTTATCTTAGTCAAGAGACAACATCAAATCTTGTGTCTCCAATATTCATCTTAGTCAAGGAACATCATCAAATCTTGTGTCTCCAATGTTTATCTTAGTCAAGGAACAGCATCACATCTTGTGTCTCCAATATTCATCTTAGTCAAGAAACATCATCACATCTTGTGTCTCCAATGTTCATCTTAGTCAAAAAACATCATCACATCTTGTGTCTCCAATATTCATCTTAGTCAAGGAACAGCATCACATCTTGTGTCTCCAATGTTCATCTTAGTCAAGGAACAGCATCACATCTTGTGTCGCCAATGTTCATCTTAGTAAAGGAACAGCATCACATCTTGTGTCGCCAATGTTCATCTTAGTCAAGGAACATCATCATATCTTGTGTCTCCAATGTTCATATTAGTAGAGGAACAACATCAAATTTTGTGTTTCCAATGTTCATCTTAGTCAAGGAACAACATCACATCTTGTGTCGTCAATGTTCATCTTAGTCAAAGAACAGCATCACATCTTGTGTCTCCAATGTTCATCTTAGTAGAGGAACAACATCAAATTTTGTGTCTACAATGTTCATCTTAGTCAAGGAACAACATCAAATATTGTGTCTCCAATTCTCATCTTAGTCAATGAACAGCATCACATCTTGTGTCGTCAATGTTCATCTTAGTCAAGAAACAAAATCAAATCTTGTGTCTCCAATTCTCATCTTAGTCAAGGAACAGCATCACATCTTGTGTCGTCAATGTTCATCTTAGTCAAGAAACAACATCAAATCGTGTGTCTCCAATTCGCATCTTAGTCAAGAAACAACATCAAATCGTGTGTCTCCAATTCGCATCTTAGTCAAGGAACAGCATCACATCTTGTGTCGCCAATGTTCATCTTAGTCAAGAAACAACATCAAATCGTGTGTCTCCAATTCGCATCTTAGTCAATGAACAGCATCACATCTTGTGTCGTCAATGTTCACCTTAGTCAAGAAACAACATCAAATCTTGTGTCTCCAATTCTCATCTTAGTCAAGGAACAGCATCACATCTTGTGTCGTCAATGTTCATCTTAGTCAAGAAACAACATCAAATCTTGTGTCTCCAATTCTCATCTTAGTCAAGGAACAGCATCACATCTTGTGTCGTCAATGTTCATCTTAGTCAAGAAACAACATCAAATCGTGTGTCTCCATTTCTCATCTTAGTCAAGAAACAACATCACATCTTGTGTCCCCAATGTTTGTCTTAGTCAAGGAACAGCATCACATCTTGTGTCTCCAATATTCATCTTAGTCAAGAAACAACATTAAATCTTGTGTCGTCAATGTTCATCTTAGTCAAGAAACAACATCACATCTTGTGTCTCCAATGTTCATCTTAGTCAAGAAACAACATTAAATCTTGTGTCTCCAATATTCATTTTAGTCAAGAAACAACATCACATCTTGTGTCTCCAATGTTCATCTTAGTCAAGAAACAACATTAAATCTTGTGTCTCCAATATTCATCTTAGTCAAGAAACAACATCAAATCTTGTGTCTCCAATGTTCATCTTAGTCAAGGAACAACATCACATCTTGTGTCTCCAATGTTCATCTTAGTCAAGAAACAACATCAAATCGTGTGTCTCCAATGTTCATCTTAGTCAAGAAACAACATCAAATCGTGTGTCTCCAATTCGCATCTTAGTCAAGAAACAACATCAAATCGTGTGTCTCCAATTCTCATCTTAGTCAAGAAACAACATCAAATCTTGTGTCTCCAATGTTCATCTTAGTCAAGAAACAACATCAAATCGTGTGTCTCCAATTCGCATCTTAGTCAAGAAACAACATCAAATCTTGTGTCTCCAATTCGCATCTTAGTCAAGAAACAACATCAAATCGTGTGTCTCCAATTCGCATCTTAGTCAAGAAACAACATCAATCTTGTGTCTCCAATGTTCATCTTAGTCAAGAAACAACATCAAATCGTGTGTCTCCAATTCGCATCTTAGTCAAGAAACAACATCAAATCTTGTGTCTCCAATGTTCATCTTAGTCAAGAAACAACATCAAATCTTGTGTCTCCAATTTCATCTTAGTCAAGAAACAACATCAAATCGTGTGTCTCCAATTCGCATCTTAGTCAAGAAACAACATCAAATCTTGTGTCTCCAATGTTCATCTTAGTCAAGAAACAACATCAAATCTTGTGTCTCCAATGTTCATCTTAGTCAAGAAACAACATCAAATCGTGTGTCTCCAATTCGCATCTTAGTCAAGAAACAACATCAAATCGTGTGTCTCCAATTCTCATCTTAGTCAAGAAACAACATCACATCTTGTGTCGTCAATGTTCATCTTAGTCAAGAAACAACATCACATCTTGTGTCTCCAATATTCATCTTAGTCAAGGAACAACATCACATCTTGTGTCTCCAATGTTCATCTTAGTCAAGAAACAACATCAAATTTTATGTCTCCAATTCGCATCTTAGTCAAGAAACAACATCAAATCGTGTGTCTCCAATGTTCATCTTAGTCAAGAAACAACATCAAATCGTGTGTCTCCAATTCGCATCTTAGTCAAGAAACAACATCAAATCGTGTGTCTCCAATTCTCATCTTAGTCAAGAAACAACATCACATCTTGTGTCGTCAATGTTCATCTTAGTCAAGAAACAACATCACATCTTGTGTCTCCAATATTCATCTTAGTCAAGGAACAACATCACATCTTGTGTCTCCAATGTTCATCTTAGTCAAGAAACAACATCAAATTTATGTCTCCAATTCGCATCTTAGTCAAGAAACAACATCAAATCGTGTGTCTCCAATGTTCATCTTAGTCAAGAAACAACATCAAATCGTGTGTCTCCAATTCGCATCTTAGTCAAGGAACAATATCAATTTCGCGTCTGCAGATTCTAATCTTAGTTGTATAACGGGTAATGTCAATCTTCTGTATAACATGTTTTTTTTTACAAAATGGACAATGATAGTTTACTTTTTACGATTTGTATCTTAAAGATAAAGATAAATTACGAGACTTGAATAGGCGTCTTATCACGCGAGTTTTCACCCATATGTGCTCGATCGCCTATCCAGAGGTGTTCTGAGACTTCTGGATAGTGTCGCTTCAAGGAAAGAAACTCACTTTGCGAGGCGGCATTCCTCACCTTCCCAGATTAAATACCCTGGTACCCATTTCTGCCAGCGGCTGGGTCGACCGCGGGGGTATTATTTTTCCAACCACGAGTACAATTCACACTGCTTCCAGCGGGAATCGAACACGGGAACGACGGTAGCCAAGTGGATGGTTCTCCCAACTATGCTACCAAGGCCCACGATTTGTATCTTACTCAAAAGTAATGCAAATCTTCTGTACACGATTTGAATGTGTATGTCCTTAGAAGAACAATATCAGTCTTCCTGATACAGTTTATATCTTAGTCTTAGGTTAGGAGCAATGTCCATCTTATGTCTCTATTTCGTGATTTTTTCCAGGATATTATTTATCGTATGTTTTATCACAACTTTCTTTGTTTGTTAAGTAAAGATATCAATAATATGTCTCACAGTCTATTTGTGTGAGGAGAATAAATGTTTCTCCAGATGCTGTATTTGTCAAGCGGTGATAGTAATAAATATATATTACAGATATAAACTCAGAAAGGAAAGACGGGCATAAATTACACAGACATGCAAGTTTTAATGCAATCTGGAAAATAGGCAAATGTAACAATAATAAACACGGAACAAAAAAACAGCCGTACCATGATTGAAATTGTGATCTTTCATACAGTACTTGCCAGTTTAGAGAGACCTCCATTCAGTACAGTGTCTGTTTACTACCCTAATGAAAGGTAAATTTGCTGTTAGGTCATGAATACATGTGCAATTATGACAAGAGTTTGAGCTTACAACATAATTAAGAAATTAATTTACAAAAATATTTTATTAATTTGTAAACACATTGTACTTTATTAATTTTATAAACTGCTATTCTGTAAGTTTGGGATACGTTCACCAAATGTTCTAATAGCCATTCATATCATCGCTCTTACTTCCTCATCGAGAAAATTGTAGTAGGGACTTATGGATCGGAGGTAAAGAAACTGTGGAACAGATGCAGTGGTTCACAACGAATGTATCTTACTCAAAAGTAATGCAAATCTTCTGTACACGATTTGAATGTGTATCTCATTAGAAGAACAATATCAGTCTTCTTAATACAGTTGATATCTTAGTCTTAGTCAGGAGCCATGTCCGTCTTATGTCTCAATTTCGTGACTTATTCCAGGATATTATTTCTCGTATATTTTATCACTAGTCTCTTTGTTTGATAGCAGTTTGTCAGCAGGCCTGACTACTTCTTGATGAAGAGTTACAGTCTCTGAACACTAATAGTTATGGAAGAGAAATCACATGGTCTACTAGGCCGTCGTTCATTGGCTACAAGACGATTTAATCATAGTCAACTAATGCTGTACGGTAGGCAAATATAGGAAGTTCCTTGACAAAAGTTTATGTCGTTCATGCTCTTGCCATAACTAACAGAAATGAAAACGCTAATGCTAAGAGAGAGTAGCTTCTGGAGTCGGAGGGGGCGCAGCCTAGAGAGCTGATGAGACCATGACATAAGTGACTCTATACAGACTACAATCATTGAGGAAAAAAGAAATACAGTTTTAAACAAGAAATGAGCAATTCTCAGAAGTGATGGTATTTACGTTTTTGGACCGACAGTTTCCGAGGATCACCCTTTCTCTAAAACTGGTACCAAAGAATTGTTTGGGAAGTAAAGGCGGCCTGCGGTGGTACCAATTACATATTTTATTAATTTGTGCCATTCAGCCCTATCCATGTACAAATATAGCCACGGACACCAAATTCTCCAAATGCCCTAACTTTGTTATCACCTTTAATGGTCCATGCAAGTGTTATGTATAGTATACTCTATATCCTGGATTATATAAATGCATACCTATATACATATATATATATATATATATATATATATATATATATATATATATATATATATATATATACATATATGTATAAGCAAACCATCAATGCTACTGAATCAGCACTGATAAAGAGTTGTGTACAATTGATCACTTTCTATCCGTCTTTAAACAAACCCCAGTCAATGTTCTCCCTTCCACTCTCACTTCTCTTGCCTCTTTCTATTCCCTTCTCTCTAGAACGAATCCACAATTTGAATCTCCCTTTCATGCCGCTCCTCAAACGTCCAAATCACATTGGAGCGTATTTTTCAATGTCAGAAAAACTGACGTGATCATTCTGGACCTCAATGTGACGGGCCAGCTTTAACCCTTTCCGCTTGTTGCCTCCGAGAGAGTTCCGGGTCACTGGCACAGAAAATATTCCGTTATCACCATAATGCTAGAGATATCTTAATAGCATCTCACTAACACAGACGGTCAACCAGGCTTTCATCCCACCCGACACCTGAGATTTAAGCGTGGGTACAATAATTCGCCAGGTTTATTTTTATAAACATTTTCTTCTTCATCTTCTAGTAATGTTTAAGCGTGTTTTGTGTTTGTTTAAAGAAACAAAATTTATGAAGGAATGTCGATTGATTTATTTTTTATTTGATTTATGAAGATGGAAAAGTTAAAAATGATTTTCTTCGGAGGAAAATAAATAGAAATGACACGTCCATGATGAAAAGTGGCACTGATTCGCGTATATATGTTTGTTATTTGCTGAATGTTGTTTCTTCTACTTTTCCACCTCTTCATTCTTCTTGTAAATAAACATTAGCTGCAGAAAATATGCTCTTCATACATACCCTCATTATTTGTTCAATATTTCGTTTACTTATATAACATTGTTATTTGTTTAATTCTTATCTGCTTCTTGTGTACGTTCATTATTCTCTGATTTTTCTTGTACTTCATACATACGGTCGTTATTAGATGGATTTTATTTTCTTCTGTGTGCATGTGATCTTGAATTGATATGTTTTTCGTCTTCTTATGTGTTCATTTTTTGTCAGCGTATATATGCGTTCTATTCATGTGAGATTAGTTAGTGTAAAATCTAGAACTGGGAGATACAGTTCGGTCTTAATTAGGTCTGGTTCACTGTTCTAGACACAAGAAAACCATTTTTCAGTTGATGACTAACGTTTTGAGCGTTAACATTTAACGTTTTGAGCGTTAACATTTAACGTTTTGAGCGTTAACATTTAACGTTTTGAGCGTTAACATTTAACGTTTTGAGCGTTAACGTTTTACGTTTTGAGCGTTAACATTTTACGTTTTGAGCGTTAACGTTAACGTTTTGAGCGTTAACATTTAACGTTTTGAGCGTTAACATTTTACGTTTTGAGCGTTAACATTTAACGTTTTGAGCGTTAACATTTTACGTTTTGAGCGTTAACGTTTAACGTTTTGAGCGTTAACGTTTAACGTTTTGAGCATTAACATTTAACGTTTTGAGCGTTAACATTTAACGTTTTGAGCGTTAACATTTAACGTTTTGAGCGTTAACATTTAACGTTTTGAACCTATCTTTATGACATGTTATCTTTCTCTGATCCAAACAAACAACGAAGTTTTAAAACAACTAAAAATGAAAAAAGAACTACTAAACACAATTAGAACAAAACAAATAAAATTTGTTAGGCATATTAAAAGACACAACAGCCTAATAACAGTAATATTGGAAGGTAAAATACAAGGTAAAAGAGGCAGAGGCAAACCAAGACTAACACGGACGAGTAACATAAAAAGATGGACAAGTCAACCTATGACAATGTGCACCATCAAAGCAAGAGACAGAGTGGAATGGCGCGCTATGGTAGCCAACCTTCAATGCGGAGACGGCACTCAATGATGATGATCCACTCCTTCCCGCCATAATCCCGCCATACCAAAACAGCTTCTACACGAGCTTATAAAAGGCCGTTGCAATTAATGGCCACTTTAGACGATTGAAGACGTGCTGGGTTAAAGTTAAGACAAATAAGTATACCACGCTCTTGAAGATTATTTGGACAAAAGTGTTGTATAGAGTAAGTTTAGTTATTGTGTGTTGAATATATACTGTAAGCTTTAGAGTCAATGCACCAGAAGGTCGACGCCTGTCAAGTGTCAGAAGCTAATGGACCGAAACGCCTGCTCGATGAGTCCAATTCTGATGATCAGATTTCCTCCTGCTGCGAAGCTCTGCATAAAGAGTTTCCTATTACTGAGCACCGCCTGTATCTTCTGAATATTATAATCCTTCCACTACAAAATATTATAAATTACCATGTGATAATTTATAAAATTACTGTTTATATTACATTTCTTCTTCAATGCAAGTTTACTTCTCTTTTCCTCCCTTTGATAGTAATTAAGAATTTCTTTATACAAAGACTTTTTTTTTTTTTCTAGAGCAACAACAACTTAAATGGTTTGGCCACCTGGTCAGAATGAATCCTCACCAATCACCATCAAGGGCGTTCTTCTCGAGAGTGCAAGGAAAAAGACCTAGAAGAAGATTGAGAGATGCAGTGAGAGACATGTAACAATAAAGGAAAATCACTAATTCAAACAGTTCGAACAGCTCAATAACGACAAATGATATAAACCACGACACCTTTTCGGTATCTGTGAAAGAGAAAAGAAGAAAGAAGATAGTAATTAAACAAATGCACACTTCTTAACCGCTCCGTCAATCAGTATTACATATTGTGTAGTAGATTTGGTAGAAGCATCTATCTTTACTTGTGTTCCAGTATAGCACAGCAGAGAAGGATAATTTGTCAGGTAATTCAGTTTTCAATCTACAGCTTTCTTACAAGTCTAGATGACTGCTTTAATTTCAGAATAATCTAATATCAGACAAACTGTTGAGATATGATGGTCAATGACAAAATAACGTCAATTTATAAACAAGATCACTCCTGAATGCCACATGTAAGATATCATCATCATCATCAAGTACAGGGCCTGCTGGCGTAGGTAATCATGTCTCTCCACAACTTTCGATTTCGGCAGCTATTTATAATTTTTGTTGTTGACCTTCTGCCAAGCCATTCTCTTAAGCTGTCTGTTATTTTTTCTCTTTGCTTCCCTCTATCTCTTCGTCCCTCAATTTTTCCACTTGTTACAATATATTCCAGTTGTTCTCTTCTCATTACATGGCCAAAAAATGATGATTGTTTCTTCCTAATATTGGAAATTAGCTCTCTTTTTGCTTTGGCCTCTTTCAGAACATTTTCATTACTCTTCTTAGCTGTCCATAGTATTCTCAACATTCTTCTGTAAAACCACATTTCTACAGACCCCAATGATTTTCTTGTCTGTTGTCCAATTGCCCATGATTCGCATCCATATGTTAAGACTGGCTCTACATAACATTTAAGAACTCTTTTTCTTGTCTCTATTGTCAAAAATGGATTGCATAGTATCTTCCTCATTTTTTGGAAAGCTGCTTTTGCCTGAGCCAATCATGCATTCCACCTCAATTTGTACATCTTCCATCTGAGGAAGAAACAAAGTTCCCAATATTTAAATTCATTTACCTGTCTTAATATTGTTCCACTTGTCTTTATTTTACACTGAAGTGGTGTAACTTCTTTGTGAAAGTTGTGTTCTGATATGTTATGTTATGTTAGAATCAACTTTACTGCACTTTGAACACATATATAGGTGCTCCAATCTTCTCATAGAAATATTCATCAATACAATGACTGGAGAAAAAAAAACACTGCGCTAATTTGGTTTCTGTTGACAATGCCTTTCATTCGTCTAAAATATCATTCTGTCCTGGTAAATTCCTGTCTTCGCCTACAATTCACACAATCTAGGGAGCGAAACAGTTTTAATTTTCTTTAAAGTCATTCATTCTACCCATTATCTGATATTGCTAACGACATCTGCACTCCCGAATGGCTATTCATATGAAATGATTGCCAAATTGGCCAATCTATCTGCTCTATTGTTGTCTTAAGAACAAAACACGAAACCAGCCTCACAAGAAGATAATGCTGTAGATATATGACCACGGCAATGTCGGCAGCGATTGCCTGCGAGTGGAGTCTGAAATGGGCGTTGTGGTGCAAGCCTTTTGAGTAACTCAGCACATAGACATGAATGTAATCTTGTGGTTATATCCAGGTAGAAGTTCTTGTCAAGACCACGATCCCCATCTTCAAATCGTAGGTGCCACTATCCGCTCGTAAAACGAGCTCGGTAAACGCACACTCCGCTGATGGCGCACTACAGAACCATCTGTATAGATCAGAGCTTTATTGGAACTGTCGTACATGAGGGTATTAATCTCGGCATTAACTACAGCTAGTTTTATCAAGTTAAACATCCACTCTCTTTCTCACCTTCCATCTCTCTCTCTGTCTCTCTCACCCTCCAAATCTCTCTCTCTCTCTCTCTCTCTCTCTCTCTCTTTCTCTCTCTCTTTACACTCCATATCTCTCTCTCTTCACCCTCCATTTCTCTCTCTTTACCCACCATCTCTCTCCCTCTTCACCCTCCATCTCTCTCCATCTGCACCCACCTTCTATCTCTCTTTACCTTCTATATATATCTCTCTCTTCACCCTCCTTCTCTCTTTATCCTTTCACCCACAATCTCTCTCTCTTTTCACCCTCCATCTATCTGTCTCTCTTCACCCTCCATCTCTCTCTCGTCACCCTCCATCTCTCTCTCTCTTCAACGACCATGTATCTCTCTTTACCTTCCATATCTTTCTCGTTATCCCCCATCTCTCTCTCTCTTCACCTTCCATCTCTCTCTCTCTCTTCACCTACTATCTCTCTCTCTCTTTACCCTCCATCTCTCTCTCTTTACCCTTCATCTCTCTCTCTTTACCCCTATATCTCTCTCTTTACCCCCTATCTCTCTCTCTTCACCCTCCATCTCTCTCTCTCTTCACCCTCCATCTCTCTCTCTTCACCTCCATCTCTCTCTCTCTCTTCACCCTCCATTTCTCTCTCTTCACCCTCCATCTCTCTCTCTCTTCACCCTCCATCTCTCTCTCTCTCTTCACCCTCCATCGCTCTCTCTCTTCACCCTCCATCTCTCTCTCTCTCTTCACCCTTCATCTCTCTGTCTCTCTCTCTTCACCCTCCATCTCTCTCTCTCTTCACCCTCCATCTCTTTGTCTCTCTCTTCACCCTCCATCTCTCTGTCTCTCTCTCTTCACCCTCCATCTCTCTGTCTCTCTCTCTTCACCCTCCATCTCTCTGTCTCTCTCTCTCTCTTCACCCTCCATCTCACTGCCTCTTTCTCTTCACTCTCCATTTCTCTCTCTCTTCAAGCTCCATCTCTCTCTCTTCACCCTCCATCTCTCTCTCTCTTCATCATCCATCTCCCTCTCTCTTCAACCTCCATCTCTCTCTCTTCACCCTCCATCTCTATCTCTCTTCACCCTCCATCTCTCTCTCTTCAACCTCCATCTCTCTCTCTCTCTTCATACTCCACCTCTCTCTCTCTCTTCACTCTCCATCTCTCTCTCTCTCTTCACCCTCCATCTCTCTCTCTCTCTCTCTCTCTTCACCCTCAATCTCTTTCTCTCTTCACCCTTCATCTCTCTCTCTCTTCACCCTCCATCTCTCTCTCTCTTCACTCTCCATCTCTCTCTCTCTTCACCCTCCATCTCTCTCTCTTCACCCTAATTCTCTCTCTCTCTCGTCACCCTCTATCTCTCTATCTCTTCACCCTCCATCTCTCTCTCTCTTCACCCTCCATCTCTCACTCTCTTCACCGGCCATCTCTCTCTCTCTCTCTTCACCCTCCATCTCTCTCTCTTCACCCTCCATCTCTCTCTCTCTTCACCCTCCATCTCTCTCTTTTCACCATCCATCTATCTGTCTCTCTCTTCACCCTCAATCTCTTTCTCTCTTCACCCTCCATCTCTCTCTCTCTTCACCCTCCATCTCTCTCTCTCTCTCTTCACCCTCCATCTCTCTCTCTCTCTCTCTTCACCCTCCATCTCTCTCTCTTCCCCCTCCATCTCTCTCTCTTCACCCTCCATCTCTCTCTCTCTCTTCACCCTCCATCTCTCTCTCTCTCTCTTCACCCTCAATATCTTTCTCTCTTCACCCTCCATCTCTCTCTCTTCACCCTCCATCTCTCTCTCTCTTCACTCTCCATCTCTCTCTCTTCACCCTCCATCTCTCTCTCTTCACCCTCCATTTCTCTCTCTCGTCACCCTCTATCTCTCTATCTCTTCACCCTCCATCTCTCTCTCTCTCTTCACCCTCCATCTCTCTCTCTCTCTTCACCGCCATCTTTCTCTTTCTCTCTCTCTTCACCCTCCATCTCTCTCTCTTCACCATCCAACTCTCTCTCTCTCTTCACCCTCCATCTCTCTCTCTTCACCATCCAACTCTCTCTCTCTCTCACCCTCCATCTCTCTCTTTTCACCCTCCATATATCTGTCTCTCTTCACCATCCATCTCCCTCTCTCTTCAACCTCCATCTCTCTCTCTCTCTTCACTCTCCATCTCTATCTCTCTTCACCCTCCATCTCTCTCTCTTCAACCTCCATCTCTCTCTCTCTTCATACTCCACCTCTCTCTCTCTTCACTCTCCATCTCTCTCTCTCTTCACCCTCCATCTCTCTGTCTCTCTCTCTCTTAACCCTCCATCTCTCTCTCTTCACCCTCCATCTCTCTCTCTCTTCACCCTCCATCTCTCTCTCTCTCCTTCACCCTCAATCTCTTTCTCTCTTCACCCTCCATCTCTCTCTCTCTTCACCCTCCATCTCTCTCTCTCTCTTCACTCTCCATCTCTCTCTCTCTTCACCTCCATCTCTCTCTTCACCCTCCATCTCTCTCTCTCGTCACCCTCTATCTCTCTATCTCTTCACCCTCCATCTCTCTCTCTCTCTCTTCACCCTCCATCTCTCTCTCTCTTCACCCTCCATCTCTCTCTCTCTTTACCCTCCATCTCTCTCTCTTCACCCTCCATCTCTCTCTCTCTCTCTCTCTCTCTTCACCCTCCATCTCTCTCTCTCTATCTTCACCCTCCATCTCTCTCTCTTCACCCTCCATCTATCTGTCTCTCTCTCACCCTCAATCTCTTTCTCTCTTCACCCTCCATCTCTCTCTCTCTTCACCCTCCATCTCTCTCTCTCTCTCTCTTCACCCTCCATCTCTCTTTCTCTTCACCCTCCATCTCTCTCTCTCCACCCTCCATCTCTCTCTCTCTTCACCCTCCATCTCTCTCTCTCTTCACCCTCCATCTCTCTCGCTCTTCACCCTCATATCTTTCTCTCTTCACCCTCCATCTCTCTCTCTCTTCTCCCTCCATCTCTCTCTCTCTCTCTCTCTCTTCACTCCCCATCTCTCTCTCTCTTCACCCTCCATCTCTCTCTCTTCACCCTCCATCTCTCTCTCTCTCTCTTCACCCTCCATATCTCTCTCTCTTCACCGGCCATCTCTCTCTCCCTCTCTCTCTTCACCCTCCATCTCTCTCTCTCTTCACCCTCCAACTCTCTCTCTCTCTCTTCACCTCCATCTCTCTCTTTTCCACCCTCCATCTATCTGTCTCTCTTCACCCTCCATCTCTCTCTCGTCACCCTCCATCTCTCTCTCTCTCTCTCTCTCTTCACCCTTCATCTCTATCTCTTCACCCTCCATCTCTCTCTCTTCACCCTCCATCTCTCTGTCTCTCTTCACCGTCCATCTCTCTCTTTTCACCATCCATCTATCTGTCTCTCTTCACCTCCATCTCTCTCTCGTCACACCTCCATCTCTCTCTCTCTTCGCCCTCCATCTCTCTCTCTCTTCGCCCTTCATCTCTCTCTCTTCACCTCCATCTCTCTCTCTTCACCCTCCATCTCTCTCTCTTCACCCTCCATCTCTCTGTCTCTCTTCACCGTCCATCTCTCTCTTCACCCTCCATCTCTCTCTTCACCATCCATCTCTCTCTCTTCACCCTCCATCTCTCTGTTTCTCTTCACCTCCATCTCTCTCTCTTACCCTCCATCTCTCTGTCTCTCTTCACCCTCCATCTCTCTCTCTTCACCCTCCATCTCTGTCTCTTTTCACCGTCCATCTCTCTCTCTCCACCCTCCATCTCTCTCTCTTCACCATCCATCTCCTCTCTCTTCACCCTCCATCTCTCTGTCTCTCTTCACCCTCCATCTCTCTCTCTTCACCCTCCATCTCTCTCTCTTCACCTTCCATCTCTCTCTCTTCACCCTCCATCTCTCTCTCTTCACCCTCCATCTCTCTGTTTCTCTTCGCCCCTTTGTTTACATTTTGCCCTTCACTCACTAATTTGCTGTCGCTGCTATCTCCTGTTTCAACTTACTATTGCTATAGCCTGTTTCCACCATACCCCCTCTATACTCTGTTTCAGGTAGACTCGTGTGGTTAGTGAGCTTTACTACTAAGGACAAGAGATCCTGATCGACGGCTTCCAGGTTCACCCAGCCTTTAATGGGTACCGGATATTTTGTCTGTGAGAGTAAAGCGGCACGGGCATAATACTGACCACATTACCCCCAAATCATGTGTTGAAGGTCTGTAAAAAGTATGGTTACTAACACCATATAAGTTACTTTGCGTGACGGGGGTACTTTACTTTACTTATATCAGAACTTTTGCTGGGTCACTTCAGTCATATTCTACTCTTTCAAACAACAGGGGATTCCGTGCACACTCGCGCACGTTAAAGAACCCTTGGCAGTTTATAGCCGCGCAGAGTAGGCTTTCGAAAATAAAACAACGACGTTATTGGGGATGAAACATCCACGTCCAGTAGACACCATCAAACACTACAGGTGATATCAACCCCCCAAAAAGCTATTGTTAACAAACAATTGATAAACAACTGTAGATAATGCAAGTTCTTGTAAAATATGATAACGAACTCTAGGTCTCACAGTATTTGATGATTGTTCCTGTTCCATTAATCTCTGCTACATTTTCAGATTGTTCTCTTATCATGAGACATACAAAAGTAGAACGTATTAATCATCATCATCAGATGATTGCCATATTTAAATATACATCCATCGGGATAAATAGATGACAGATGATGTCCATCTAGTATGTCGATGCATCTTTCTGTGGTGAGATTTTTAAAAAAATACTGATTGGAAAGTCGTCTCCTGCTGACATCACATTCCAAAGAGGGAATTTCTGGGTGTATTTCGGTCTTTGGCAATTAAGTGTTGCAGAGTGTTTGTTTCAATATTTATTTTAGCAGAATGTGACCAAAACAGCACAGCGTTGGAAAAGAATTGTCTATTAAATGTATGTTGATGTTCGTGAGTGCAATTCAAGAACATCTTTTTGTGAATTTGTGTTTTTAAATTGAACCTTTTGATAGTATTCACATAAACTCTAATTTCTACTCATACAATCTGCTATATATATATATACGTCATATATATATACGTCATATATTACACTAGCTAATGTGATGCTTATTATTGTTGATATTCGTATCATCAATGATGTTTATTCATTTACTTTATTCCACCTTCCACTAGCCACATGTATGTTTGTTAGTTATAACACGTTCCGTTTATTTCCAAAGTCACAAATGGCAATATTCTCTTCTCATCATCATAGTTTTCATTTGTATTTTACAATATCTTCGAAATGTTCTTTACTTTTGTTTATCTCCTTTCATCATCAATTACGACGGTCCTGCTATATAAGTGATCGTGTCTATCAACAACTTTATGTCGACAGTTTGTGTTTACCTCCAGTTGTTGACTTTGTACCAAACAATTTTCTTAAGCTAAGTTTTTTTTTATCATAAAATGGTCAAACTATGAAATTTCCTGGTAATGATGTTGATAATAAACCGCCCTTTTGTTCTGGCATTCCTTATACGTTCCGCTTTTGTATGTCTCATGATAAGATACAAATCTGAAAATGTAGCAGAGATTAATGAAAAGGAACAATCGTCAATTACAGTGAGACTTAGAGTTCGTTATCATATTTTACCAGAACTTGTATTATCTAAGGTTGTTTATCAGTTTGTTTACAAGAGCATTCTGACGGGTTGATATCACCTGTAGTGTTTGATGGTGTCTACTGGTCGTGGATGTTTCATTGGAATCCCCAATAACGTCGTTGTTTATTTTCGAGAGCCTACTCTGCGCGGCTATAAACTGCCAAGGGTTCTTTAACGTGCGCAAGTGTGCACGGGATCCCCTGTTGTTTTATCACCTTTTTACGGTCGAGCTAGATATCTTGTTCTTCTTCTATCTTTTTAGCTCCCAGTGGAGCATATGTCTTCAACAAACACTTTCCAAGTCGTTCTGTTTTTTGCCATTCTTTTAAGATCAAACCATGTCTTCTACATCATCTTCATCTCTGCTTCTATCTGTCTTCTCCAAGAATTCCTTGGTCTTCCTCTTTGTCTTTTCCCCTGGGATTCCAAAAAAGGACCCTGTTGTGTAATACTCTCAGTTGGCTTCCGTAGTGTGTGTCCTATCCAGCGCCATCGTCTTCGCTGTATCTCTTTATCCACTGATGTTTGACTGGTACATTTCCATAATTCCAAGTGATTTTGTCCTGCCATTTCCATCCTTTTATTCTGCGTAAGCATCCATTAATGAAGTATGTATCTTCGTGATTGTCATTTTGTTGTTCTCCATGTTTCACAGCCATATAATAGGACCACCTTAACATTTGAGTTGAAAATTGTTATTTTAGTATTTAACCTAATTTCTTTGGATTTCCATATGTTTCCCAGTGCAATGAAATCTCTCGGGCTAGATATCGAATCACTAATCAGAGACAAAAACAGGATACAACTATGAACTAAGGGTTGGAATTTTGAAGAACTACACCCGTCTGTGGTGGGAATCGAACCGAAACTTTCCTGTCCAGAGCCCGAAGTCTTCCCCCTCGACCACCCAGTCTCTCGCTATATAGGACTAAATAAGAAATGTTCCGTCATATAAAGTCTTTATCGGTAGAGACAAAGACAGGACCATAATGAATATATAGGGATAATTGTCACAATAATGTCCTAAGACAATATTCACATTCTTTGCTAAAACGTCATTGCATAACAAACAAACAAAACTGGTGTCTAATTCTCATCCGTCAATAACGGCGAGTGGGACCTTATAACATTTAGTTGACTTCCATCCCAATCCCATTTACCATTTATCCAATAATGTTCATAAATGGGAAGCAATGGAGTTCTCTTTAGCGTCATGTTCATCTTCTCTCCATTTCGTATTTAAAGTCTAACGGACCGATCTTCTTGAATACAGATTTGACTTCTATATCATTTTAATCAAGTGATTCTGTTGATATCAGGCTTCATTTTCTATTGAAATTAAAGTAAGTAAGTAAGTATCCCCGTTACGCCAAGTGGCGTATAGGGAAATATGGTGTTAGTGACCCTATATTTTACAGACCTTCAGCACATAATTTTTGGGGTAATGTGGTCATATTGCGCTCGTGCTGCTTTACTTTCCCAGAAAAAAATCCGGTACCCATTTAAGGCTGGGTGAACCCGGAAGCCGTCGGTTGGATAAAACCCTACCCCTTGTTCTTTGTAGTCCAGTTCACTAACTACTGAGCTATCGTCGCTCCATTGAAATTAAAGAATTTATTTATTTTGTTTACTACTTCATCATCGTCTTCGTTCCTCATCTGCCATTCATCATCGCGGTGATAGTGCAATACGTTTGTAAAATAATATCTTGCATTTTTTTACACATTAATTATAGCCTATATAACTTATCGTTTTGATTTCTCTTTAAAAGTATTAAAATTTTATAGAGCGCATTCAGTGAAAGTTTATACTGACAACAATTACAAGTTTTTACTAGTACTGTCTCTATAATTAATCATTAGTTATTTTTTTTACTTCAAACAAGAAATGAATGAAAATAGAAAACAAATACGTCGTTTGCTAAAATCTGCTATTGTGCAAATGTAAAGTTTAAAGCCCGCATAAAAGAAACAGAGTCAGTTATGTGTGTGTGTGTGTTTTTGCGTGTATCTATATAAATATCTAGGAAGTTTAATGACAAACGATAATTCTCAAACAGCAGAGATAGAATCAAGATGCAACAAAGCTTGTCAAATCATTGGACAGTTATCACCACTATTGTCCAACAAGGAAATAACTCTGGACCCAAAACGAGCACAATACAATACAATGTTCATCCCAACGTTGTTTCTACCAATGCCAGACCTGGACCCTAGAAGCAAGAACAATAAGAAAAAATAACCTCTACTGAGATGAATGTGTTAGACGAATGACAGGAAACAATCTGAGAGATAAGATCAGAAAGAAGAACTGAGAAAAAAAGCTAGGAATAGCCCCCGCCATAGAATATATAAGGAAACAACGGATAAAATGGTTTAGCCACGTGACAAGGCAGAAAGATCAAAACACAACACAACGAGCATTCAACAAACGTTGTGAGAACACCAGACCGAAGGGTTGACCACGAAACGATGGAATATTAGAAACACTAGGAAACATAACAGCAGCAGAGTACAGAAGAGTAAAAGACAGACCGGAATTATATTTCCCCTTGACGCTGAAAGGCAGATGAGGAAGGAAAGAGAAGAAGATATATGTATATATATATATGTAGGGTTAGATCCCAACCGACGGCTTCCGGGTTCACTCAGCCTTAAAGGGTACCGGATTTTTTTGCCGGAAAGTAAAGCGGTACGGGCGTAATACGGACCACATTACCTCAAAAATCATGTGCCGTAGGTCTGTAAAATGTATGGTCACTAACACCATATTCCCTATACGCCGCCACTTGGCGTGACAGGGGTACTTTACTTTTTCTTATATAATATATTGAGAGAGATGGATAATGAGAATGAGCGAGAGAGAAAGTAGTACAGAGAGAGGAATGACGTTGATACTGTTGTTTTAAACAAAAGTAAGCATAACATGAGAAATACAAACTTGATAATACATTATGACAGCTTGTTAAAATTGGCGGGAAAATATACAAGAGGGAAATTAATGACATCCTTTCTTGAGTTAGAAAACTGTGCTCAGTTGCAGCTGTAGTCGATCATTATGACAGGCTCGACGGATAACATTTACAGCGTTTCCATGTGTTTTCTGAAGTTCTTTTAGTCTATGAGGATCTGTTTCCCTGTCTTCCATTCTGATAATAATTGAAATTTTTGAATTTATTGAACATTTGGCTGTCTCCACTGTCTGTCGTCTTGTCTTGCCTGTTTGTCAAAATGTCTATCTGTCTTGTCTATCTGTCCTGTCTTGTCTATTTGTCTTGTATTGTCTTGTCTTGTCTGTCTCTCTGTTTTGTTTTGTCTTCCTGTATGTCTTTTTCTTGTCTTGTCTGTCTGTCTTGTCTTGTCTTGTCCGTCTTGTCTTGTCTTGTCCGTCGTGTCTTGTCTTGCCTTGTCTTGTCTGTTTTCTGTCTTGTCGTGTCTGTCTGTCCTCGCAAATGTGGAGTCACTTGTTTAATACACAACACCTAACGGTAAACACATTGAGATGTAAAGAAAAAATGTCTGTCATTGAGTTTACCACAAGAGTGAAGGAATGGCAGAGCGCCAAATGAACGTTTTATGGAATACTATCAACAAAACCACTTTTGTAAAACTACAGCTGAACTACCAAGTTAATAAAGCAACGTCAGGTATCTGACAAAGCTGGCAAAGGTTGTAAGAAGCTTTAGCCCCATATATATCGTAAAATACCAGAAATGTAAATATATATATATATATATATATATATATATATATATATATATATAATACTTACAAATAATTTAATTTAGTTTAAATACCAGAAACACCATAAAATACCAGAATATACAAGAATTTCAAAAAATACATTTAATTTAATTCAATGTTAAAAATAATCTATCTATCTATCTATCGTCCTTTCGAGCCGAAGACGGCACATAGGGCAGAACCACAATCTCAAAAACAGAAACCTTGCGTGCCAAAATGGCACATATTGCAGAGATCACTGCTTCTAAAATCTATGGTCTGTTTCCATAACAATGCTTTTTCAATGACAGCTTGTCAAGCCATCGATCAACCTCCTTAGTCGCCTCTTACGACATGCCTGGAAGGTCACAGTGTCACTATTCTTTACATCCCACATAATGAGGCCCCGGTAACACACGGGAGAATAAAATAAAATATATATTAAAAATAATACAGACATTTAATTGAAAGTGATGATAGTAGTATACAAAGGTCCAACTAATTCGCATTGTGGCGCTAAATTAACAAAGATATATAGTGTGGCGCGCGGCGCGCATAAAGCGTGTGGCGCAGGGGGAGTTAACCGTGATAGCTCGTGTCGGGATGTTGACCTCTAGTCCCGGTGACCCCGGAAGTGACGTGTTTATGTCTGGTGTGTCCTGACTTTGGAGCTCTTGGTGTACTTGAGCGATAGTGATAGGTTAGTAGATTATACAACATCAGGTTTCTCATAATGAGGTTTCTTCTGGGCGCCTAATGTACTGTAGGCGCAGGGGGAGTTAACTGTGACATTTCGTGTCGGAAAGGTTGACTGGGGGTGTCTGTCGGCGTGACCTCGGCGCTCCGTATTTTAAAAATTCCGAATTATTTTAAAAAACAGTCTCCATCTGATTTCGAACACGGGTCTACGGCGTGCCAGGCCAGACACTTACCACTATGCTACAGGCGATCACAGAATTAGAGGCTGAATGAGACAGGTGAATCGTGATGCTTTTGTTGGTACCTGACAGCTAGCTAGTAGTAGAGAAAGATTGACCCGCATTTAGGCGCTAAATTAACGAAGATATATAGGGCGGCGCCCCGCGCGCATAACGCGTGCGGCGCAGGGGGAGTTAACCGTGATATTTCATGTCGGGATACCCGGTGACCTCTCGTTGACCTCTCAACCTCTCGGCGCCATGGTCGGGGTGAGTTCTCGCCGTATGTATGTCACGTCGAGGTAGTAGACACGTATGTCATGTCATTGTAACAGTCATGTCAATGTAACAGTCATTTCGTTGTAATAGTCATCTCGTTGTAACAGTCACGTGTGTCATGTCGTTTTATCAGAGACGTATGGTATGTCGTTGTAACAGTCATTTCGTTGTAATAGGCATCTCGTTGTAACAGTCACGTATGGCATGTCGTTTTATCAGACACGTATGGTATGTCGTTGTAACAGACATGTTGTTGTATCAGTCATGTCGATGTAGTAGACACGTATATCATGTCATTGTAACAGTCATGTCAATGTAACAGTCATGTCAATGTAACAGGCATTTCGTTGTAATAGTCATCTCGTTGTAACAGTCACGTATGTCATGTCGTTCTATCAGACACGTATGGTATGTCGTTGTAAAAGACATGTCGTTGTATCAGTGATGTCGATGTAGTAGACACGTATGTCATGTCATTGTAACAGGCATGTCAATGTAACAGTCATGTCAATGTAACAGGCATTTCGTTGTAATAGTCATCTCGTTGTAACAGTCACGTATGTCATGTCGTTTTATCAGACACGTATGGCATGTCGTTGTAACAGACATGTCGTTGTATCAGTCATGTTGATGTAGTAGACACGTATGTCATGCCATTGTAACAGTCATGTCAATGTAAAAGTCATGTCAATGTAACAGTCATTTCGTTGTAATAGACATCTCGTTGTAACAGTCACGTATGTCATGTCGTTTTATCAGAGACGTATGGTATGTCGTTGTAACAGACATGTCGTTGCATCAGTCATGTCGATGTAGTAGATACGTATGTCATGTCGTTGTAGCAGACACGTATGGTATGTCGTTGTAACAGACATGTCGTTGTATCAGGCATGTTGATGTAGTAGACACGTATGACATGTCATTGTAACAGTCATGTCAATGTAACAGTCATGACAATGTAACAGGCATTTCGTTGTAATAGTCATCTCGTTGTAACAGTCACGTATGTCATGTCGTTTTATCAAACACGTATGGTATATCGTTGTAACAGACATGTCGTTGTATCAGTCATGTCGATGTAGTAGACATGTATGGCATGTCAATGTAACAGTCATGTCAATGTAACAGTCATTTTCAATGTAACAGTCATTTTCAATGTAACAGTCATTTCGTTGTAATAGTCATCTCGTTGTAACAGTCACGTATGTCATGTCGTTTTATCAGACACGTATGGTATATCGTTGTAACAGACATGTCGTTGTATCAGTCATGTCGATGTAGTAGACATGTATGCATGTCAATGTAACAGTCATGTCAATGTAACAGTCATTTTCAATGTAACAGTCATTTCGTTGTAATAGTCATCTCGTTGTAACAGTCACGTATGTCATGTCGTTTTATCAGAGACGTATGGTATGTCGTTGTAGCAGACATGTCGTTGTATCAGGCATGTCGATGTAGTAGACACGTAAGTCATGTCATTGTAACAGTCATGTCAATGTAACAGTCAGTTCGTTGTAATAGGCACCTCTTTGTAACAGACACGTATGTCATATCGTTTTATCAGACACGTATGGTATGTCGTTGTAACAGACATGTCGTTGTATCAGGCATGTCGATGTAGTAGACACGTATGTCATGTCATTGTAACAGTCATGTCAATGTAACAGTCTTGTCAATGTAACAGTCATTTCGTTGTAATAGTCATCTCGTTGTAACAGGCACGTATGTCATGTCGTTTTATCAGAGACGTATGGTATGTCGTTGTAACATACATGTCGTTGTATCAGGCATGTCGATGTAGTAGACACGTATGTCATGTCATTGTAACAGTCATGTCAATGTAACAGTCATGACAATGTAACAGGCATTTCGTTGTAATAGTCTTCTCTTTGTAACAGTCACGTATGTCATGTCATTTTATCAGATACGTATGACATGTCGTTGTAACATACATGTCGTTGTATCAGGCATGTCGATGTAGTAGACACGTATGTCATGTCATTGTAACAGGCATGTCAATGTAACAGTCATGACAATGTAACAGGCATTTCATTGTAATAGTCATCTCGTTGTAACAGTCACGTATGTCATGTCGTTTTATCAGAGACGTATGGTATGTCGTTGTAACAGACATGTCGTTGCATCAGTCATCTCGATGTAGTAGACACGTATGTCATGTCGTTGTAACAGACACGTATGGTATGTCGTTGTAACAGACATGTCGTTGTATCAGGCATGTCGATGTAGTAGACACCTATGTCATGTCATTGTAACAGTCATGTCAATGTAACAGTCATGACAATTTAACAGGCATTTCGTTGTAATAGTCATCTCGTTGTAACAGTCACGTATGTCATGTCGTTTTATCAGACACGTATGGTATATCGTTGTAACAGACATGTCGTTGTATCAGGCATGTCGATGTAGTAGACACGTATGGCATGTCATTGTAACAGTCATGTCAATGTAACAGTCATGTCAATTGCTCCAGCATTGAAATCTGAAATTTTCACAAAAAGAGATGGTGTTACTCAGTTCCCCTATAATGGGGATGTTGAGTTACTAAAAATAGATTTTGATCTCTGATGCAATACCTGATTAGTTACTAAAAAAGAGTGACCTATGATCCAATAACAGAATACTCATTGTACTGGTGACCAACGTGTCTGTTACAGCGAGCCGACTATTACAACGAAATGACTGTTACATTGACATGACTGTTACAATGACATGACATACGTGTCTACTACATCGACATGACTGATACAACGACATGTCTGTTACAACGACATACCATACGTCTCTGATAAAACGACATGACATACGTGACTGTTACAACGAGATGACTATTACAACGAAATGACTGTTATATTGACATGACTGTTACATTGACATGACTGTTACAATGATATGACATACGTGTCTACTACATCGACATGACTGATACAACGACATGTCTGTTACAACGACATACCATACGTGTCTGATAAAACGACATGACATACGTGACTGTTACAACGAGATGACTATTACAACGAAATGACTGTTACATTGACATGACTGCTACATTGACATGACTGTTACAATGACATGACATACGTGTCTACTACATCGACATGACTGATACAACGACATGTCTGTTACAATGACATACCATACGTGTCTGATAAAACGACATGACATACGTGTCTGTTACAACGAGATGACTATTACAACGAAATGCCTGTTACATTGACATGACTGTTACAATGACATGACATAGGTGTCTACTACATCGACATGCCTGCTACAACGACATGTCTGTTACAACGACATACCATACGTCTCTGATAAAACAACATGACATACGGGCCTGTTACAACGAGATTACTATTACAACGCAATGACTGTTACATTGACATGACTGTTACAATGACATGCCATACGTGTCTACTACATCGACATGCCTGATACAACGACATGTCTGTTACAACGATATACCATACGTGTCTGATAAAACGACATGACATACGTGACTGTTACAACGAGATGACTATTACAACGAAATGCCTGTTACATTGTCATGACTGTTACATTGACATGACTGTTACAATGACATGAGATAGGTGTCTACTACATCGACATGCCTGATACAACGACATGTCTGTTACAACGACATACCATACGTGTCTGTTACAACGACATGACATACGTGTCTACTACATCGAGATGACTGATGCAACGACATGTCTGTTACAACGACATACCATACGTCTCTGATAAAACGACATGACATACGTGACTGTTACAACGAGATGACTATTACAACGAAATGCCTGTTACATTGTCATGACTGTTACATTGACATGCCTGTTACAATGACATGACATACGTGTCTACTACATCGACATGACTGATACAACGACATGTATGTTACAACGACATGTCATAGGTATCTGATAAAATGACATGACATACGTGACTGTTACAAAGAGATGACTATTACAACGAAATGCCTGTTACATTGTCATGACTGTTACATTGACATGACTGTTACAATGACATGACATACGTGTCTACTACATCGACATGCCTGATACAACGACATGTCTGTTACAACGACATACCATACAACGACATGACATACGTGTCTACTACATCGACATGCCTGATGCAACGACATGTCTGTTACAACGACAAACCATACGTCTCTGATAAAACGACATGACATACGTGACTGTTACAACGAGATGACTATTACAACGAAATGACTGTTACATTGACAAGACTGTTACATTGACATGACTGTTACAATGACATGACATACGTGTCTACTACGTCGACATGACTGATACAACGACATGTCTGTTACAACGACATGCCATACGTGTCTGATAAAACGACATGCCATACGTGACTGTTACAACGAGATGACTATTACAACGAAATGACTGTTACATTGACATGACTGTTACATTGACAGGCCTGTTACAATGACATGACATACGTGTCTACTACATCGATATGACTGATACAACGACATGTATGTTACAACGACATACCATACGTCTCTGATAAAACGACATGACATACGTGCCTGTTACAACGAGATGACTATTACAACGAAATGACTGTTACATTGACAAGACTGTTACATTGACATGACTGTTACAATGACATGACATACGTGTCTACTACATCGACATGCCTGATACAACGACATGTCTGTTACAACGACATACCATACGTGTCTGATAAAACGATATGACATACGTGTCTGTTACAAAGAGGTGCCTATTACAACGAACTGACTGTTACATTGACATGACTGTTACAATGACATGAGTTACGTGTCTACTACATCGACATGCCTGATACAACGACATGTCTGCTACAACGACATACCATACGTCTCTGATAAAACGACATGACATACGTGACTGTTACAACGAGATGACTATTACAACGAAATGACTGTTACATTGAAAATGACTGTTACATTGACATGACTGTTACATTGACATGCCATACATGTCTACTACATCGACATGACTGATACAACGACATGTCTGTTACAACGATATACCATACGTGTCTGATAAAACGACATGACATACGTGACTGTTACAACGAGATGACTATTACAACGAAATGACTGTTACATTGAAAATGACTGTTACATTGAAAATGACTGTTACATTGACATGACTGTTACATTGACATGCCATACATGCCTACTACATCGACATGACTGATACAACGACATGTCTGTTACAACGATATACCATACGTGTCTGATAAAACGACATGACATACGTGACTGTTACAACGAGATGACTATTACAACGAAATGCCTGTTACATTGTCATGACTGTTACATTGACATGACTGTTACAATGACATGACATACGTGTCTACTACATCAACATGCCTGATACAACGACATATCTGTTACAACGACATACCATACGTGTCTGCTACAACGACATGACATACGTGTCTACTACATCAACATGACTGATGCAACGACATGTCTATTACAACGACATACCCTACGTCTCTGATAAAACGACATGACATACGTGACTGTTACAACGAGATGACTATTACAACGAAATGACTGTTACATTGACATGACTGTTACATTGACATGACTGTTACAATGACATGACATACGTGTCTACTACATCGACATGACTGATACAACGACATGTATGTTACAACGACATGCCATACGTGTCTGATAAAACGACATGACATACGTGACTGTTAGAACGAGATGACTATTACAACGAAATGCCTGTTACATTGTCATGACTGTTACATTGACATGACTGTTACTATGACATGATATACGTGTCTACTACATCGACATGCTTGATACAACGACATGTCTGTTACAACGACATACCATACGTGTCTGTTACAACGACATGACATACGTATCTACTACATCGACATGACTGATGCAACGACATGTCTGTTACAACGACATACCATACGTCTCTGATAAAACGACATGACATACGTGACTGTTACAACGAGATGTCTATTACAACGAAATGACTGTTACATTGACATGACTTTTACATTGACATGACTGTTACAATGACATGACATACGTGTCTACTACATCAACATGACTGATACAACGACATGTCTGTTACAACGACATGCCATACGTGTCTGATAAAACGACATGACATACGTGACTGTTACAACGAGATGACTATTACAACGAAATGCCTGTTACATTGACATGACTGTTACATTGACATGACTGTTACATTGACATGACTGTTACAATGACATGATATACGTGTCTACTACATCGACATGACTGATACAACAACATGTCTGTTACAACGACATACCATACGTGTCTGATAAAACGACATGCCATACGTGACTGTTACAACGAGATGCCTATTACAACGAAATGACTGTTACAACGACATACCATACGTCTCTGATAAAACGACATGACACACGTGACTGTTACAACGAGATGACTATTACAACGAAATGACTGTTACATTGACATGACTGTTACAATGACATGACATACGTGTCTACTACCTCGACGTGACATACATACGGCGAGAGCTCACCCCGACCATGGCGCCGAGAGGTTGAGAGGTCAACGAGAGGTCACCGGGTATCCCGACATGAAATATCACGGTTAACTCCCCCTGCGCCGCACGCGTTATGCGCGCGGGCGCCGCCCTATATATCTTCGTTAATTTAGCGCCTAAATGCGGGTCAATCTTTCTCTACTACTAGCTAGCTGTCAGGTACCAACAAAAGCATCACGATTCACCTGTCTCATTCAGCCTCGAATTCTGTGATCGCCTGTAGCATAGTGGTAAGTGTCTGGCCTGGCACGCCGTAGACCCGTGTTCGAAATCAGATGGAGACTGTTTTTTTAAAATAATTCGGAATTTTTAAAATACGGAGCGCCGAGGTCACGCCGACAGACACCCCCAGTCAACCTTTCCGACACGAAATGTCACAGTTAACTCCCCCTGCGCCTACAGTACATTAGGCGCCCAGAAGAAACCTCATTATGAGAAACCTGATGTTGTATAATCTACTAATCTATCACTATCGCTCAAGTACACCAAGAGCTCCAAAGTCAGGACACACCAGACATAAACACGTCACTTCCGGGTCACCGGGACTAGAGGTCAACATCCCGACACGAGCTATCACGGTTAACTCCCCCTGCGCCACACGCTTTATGCGCGCCGCGCGCCACACTATATATCTTTGTTAATTTAGCGCCACAATGCGACTTAGTTGGACCCTTGTATACTACTGATGATCCTACAGATCTTATCACACATACCATATATGACTTAGAGATGTTCTTAAGGATCCAGAAGAGGTCTGAATACACGTCAATATTGAAGTAAAAAGTAAAGAGCTCCGTCACGCCAAATGGCGTATAATGAATATGGTGTTAGTGACATTTTAAAGACCTTCAGCACATGATTTTTGGGGTAATGTGGTCGGTATTACGCCCGTGCCGCTTTACTTTCCCAGAAAAAATCCGGTACCCATTTAAGGCTAGGTGAACCCGGAAGCCGTTGGTTGGGATCAACCTCTTAGTCTTTTGTATTCCAGTTCACTATTCACTGAGCTATCGCGACTTCAATATTGATGAGTTTGCTTTTATAACCAATACCAATGTTCGATTCCTGCTGGAAGCAGTGTGAGTTGTACTCGTTGCAAAAAAAAAAAAAAAAAAAAAAAAAAAAAAAAAAAAATAGCCCCGCTGTCGATCCAGCTGCTGGCATATATGAGCACCAAGTACAGTACTCGGGGAAGGTGAGGAATGCCGCCTCGCATCTTGAGTTTCAATGCTTGCAGCGACATTATCCAGAAGTCTTTGAACACTTCTGGATAGGCGGCCGAGCACATATGGGTGGAAACTCGCGTGCTAAGACGCCAATTTAAGTCTCGTACTTTATCTTTACCTTTAACCAGTGACAAAGAAGAGTGCGGCGTCTACATTGAGTATCAAAACAAAAAGAATATTCTCTTTATATATATATATATATATATATATATATCTTTCCATATATGTGGAGAGTTGTTTAATGTGTGTGGGAACAGTTACTCGACAGACCACCTTTATTTGTACAACATTGGACAACTTCTTAAGTATCGGAATCCCGACACGGTATATTTCTCTGCGGTAACGACTGCCGACCGTAGTTCTGTATTGGAGATGAGTTCTTATTGAGATACTAAAATGATATCAGTTTTGAATTATGTCAAGATTGCATTTGATGCCCTTCCTTCGAAGGCTCAAAACATTATCTTTGCAGATTGTCCGTTATCCAAGTTATAGAAAATGGCGATAGCCGTAGTTCTGAAGTAAACTAAGTTATAGTACCATGAAGTCAGAATATTACGTTCCATGAAGTCAGAATATTTATACGGTGGAACAATTTCTTTCTTTCTTTCTCTCTTTCTTTTTTCTTACTACATTCCTTCCCTCCTTCCTTCATTCCTTTCCTTCTTTCTTTCTTTCATTCTTTCATTTATTCTTTTTTTCTTTCGTTATTTGTGTGTTTCTTCCATTGTTTCTTTCACCATGTGCTGCGTCTTGAAGCATCGCCCGGAAAATGTGGAATGCCTTATATAATTATAGTGTCGTTACTGGAGGTATCTGGAAGTTGTTAGGAAAGTTCTTGCGCATGTCTTTTATTCCGTTTATCCATCTCTTTGGTCTCCTCAATGCTCTCTTTCCTGATGTTTTTAAGCCGAAAAATGTTTATGTTGTTTGAACTGGTTTCATTCTTACTAAGTATCCCAGCCACTTCCTTAGTTTATTTATACATATATCATCATCATCATCATTGAGTGCCCTCTCCGCAACGAAGGTTGGCTACCATGGAGCGCCATTCTGCTCTATCTCTTGCTTTGATGGTGCAGGTTGTCATCGGTTGATTTGTCCATCTTTTGATGTTACTCGTCCATGTTAATCTTGGTCTGCCTCTGCCTCTTTTACCTTGTATTTTCCCCTCCAGGATTACATTTAGTAGGCTGTTGTGTCTTTTAATATGGCCCAAGAATCGCATTTGTCTTGTTCTAATTGTGTTCAGAAGTTCTCTTTTCATTTTTAGTTGTTTTAAGAATTCATCGTTTGTTTTCTTTTCCTTCCATCCAATTCTACCTATTCTTCTATATATCCACATTTCAAAGGCTTCAATTCTCTGTTCTGTTTTCTTGTCTAATGTCCATGTTTCAGCACCATATAGGAATATTGAGAAGATGTAACATTTTGCTATTCTTAGTTTTAGCTCTGGTGTTATTTGTTTTGATGTTAGTATGTCCTTCATGACATATATATATTTATGTATATGTATATATATGTATATATATAGATATATATGTATGTATGTATATAATTCTCAATAATTGACATGCTATCAGTGTCTTCACAGCTTGTCTCAATTCTTCTACATATCTCACTACTCTTTCTTTCACATTCACTGTTATTTTTGCCTCTCAATTCTCTCTCATCTGTCATTACTTTAATTTCTCTTTCACTTTTCTCTCCTGCTCTCATCTTCCTTTTTTTTCGCCCAACCCTCTCACATTTTCTCCATGTCTTCGCCTTTTTATAATCCTCGTAATTGACACACGCGACAGCGTTTATTAACTTCGTAAAGCACGAGCAGCGTCCGAGGGTGGCATCTGTGCGATCGGCGAGTTTTACCCGCACACATGATAGACAGGGCTGTAATGAATGCTGTCTGGGGGAGAGGGGAGGAGATCCTAGTCCAGAGATCGTCGTTCCTCGCAAGCTGATCAATAACGCGCCTACAGGTTTGATGTTTGGAATCGCGTACATGTAGTGGGCAGATTCCGACGATGAAGACGGTCCGGTGAAGTGGATCCAGATAATTTTAGATTAATATACTCGTACATAAAGGGTGTTGTGTGTAGCCGTATTGTGTCCACTTTTTTAAACTCTCCGAGTTTTCATTAGTAAAGGAGCAGCGTGGAAATATGACAAGTGAAAGTATAGATAAACAAGATTAGGAAAATATAAATTTAGCGATGTTGATATAACAATCGAGAGATACAAAAAAAAAAAATATAGGATGGAGAATGAAAATAGAGACAGAGTTTGAAGTATATTTATAAAAATCTTGAAAAAAAAAGATATTTTAATATCGTAAATGAGACAAACATGAACAAATTAAAGATAGACTGAATGGGAAATAAATAAAAAAAACTAAAAACAATGGGAATAGAGCAATATGTTTTAGCGAAATTTGCGTCACATTCTGTAGATGTGAGCATGAAGGCGTCAAAGTTAGTGCTATAATGTGTTCATAATGTTTGACATTGTTTAATAATTGATACCTCAGCATCGGTGGAGTAAAAATTGTTCGAATATACAAATATTTATTTACATCATCGTCAGCCTTTGTCATAGTGTGTTCCCTCCTGTCAGGTAATTAGGAAATATTTTGTTTCTTCGAGATATGTATCTTAATCCTCGTTTTATAACTATTTGTGAGTTTTACATACCATGTTTAGACGAGCTGAATGAGTATTTACTTTCATTGTATTCAAGTTAGTTCAGGATTTTCCTAAAAGAAACCTGAAATGTCCAAATTGAACGGCCATAAGGTTGCTGCCACAATATTGTCTGTAAAACCCATACATATTAAGAAAGCGAGGATAACATTATATTTGTATATATTCTCGAGGAAGAAAAAATCTTTCCTAATTACTTGACAGAAGGGGGAAAATTGTGGTGTCGGACTATATAGATATACAAATGTATTTTCAATTATTTTTACATCACTGATGCTTAGATTTATTTTTTAAACAACGGCAAACATTTGTGAATGCACAATAAAAACATTATTTTCGATGGAATGAAACATATTTTTTTTATAAATAATGTTATCATTAGCATGATGTACTACACGATGTACAACAACAGTCAAAGTACACAAACGTGTGTGCAATGTATTGCAGTTGTCGACAAGTAGTAGATAAATGAGATACAAAAGTCTAGTGCTGTACAATCATTTCATTCTCCACTCGGATCCCACTATCCGCCTACTTGTTAGTGATCAATCTTTGGTCGCCTTCAAACGCGATAGGAATGTCTGAGAGCCATTCTTTTGGTCGCCTTCAAACGCGATAGGGGTCTGAGAGCCATTCTTTTTGGTCGCCTTCAAACGCGATAGGGGTCTGAGAGCCATTCTTTTTGGTCGCCTTCAAACGCGATAGGGCTCTGAGAGCCAATCTTTTTGGTCGCCTTCAAACGCGATAGGGGTCTGAGAGCCATTCTTTTGGTCGCCTTCAAACGCGATAGGGGTCTGAGAGCCATTCTTTTTGGTCGCCTTCAAACGCGATAGCGGTCTGAGAGCCATTCTTTTTGGTCGCCTTCAAACGCGATAGGGGTCTGAGAGCCATTCTTTTGGTCGCCTTCAAACGCGATAGGGGTCTGAGAGCCATTCTTTTTGGTCGCCTTCAAACGCGATAGGGGTCTGAGAGCCATTCTTTGTGGTCGCCTTCAAACGCGATAGGGGTCTGAGAGCCATTCTTTTTGGTCGCCTTCAAACGCGATAGGGGTCTGAGAGCCATTCTTTTGGTCGCCTTCAAACGCGATAGCGGTCTGAGAGCCATTCTTTTTGGTCGCCTTCAAACGCGATAGGGGTCTGAGAGCCATTCTTTTTGGTCGCCTTCAAACGCGATAGGGGTCTGAGAGCCATTCTTTTTGGTCGCCTTCAAACGCGATAGGGGTCTGAGAGCCATTCTTTGTGGTCGCCTTCAAACGCGATAGGGGTCTGAGAGCCATTCTTTTTGGTCGCCTTCAAACGCGATAGGGGTCTGAGAGCCATTCTTTGTGGTCGCCTTCAAACGCGATAGGGGTCTGAGAGCCATTCTTTTTGGTCGCCTTCAAACGCGATAGGGGTCTGAGAGCCATTCTTTTTGGTCGCCTTCAAACGCGATAGGGGTCTGAGAGCCATTCTTTTTGGTCGCCTTCAAACGCGATAGGGGTCTGAGAGCCATTCTTTTTGGTCGCCTTCAAACGCGATAGGGTCTGAGAGCCATTCTTTTTGGTCGCCTTCAAACGCGATAGGGGTCTGAGAGCCATTCTTTGTGGTCGCCTTCAAACGCGATAGGGGTCTGAGAGCCATTCTTTTGGTCGCCTTCAAACGCGATAGGGGTCTGAGAGCCATTCTTTGTGGTCGCCTTCAAACGCGATAGGGTCTGAGAGCCATTCTTTTTGGTCGCCTTCAAACGCGATAGGGGTCTGAGAGCCATTCTTTTTGGTCGCCTTCAAACGCGATAGCGGTCTGAGAGCCATTCTTTTGGTCGCCTTCAAACGCGATAGGGGTCTGAGAGCCATTCTTTTTGGTCGCCTTCAAACGCGATAGGGGTCTGAGAGCCATTCTTTTTGGTCGCCTTCAAACGCGATAGGGGTCTGAGAGCCATTCTTTTGGTCGCCTTCAAACGCGATAGGGGTCTGAGAGCCATTCTTGTCAAGAGCCGCCTCCCCCGTTCAAACCACAAATACCTTGGTACTGTTCGTTGTGGGCGAGTCAGCTCGACGACTGCGTGCCAGATTGTGTGAGCCTCTTCGTGATGTTGAGCAAAAGACTGGCAGTCCGGTGTCGTCCCATTTCTTCAGGCCATAATGGTAAGCCTGACATACAAGTCACGGTGATTGTCTCGTTTCACTCCAGCATTCGTAACCAGTTTCTCGTTGAGAATCGTCTCTTTGCCCAGTTGGGGTAGTTGCCCCCCCAAGGCATGAACATATCGCTCTCATACACATAAGACACCGACTACACATTTCGTACCCCCATGCACAACCACACCCATACATGTATGTATATTTGTCTGCATATATATTGACACATTTGGACACCTTGGGGTTTTCTTTTGTGTGCTTTGTGGCAATATATACATACTTATACTTTTACGCATGTATGGTTATGTACGCATGCATTTTTACACATCTATTCGATGTGCACACTGATAGTTAGATATACACAGTTTTATACCTATCATGTACCCAACCTCCTCATATTTTTAGAACCCTTCAGATTTATTTCTCATCTGACTGTCTGGTCAGCCCGCCTATCAATTTTAGTTCAGTCAGTGCCTGACCAAGCTCTGGACCGCAGGGAAGTGACTTTTTTCTTTCTTGAGTATCTAGCATATTATCACTATGTAGTTAGATTTCTGTGTATATCCTTAGATATATTTTTGTGTTGTTTATTGTCCCAGCTGAAGGCATACTTGGCCGAAATGTTGTTCGCCTTTTGTTTTGTTTCTCACCTACGTAAAGCTGTTACCATACCACTTTTAAAAAAAATTCATTATTATCATTCACTTTACAGCAACTTCGCGTCTCAATGCATCTTAATGTCTTTACCCATTACTATACAATCATTTCCTTCCTTTATAAATGTTACACCTGGATACTCTTTACTGGATTCTTCTATCGACCTAACCGTCCAGATATTCATTTGGACAAATGCTATCTGCGTTATTTAACAACCCTAGGTCCCATTACTCTCTGTATCTCTTTTGTAACTGCAACCTGTCATTTCAGTTACTTTGAGATAACGTCACTGTAGTCATATATTTTTTAAGTTGCACACCTTCCAGGTATCTCTTTCTTGTTTCCTTCCTCACTTGTTCAGCGTCGATGGAAGATATAATTTGCAGTCTTTTGCCCTTCGGTTCGCCTCTGCCACTGGCATGCTTCCTAATGTTTCTAATATTCCAGCAATCAATTTTTTTCGTGGTTGGTCATTGGGTCTGGTGTTATTGCAACGTTTATTGAAGCTTCGTTGTATTGTGCTTTGATCTTTCTGCCTTATCACGTGGCCAAACATTTTTATTTGTTATTTATTTATATATTCTATGGCGGGGATTATTCCTAGCTTTTTTTCTCAGTTCTTCATTTCTGATCTTATCTCTCTTGCTGTTTCCTGTCATTCGTCTAACACATTTCATCTTCACATTTGCCTCTAAAGTTATTTCCTTATTGGACAATAGTAGTGACTGTTTTCGGTTGATTTGACAAGCTTTGTTCTTGAGTCTATTTCTGCTGTTTGTGATTGTTGTTTGTCACTAGACTTCATATGTATTTAAACTCCTCTACTTGTTTTAGTTGGGAGCATCAGTGGTTAGTGAACTGGACTACCACGGACAAGGGGTAGGGTTCGATCCCAACCGACGGCTTCCGGGTTTACCCAGCCTTAAATGGGTACCCAATTTTTTCTGGGAAAGTAAAGCAGCACGGGCGTAATACTGACCACATTACCCCAAAAAATCATGTGCTGAAGGTCTGTAAAATATAGGGTCACTAACACCATATTTCCCTATACGCCACTTGGCGTGACGGGGTACTTTACTTTTTTTACTTACTTGTTTTAGTTGTCTGCCGTCTATAGTTATGTTGATGTTCTGTTCCTCTATTGCAATATTCATGACTTCTGTTTTGTTGATGTTGATTTTCATGCTGTATTTTGTGCCTGTGCTGTTGAGTCCATTTAAATGTTGCTGTTGGCCTTCAATGTTTCTATGTATTCGTGTCTAATCATCTGCAAATAGTAACTCATTGATCTCCTCTGTCTCCGATGGGTTGGCTAACTTACATATGTAGTCTATATATGTAATTAACAATATGGGGATAGTACGCACTCCTACCTTACTTCTGATCTAAATTGGAAGTCGTCTGTGTAGGCTGCTGCTTTGACTGTGCAGCTGCCGTTGATGTAGAGACTTTTAATTATGTTAATTAAATGTAGGCTTACGGTCTCTTGTCGGTTTGCTTTTTCCCTCTCGCTTTTCCTAGATATTTTTTGAGTGTATTTGTTATTTTATTGTTTCAAGCCAAATTTAGTAAACTCAAACATGAATTCAGGTAACTGACGTTGACGAGTTCAAAAAGTGTGAAATTGATGAATAAAAAAAAAAAGTAACAATATTTGGTTCTCCCATTCTATTAAGCTTTTAATTTGTTCTGCCCAGCATTGTGTCTATTTGCTTGCTGTTCAAGATTCGAAACTATAACGCAGCACTGGTTCAATACAGGACTGTAAAACTCTCTTTCTAAATGTCAATGATAATGATTAGATACAAAGATTCCTCATGTTATCACAAGTATTCTTGGCCTGTGCAATTCTACATTTTACCTCACTAAGACATCGTCCATCTGATGTTAACGTTTTCCCCAGATTAAAAAAAAAATCCCAAATTGTTTCATCTTTTTTTTTTACTACCAGCTTGTTTAGGTTAAATCTTGTCTTTTGAGATTACCATTGCTTCTTTTTTCTTTTAATTTTAACTGTTTCATTTATATCACATTCATCGAACAAATTATTTATTAATGGATACATTTTTTTTCTGTTTGAAAATACATCATTATTGGTATAGGTATTACCTCTAATTGAGATTGTGTGCCCGCTGAAGTATGCGCTGGAAAAACCAGCACACAAATCCTGGTTACTCCCTCACCAAATATTTAGATGATGAAAAATGCTCCATCGCTGCCTTGTTTTTATTTTTGACAAGAAAAGATGCGTTAAGTGGACCTACAGTTGACTTAGTTATGTCAGGAGAAATGATTACCTGGTTGGTGAAAATCGGTTAGTGCAGAAAGGGGAGGTTAGTCATTACGGTTTACAGGGCGTTACCATCAGGTGATTGACCCCGAATTTACAGTTTTGATTTTGAGTGTGTGTTTTTGTTGAAGGAGTTGAGTGGAAGGAAAGGTATTTTGAAATTCAGAAGTTGATTGGACATAAGTAAGATGGTGGAGGGGGAGCGGAAATAATGAGCAGAACTTTCATTTTGGTTGTGTTCGACAATCTTTGTCCTGTGAGGTATTTCTATGATCGATGGAAGCGCACACTTTGACAGACAGACAGACAGATAGATAGATAGATAGATAGATAGATAGATAGATAGATAGATAGATAGATAGATAGATAGATAGATAGATAGGATAGATAGATAGATGGATGGATGGATGGATGGATGGATGGATGGATGGATGGATGGATGGATGGATGGATGGATGGATGGATGGATGGATAGATAGATAGATAGATAGATAGATAGATAGATAGATAGATAGATAGATAGATAGATAGATAGATAGATAGGATGGATAGATAGATAGATAGATGGATAGATAGATGGATGGATGGATGGGATGGATGGATGGATGGATGGATGGGATGGATGGATGGATGGATGGATCGATAGATAGATAGATAGATAGATAGATAGATAGATAGATAGATAGATAGATAGATAGATAGATAGATAGATAGATAGATAGATAGATAGATAGATAGATAGATAGATAGATAGATAGATAGATAGATAGATAGATAGATAGATAGATAGATAGATAGATAGATAGATAGATAGATAGATATGGTGGTGGGTATGTAGGTGAGTACGGAGGTGAATATGTAGGTAGATATGTAGGTGTGTAGGGAAAAGGCAAATTATTGCAGTGCTGCGGTAAAGCTGATAGCAAGGAGCAAGTGGTGAGATGCAACGTAAAGTCGTTCAAGATATGATGACAGCTTTATAAAAAAGGAACACTACAAAATACTAACGTATACATGCGGCTTACTTCAGAAGACGAGATCAACACATAGAGACAACATAATAAAGATAATCTCGATAATCTCGATAATCTAGTAGGAGCTGACAAGTAAATTATGGATAAATAAAACAAAGGAAAAGAAATGAAATTAATAAAATAAAATGGAGATGTACTACGTTATACGTGAATAAAAATTGATAATATATACAAATTAGTAAATTTTAAAAAATATATTAAAGTTAATACGAGACTTACCGGAGACTCAATCCAGACACTCCCAATGGTGCAAACACGGATGCGATCTTCAAGTGGGGATGGGATGGTAGCGCGTCTGAAAGAAATAATATAATAGCAGATATGTGAAAAAGGAATAACAAAATTTAATGGAAGTATTGGAATATGCAGTGAAAGAGAAGAACATGGCAGAATACGTATTGATAATGATTATAAATATATGTTGGTAAAGAAGTAACATGACTCCAGTAGATGGGTGTCAACGTACCTACAAGAATATTAGTGAGTATCGCCTGGGGAAATACCGTCAGGGTGTAAGAAGCCAAACTGGAGAAAGGGAGAGAAGAATAGACATGGGGTGGGGGGCAATTGGATGGGAGTGGACATTGAAAGGAGAAAAGGGGAGGAGGAAAAACAGTGGGAATTGATGCCCCGTGAGAAAGGGATAAATTAATCCCCCCTGCTGTGAGGCAACCCATGAGTACGATCACACAATTTTTCTAAAGGGAATCGGCTACGACTGTCAGAAGAACATGACACCAGACCAGCGACTTGGACATCCACCTTACACTGATCGCTCTTAGAGTTGAAGTGGTATGTTACTTGGTTACCTGCATCTCGTGTGATGTCATACACATTTTTAATGCATCTTATCTCGATGCGGCTACCTGATTCGCCAATGTAGGTCATCTTACATCGATTACATATGATGTGGCATGGATAGTGTTACTCGATAAACATGTGATTCCTTCTCTCATCCCAAAAGAATAATTATGGAAAAAAGCCGTATCTGTTCGGAGAACGTGGTTGCAAGACTTACATTGATTGCAATCGCAATGGATTGTACCCCGATGGTTATGGGGGTGGGTAGGTTGGTAGGTATGTATGTGTGTAGGTATGTAGGTGGATAGATGAATGGATGGATGGATGGATGAATGGATGGGTAAGTGGATGGATAGATATAAAGAAAACTAGAAAGAGAGTGAGGATGGGATTTCTGTACATATATATATATATATATATATATATATATGGCCCTTTTCGTCTTGTCAGACGGTCTAGTGGAGGCTATTGCGTATTTTTTTGAGGTATTGTTTTTGCCGAACAGCTTCTCTCGTGGCTAATTCTACCAATGTTTGACAAATACACGCGGTCACATAATGAACAGGTCAGGCTCGCTGATCCACAGGGTTTACCATCCTTTTTCATGAGTCTCTTCTCTTCTAAGTCATGTCTTAGCACAGTCTCAAATGTTGTTATACCGTTCCTTATACATGCTCTCCATGATGTGCGATCACTTGCCAGATGTTGCCAGTCGTTTTCACAGATGGATAAGTCTTTCAGTGATGATTTGCAGATATCTCTATATCGTAGTTTAGGTCTGTCGATTTGTCTTTTTCCGTGTTTTAGCTCACCATATAGTATTTGCCTAGGAATGCGTTTTTCTTCCATCCGTTGGACATGCCCCAGCCATCTTAGCCTTCGACTTCTGAGCATCGACATGATTGTTGGGGTCTTAGCACGTTGCAGGACAGTTAAGTTTCTGTACATAGTAATGCAGAAATCTGCATGTAATATACAGGATTAAAAGTCCAATGCAGCTGTTAAAACTGAATCACGCAGTTGCTTACAGTACACTGTGTACTGTACCAAGTCAACAGGAAACACTTAAAAAAACAGTAGCTCAAACAATATATTGATTTGTCACAAAAACTGTTTAAAACTAGTGTATACCTTCGTATATATGTTAATTAATAATCAAATATGTTAACATTTACATTATTCGTGACATTCTCTGCTTTTTTGTGTGTGTGTTTTTTATACTTAAAAGTCAAACGTTTGCTCATAATCTCTTGCAAATGAGCGGGTTATTAATAATTGATGGGCGTAGGCTACAATCGTTCACATTTGGCTTCAAAACACATAAAAAAGAGAAATCCCATTCAATTATTATTAATTATTTCTCGCAAGGTCGGTAAATATTAAATCTAAGAATTAAAAGAAAAACTATCGAAAGATATGACAGAATTGTCGTTTGTTCATTTGTAAAGTTGTAATAATTTATCAAAACATTGGTCATTAGAAAGAACAGAAACAATAACGCTCAGAGCTGTTTGTTTTTATATCAAAGTGGCACTTTAGTTCTAATCGTGAACATTTTTGCAATATTTATTGATGAAGATCTCCAGAAATTAATACTTTCTCTTCATTCATGAAATTTATGTTTCAAGTAAGCAGTTTAAATTTGTGGCACCACAAACACAAACCGTATGTGTTTTTCACTGACGTAACAATTAATTACGTGAACGATATGTTAGTAGTTAATGTACAACACATATACTTGAAGAAGGCAGGTCCAAGCAGAGTTCAGGAGGATGGGAAAGACAGGGATTGATCTTAAAAGAATGACAAGAAACAGAACGGCTTGGAAGGTGTTCGTTGCTATATGCTTCATAGGAGCCGCGATAGCTCAGTGGTTAGTGAACTGGACTACAAAGGGCAAGGGGGTGGGTTCGATCCCAACCGACGGCTTCCGGGTTCACCCAGCCTTTAATGGGTACCTGATTTTTTTTTCTGGGAAAGTAAAGCGGCACGGTTAATACCGGCCACATTACCCCGAAAACATGTGCTGAAGGTCTGTAAAATTTATGGTCACTAACACCATATTCCCTATACGTTACTTGGCGTGACGGGGGCTCTTTATTTTTTTTTTTACTTTTATATGCTTCATAGCGAACTGAAAGGAAGAATGAGAAGAATACTCGCAACTAAACCATCAAAGATTGTCAAAATCTGAGAGTCTCGGGGGGACGCAAAATTCAATGTTTAGCTACAAATTTTGTAAAATGTTAGTATAAATCTTCTTCTAATCACTTTGAATGTATAAAAGAAGTGTGTTTCTGTGCATTTGATCATCTTGTGAAGACATACATGATAAAACTTTGCGCGAAAATAAACCAAAATGGTCAACTAAACAAGATAGTGAATAGTTCACGAGGATAAAAAAAGAGAATGTGTATTAGGGGGGAAATGAGAAAAGGGGCGTGGTAATAATGATTACATCATTGCTGAAGCTGGAAGGCTTGTTGGATGAAATTACGATTTTTAAATTTGGGACTCAGCAGTTTGGCGAATATGATGAGGAAATATCCTCCAGCATTTGGTGTAAATAAGGAGAAAATATCTTCTAGTGTTTGGAAGGGGTAGAGTGAGGCTGTAAGAGGAGGTTAGCTGAAGAGGGTATTAGATTTGAAGCGTTATTTGAGTATCAAAGCGTGGGAAGGAAGGCGTAGCAGAGAAGGGGAAAAAAGACAGATAATTTGAGAGCGAGATGGACATCAAAAAGGGAACCATAAAAAATGGAAACACCAAACGATTTTTATTCCAGCTCGAAATTGATACCAGAAAGATGATAAAATGAAGAAAAATGTTGTCTTAGGGTATAATTAACTCAAAGGCGAGTGGAATAGAGAAAGATTATGAGAAAGAGAGAGAGAGAGAGAGAGAATAAACAAGAGAGAGAGAGCGCGCAATGTGCAAGCGGGAGCTGGTGTGTACCATTAACGTTTGAAGAAGCTAAGAAGGAAGTAGTTAAATATTTATTACCAATAATTATTGGTTATTTCAACTAGCTAGAGAATTGATTCCACTGCACTTAGGGTCTCAGGGGGAAAGGCAATCAAAACGATTTATTGAAAGATTATTGCTGAAAAAAGGGAATGAAAGATCTCTCAAGAAAGCAGTGTGAATAATGAACAGCTATATTGCTGTTGGCAATAAAGACTGCAATGAAACACAGTTGATAATACATATGATAGATAAACAATTGTAACCTCTGCAGACATCATTTTCGTGTTTACTCCTTGCCCATGAAAGATTACAACTGATGCAATGAGAGTGTATAACAGGCAAGTGAGTGTAAACTGAGGAGATCAAAAAAATAAAAAAAAATGAAAAAAACAGGAACGCGAATATTGGTTGCAGCCTTATAGTCTTGCGGTGTTTTTTAATAAACGAGTATTTTGTGGCGCCAACATTGTGAACTCTTCATGTTTTCTGTCCACGTTTCCGTTTCCTGTGCAGTATTTTTTAGTTTGACTGCTTCCCGTACCCAGTCTTTGGTAACATTCATTATTTTTTTCAATTAATTCATCTTCGTCTATTTCTCCATCTATACCTTACATATAAGTCTTGGTGGTTGAGTGGTTAGAAGGTTTGCTTCCTGACCAGAAGGGTCCGGGGTCGATGACCAGCAGTGGCGGATTTTTTTTTCGGACTGACAAGGCTCCGGGATTCACCCAGCCTCTAATAATGGGTACCATAGATTTTTCTGGGAAGTAAAGGCGTGATACTGATCACATCACCCAAGAATGTGCCTTAGTGATATAAAAATATGGTCATTAACACCATATTCCCTATACACCTAGCAAGGTTGGAGGGAACCTTTACTTTTACCTTACATATTTTAATCTTCCATGTAAGATGGTCTTGGCTAGGCCTATAGATTGCGTGACAATCCCGTACCAGCATAATTTATTTTTTCCCCGTTCAACTAATGAGCTCTCTCTGAGACCCTTTGTTATTTGGGATGGCTATACGACAATAATGTTCGTTTGCTCTGTGGTCCCTGAATGATATGTCTAGGATATTACAATGACATCTCAGTTTCATGAATGTTCCTTTCTATTTCTGCCAATATGGTGCATTGTTTAGAGGCATATGAATTTTGATATTACATGTGAACAAAACAGTCTAATCATTAATTTTAAGTTCAGTGATATGTCTTCCCAAAATGATTGTATTTTTAAAACAAATATTCATTAAAATATTATGATTTCGACTTCTACACACTTTCTGAATGTTTTTTTTTCACAGAACGTTCTTGCTAGACATTATGTTTGTCTTTGTTCTACGTTGGTCTTCATATTTTTCACAGTGATTTCATTAATTATGCTTTCTGACATTGATAGGTCTTCACTAACTATTAATCTATCGATCTCTCATCATTGTCATCATCATTGTCATTATCATTGTCATCATTATTAACATCATCTTCATCATCAGCAATTATCGTATTTGCTGGTGTGCGTGATCACATAGCTCCACTACTTTATATTTCATATAGTTTATCGCTTCTGTTGATAACTTCCTGCACAACCGTTCTCTAAAAGTTCTAGATCTTTCCTCTCCTTCTCCCTCAAATGTTTATGTTGTTACAGAATAACCCAGCTGTCCCTTCTCATTGCATGGCTAAACGATTATAAGCGTTTCCTCCAGACGGTGATTTTAAAAATATGATACATCATCTGTAAGACAATGCTTCGTGCTGTTCCGCCTACCGTCGCTCATTGTACAATTGAGGTCTCCAGCACCTTTACTATTTCTTTACTTTAGATCTAGAAATATTGTTCTAAAGAAAGAGTTCATTTTCCTGCATTATCTACGCTCATGTGAAGGCCTGGCAAATATAGCATTGAACTAGAGATGGATTATGTTAAACATTTGAAATGTGATTATTTCATCGTTTGCAATAAAGCAAAACAAACAACTGGTTATCCATTGTAAAATAGTGTTTGTTTTAATTACATGTTGCGTCGTTTGTGCTTGTATGCGTATCTGTGTCAAGGTATTCGAGGAAAAATAACACAATACAAAGGTAAGTTAGGGCTACTATATGTGAGTATTAGACATTAAAATAAATAATACTTTGTACTCTTTATGTTTCTGTGATTGCTCGGTCAGCAGAAAACAGAAGTCATGAACGTCGCCAAAAATAAACAGAACATCAACATAACTATAGAAGGTAGACAACTAAAACAAGTAGAGGAATTCAAATACCTAGGAAGTCTAATGACAAACGATAATTCTCAAACAGCATAGATAGAATCAAGATACAAAAAAGCTTGTCAAATCATCGGACAGTTATCACCACTATTGTCCAACAAGGAAATAACTCTGGAGGCAAAACGAGCACTATACAATACAATCTTCATCCCAAAGTTGTGCTACTAATGCCACGCCTGGACCCTAGATGCAAGACACAATAAGAAAAATAACCTCTACAGAGATTAAATGTGTTAGACGAATGACAGGAAACAGTCTGAGATAAGATCAGAAATGAAAAACTGAGAACAAAGCTAGGAATACCCCACCCCCCCCCCCCCCTTCCCGCCATAGAATATATAAGGAAACAACAGATAAAATTGTTTGGCCACGTGACAAGGCAGAAAGAACAAAACACAACACAACGAGCTTTCAACAAACATTGTGAGAACATCCAGACCCAAGGGTCGACCACGAAAAAGATGGGTCGATGGAATATCAGAAGCACTAGGAAACATAACAGCAGCAGAGGCGAGCAGAAGAGCAAACGACCTCAAATTATATCTCCCCTCGACGCTGAAAGGCACATGAGGAAGGAAAGAAGAGGAAGAAGATAGCTCGGTGGTTAGTGAACTACAAAGGACAAGGAGTAGGGTTCGATCCCAAACGACGGCTTTCGGTTCACCCAGTTTATAATGGGTACCGGATTTTTTTCTGGGGAATTAAATCGGCACGGGCGTAATACCGACCGCACTACCCCAAAAATCATGTGTCGAGGGTCTGTAAAATGTATGGTCACTAACACTATATTCCCTGTAGGCCACTTGACGTGACGGTGGTACTTTCCTTTATTTTACTCGTTATATTCTGCATTCGGTTGGGCTTAATACTTTAGGTATTTATACTGAGTACATAAACTGTTTTTTATTTAAGTAATAAGTGAAGATTTCATCCACACCTTACAAGGTGCACGTGGAATATTGTGTTAGTGACCATGTTTCTCTATCATCATCATCAAGTACCGGGCCTACTGGCGTAGGTGATCATGTCTCTCCATAACTTTCGACCTCGGCAGCTATTTATCATTTCTGTTGTTGACCTTCTGCCAAGCCATTCACTTAAGCTGTCTGTTATTTTTTCTCTTTGTTTTCCTCTATCTCTTCGTCCCTCAATTTTTCCAGTTGTTACAATATATTTCAGTTGTTCTCTTCTCATTACATGATCAAAAAATGATGATTGTTTCTTTCTAAGATTGAAAATTAGCTCTCTCTTTGCTTTGACCTCTCTCAGAACATCTTCATTACTCTTCTTATTTGTCCATGGTACTCTCAACATTCTTCTGTAAAACCACATTTCTACAGGCTCAGGTGATTTCTCTCAATTTCTCTATAACCCCAACAAATATTTCGGTGATATGGTCGGTATCAAGCCAGGCTGTCTTTACGTCCCAGAAAAAATCTATGGTACTCAAATTTAGAGGCTGAATGAACCCCGGAGCAGCGTCAGTTCAAACAAAAAAATCCACCACTTCTGAGAATTGAACCCTCACCGTTCTTATCAGGAAGCGATCACACTTAACCATATTGATGATCCACATATTTTAACATACCAGGGTGATTTGATTAGAATAATGAGTTTATCTAATTAATAGCCACTCTTGGTTTTGTTTTGTTTTTAACTTCAGCATTATTTTAGTTAAGAAAGTGTTATTGACTTTGTGAACTGTTTAATTCTTTAAGTTAAAACTCTTGCATCAAGTGTGCTTCTAACTAACTTTGCTCAAAATATAAATCAAATTAACGTGAAAATGTAAAAAAAATGAACAAATAAAAACATCCACACGTTGGATAAAACATCAGTTGCACTTTATACTTTCAAATTGTTAGCATTGTTCCACTTTAAAGAATTATTAAATCAGGGAAATACAAACGGAAATGCAGAATTTAAACATAGGCACTATGATGAACAGGAACCGAATATACTTAAAGCAGAAGTAGAATGGGCTTTGAAGAGAATAAAAAGAACAAAACAGCTGGTATAGATGGAATAACAACAGAAATGCTACTAGCCTGTAAGGAAACAGCTATAGATTGGCTTACTATAATATTCAATATATCGTGGGAAAAAAAAAAGCCCCAGACGATTAGCAAAAGCTATCATTGTCCTATTTTTGAAGAATAAAGGAAGCAAAAGGGAGTGTGAAATGTACAAAGGAATATCCCTATTGAGTCAAGTTGGTAAAATGTATGCTAAAATATTGGAGAGGTGAGTAAGATACATAAAATAACCTCAATTAAGTAATAGTCATTTCGGATTCAGAAAAGGCAAACGCTGTACTGGTGCTATTTTTACATTGAGACAACTATGTGAAAAAGCAATAGAATATAGCAGAAACTTAAACATAATGTTTATAGATCAGGAAAAAGCGTTTGATCGTGTGGACAGGAACAAACTTTGGCAAACTCTTGAAACCTACGGTGTAGCAGGACAACTGCTAGAAAATATAATGGCATTGTATAAAAACAGCCAAAGTGCCGTTAGAACATCGGAAGGTCTGTCAGAATAGTTTCAGGTTACAACAGGTGTAAGACAAGGATGTGCCCTCTCACCACTCCTCTTCATCATATATATGGACAAAATAAATCAGGAAACAACAAACAATAAGGAAAAATCAAATAACAACATAGAGGTAGAAAATTCCAACATCAACAAGCTACTCTTCGCAGACGACCAATGCCTAATATATGAAGATGAAAACCTGCTACAACAGCATATAACATCTCTAGATAAAAGCTGCACAAACTACAGTATGAAAATTAACACAGCAAAAACAGATGCTATGAGAATAAGCAAATTAAGACACCCATTAAACATCAAGATCAAAGATAAAGAAATAAAACAAGTAGAGGAATTCAAGTATTTGGGCACAATGTTCACAGAAGATGGAAAACTAGACAGAGAAATTGACATGAGAATACAAAAAGCAAATGCTGTCACATACCAGCTTTCACCATTGCTAAGACATCCACACATTTAAATGCCAGTTAAACAACAAATGATAAATAGCACTTTCCAACAAACTTTGTGCTATGAAAGTCAAACATGGACTGAGCCCTTTCTAAATCACATTTAAGAAAGATCAATACATGTGAGGTGCGATGCTTGAGAAAAGTAACAAACAACACCAGAAGAGATAAAATACCAAATGAAACTATAAAAATGGTTGGAACAAAACCCTGCCAAGAATATACAGAACAACAACAACTTAAATGATTTGGCCACCTGGTCAGAATGAATCCTGACCAATCATCATGAAGGGCGTTAGTACTATAGCAGGAAGGATCTGATATCATTTCACCCGTAAATCAACAAAGATATTTAGTAGGCGCATTTTGCGCCTAATGTACTCGAGGCGCAAGGGGAGTTAACCATGACCGCTCTCGTCGTGGTGTTGACCTCTCGTATCGGTGACCTCGGAAGTGACCTGTTTATGTCTGGTGTGTGTTTACTTTGGAGTTCGTGATGTACGTGTGCTGACCTCATTCTTATGGAAATATGTTGTCTGCTGACGTCGTGTGTTATTTAGTTATTTTTGAATGGAGGAAAGCATCATCGGGTGCTCTTTTCCTCGGTATTATCTCTCCTCAATAGGACTGGACCTTTCTTCCTCGATGTTATTTGAACTCTCTCTCTCTCTCTCCTCATCTTTACACCTATCATCTCTCCTTCCCTCTCCTATAATTCTTTTTTTCCTCTCTCTCTCTCTCTCTCTCTCTCTCTCTCTCTCTCTCTCTCATAGGCTTCCCTCCATTGTAACAGTGTACCCATTTTCGCCTATCAAGAAAATCATCTCGTCTTCGTTCTCCTAGACTTCTCTCTCTCTCTCTCTCAGAGACTTCTCTCCTACCATTCCATCCTCCATCCTCTCTATCCCTCACTCTCTCTCTCTCTCTCTCCTAACGTTCCGCTCTCCATCGTATTTTTAGCTTCCCTCATAGACTCGGAAAACCGGACTTCATCGAAAAATATGAAAATATGCAGACACATTATTATAAAATGTGCAGACATGTTTTAAATAGGCCCTATGTAAAATGTGTCTTCCCTTTTGAAGTATGTATACCGTTTTTTTCTCACTATTTGATGTTTGTTGTTTTTTTTTTAATGGGAATTTGATATATGGAGATATCTAAAATAAAGTTTTAGGTAAGCTTAGAGGTTAAATTTTATTTTTTTAAAACTGTTTCATAGGCGTATCCTAAAAAAATGGTCAGGGGGTAAACTTCATAAAAGTGCTTTTTATTAAACATCTTGCTATGGGAATGTCTAATATGAAGTTTAAGGTAAGCCTAGAGTCTAAATTTTATTTTTTTTTTAAGTTTCATAGGCGTATCCCTCAAGAATGATCAGGGGTAATAATCATAAAAGTGATTTTTAAGTATATTTCTGCGACGGGGGTGTCTAAAATAAAGTTTGAAGTAAGCCTAGAGGTTATATTTTATTTTTTAAACAGTTTCACAGGCGTATCTTTCAAAAATTGTCAGGAGAAAAAATTCATAAAGTGAATTTTAAGTAAATTTTTCTACGGGGATGTCTAAAACAAAGTTTCAGATAAGCCTAGAGTTTAATTTTTTAACATTTTCATAGGCGTATCCATAAAAAAAATGTCTAGTGTAAAAATCTGTGTGAGCGGTTGTGTTTATGTGTGGGTGTTTTTTGACCATTTCTTGTTGAACTATTATGACTATAGGTGTAGATTTTTAGAGTTCCAGTTCAACATTTTGATAAGTCTAAATACTTGTGTTTTGGTGCTAAAATTTTGCGATTTATCCTAACTTTTTGGACCTTGAACATAAATCTCTGCTCGTTGTGTCTATCTATTATGACTATGTGAGTAGCTTATTGGGGTTTTAAGATCGATTTTTTGCTTTTGAGCCTAAATTTTTGTGTTCTGAGGGTAACATTTTTGCGATTTGGCCTAACTTTTTGGACTTTGAATATAACAATTTGTTCGATGTGTCTAACGAGTATGAGTATGGGAGTAGATTATTAGGGTTTTGAGATCGCCTTTTTGTTTATGAGCCTAAATTTTTGCATTTTGGGGGTATATTTTTGCGATTTGGACTAACTTTTGTTCTTTGAATATAACTATATGTTCGTTGTGTCTAACTGTTATGAGTATGGGAGTAGATTGTTAGGGTTTTGAGATCGACTTTTTATTTATGAGCCTACATTTTTGTGTTTTGGGGGTATAATTTTGCGATTTGGACTAACTTTTGGTCTTTGAATATAACTATCTATATGTTCGCTGTGTCTAATTGGTATAAGTATGAGAGTAGATTTTTCGGTTTTTGAGGTCTATTTTTTGCTTATGAGCTTACAATTTTGTGTTCTGGGGGTAAAATTGGTGTGATTTTGCTTAACTTTTTGGACCTTGAATATAACATTCCGCACGTTGTGTCTAAATATAATGACTAAAGGGAGTAGATTTTTTATGATTTTGAATCCAAGGTTGTGACTATGAGCTGAAACTTTGGGGGTTTGGTTTTAAGTTCTCTGACTTGTAATAATCACCTTGAATGTTACCTTTCATTCGCTGAGGTGGTAAACATTGGTATTGCTTCCTTCAGAGGTCAAAATCGATGTCATGGAACTCCTCTGGTATTGCATAAGGGGTCAAAGCACGTTCAAACAACCTACCACCACCGATGACTCGATAAGTGGATTGTATCAGGGACCGAATCGAGTTAAAGTAACTTAATAATGAGTCAGACACGACATCACTTCACGTGGAAAATGAGGTCAGTTATCACGATAGCAGTAATCATCTTCTCTGATTGGTTAATCCAGAGGTCAGTCATTTCGTTGGTCGGAGTCTGCTAGGAATACTCTTTTCTGATTGGTTAACCTAGATGTTAGTCGATGCAGGAATAGTGTCATCCAACTTTTATTTACCAGATTATATTTAAACTAGCCGCATGTTTCGTGTTATAGGAGCGATTGAGTCAAGGAAGCTTGTTTTAATACTACTGTTCAATCTAGTGCCGTGTGTTGAGAGTATATTTTACGCTGTAAGTTAGATTATTTTTTATGATTTTCTATTATATCATAACGAGGTGATACGGTTTATTAATAAAAGGATATTCAATTGTGTTAATGGTAATGTGTATGAAGTATTTATGTTAAGCCTTGTTGAGTGTATTATTCTTTCGCTTTTCATATTTTTATCTTATTGGTTTTTTAAAAAGTAATATTTTAAGTCTTGTTGTGATTGTTATTCAATGTTATTAATGTATTTAAAACTAGGTATGTTGACAAGGGGTTACTTGATCTTCTACAGATGTTTGTTCAAAGTATATTTTACGCTGTAAGTTGGAATATTTGTTTCTGTGTCTCTTAGAGTACGTGTGATAAGTAAAAAGGTAAGTAAAGTACCCCGTCACGCCAAGTGGCGTATAGGGAAATATGGTGTTAGTGACCCTATATTTTACAGACCTTCAGCACATGATTTTTGGGGTAATGTGGTCAGTATTATGCCCGTGCTGCTTTAAATTCCCAGAAAAAATCCGGTACCCATTTAAGGCTGGGTGAACACGGAAGCCGTCGGTTGGGATCGAACCCTACCCCTTGTCCGTGGTAGTCCAGTTCACTAACCACTGAGCTATCGCAGCTCCACGTGTGATAAGGTTTATCTACAAAAGCGTATTCAATTGTATTAATGCTAATGTGTATAAAGTACGTATTGAGCCTTGTTGAGTGTATTATTCCTTAGTTTTTCATATATTTATCTTATTGAATGTTTAAAGTAGCAATTTTAAGTCTAGTTATGATTGCTATTCAATACTAAAATGTTACACTGGAGGAACGGTAAAAATACGAGTGATGGCGGAACGCTAGGAGAGGGAAAGAGAGAGAAGGCAGGGTGAAATGGTAGGCGAGAAGTCTAGGAGGGGATAGGAGAGAGGGAGTGAGAGAGGTCTAGGAGAAAGAACGCGAGATGATAGGCATAAATGGAGAGAATGAGTGAATGTTACACAAGAGGGAAGCTACAAATTGAGGGAGGGTGGAACGCTAGAGAGGGAAAGAGAGAGGAGAGAAGATGGAATGGTAGGATAGACGTCTAAGAGGGAATAAGAGAGAGAGAGAGAGAGAAGTCTAGGGCAGGGAATGAGAGATAATAGGCTTAAATAGAGAGAATGAGTAAGTGTTACAATGGAGGGAAGTCTATGAGGGAAGCTAAAAATACGTTGGAGAGCGGAACTTTAGGAGAGAGAGAGAGAGGGGGGGGGGAGAGAGGATGGAATGGTAGGAGAGATGTCTGAGAGAGAGAGATAGAAGTCAAGGAGAAGGAAGGGGAGATAATAGGCTTAATATGCGAAAATTGGTAAACTGTTACAATTGAGGGAAGTCGAGAGAGAGAGAGAGAGAGAGAGAGAGAGAGAGAGAAAGAGAGAGGAGAGAAAGAAGTCTAGGAGAGGGAAGGAGAGATGATAGGTGTAAAGATGAGGGGAGAGAGAGAGAGATAGAGAGTACAAATAACACCGAGGAAAAAAGATCCAGTCCTAATGAGGAGAGATAAAACCGAAGAAAGGACACCAGGTGATGCGTTAAAAATAACTAAATAACACACGACGTCAGAATACAACATATTTCCATAAGAATGAGGTCAGCACTCGTATATCAAGAACTCCAAAGTAAACACACACCAGACATAAACAGGTCACTTCCGGGGTCACCGATACAAGAGGTCAACACCACGATGCAAGCGGTCATGGTTAACTCCCCCTGCGCCTCGAGTACACTAGGCGCAAAGTGCGCCTACTATATATCTTTGTTTATTTACGGGTCAAATGATATTCAGATCCTTCCTTCTATATAGTACTGGCGTTCTTCTCGAGAATGCATGGGAAAAGACCAAGAGGAAGACCCTGAAGAAATTGGATTGATGCAGTGACAAAGGCATGTAACAATAAAGGAAAATCACTAATTCAGACATTTCGAGCAGCTCAAGAACAACAAATGATAAAAATCATGACACCTTTTAGGTATCAGTGAAAAGAGAAAAGACGAAGAAGAAAGTTGCTCTGGAATTAAACCTCACCATTTTATTTGTAAAGGGAGTTGCGATAGCTCAGTGGTTAGTGAACTGGACTACAAAGGACAAGGGATAGGGTTCAATCCCAACCGACGGCCCAGGTTCACCCAGCCTTAAATAGGCACCGGATTTTTTTCAGGGAAAGTAAAGTGGCATGGGCGTAATACCGACCACATTGCCCCAAAAATCATGCGTTGAAGGTAAAATTTATGGTCGCTAACACCATATTCCCCATACTCCACTTGGCGTGACAGGGGTGCTTTACTTTTTACTTTTTATTTTATTTGTATCTCATTTATAGAAGCAATTATAAAGGGGATATTTTTCGTCCGACTGATATATTCGACTTAGAAATTTAAATAAATTAAAATGTTAATTCAGTGATTAATTATCAAAATTGTGTGTTTATTACCTGTTACGTTCTGTGACGATGTTCAGAAAGTCTACTGAAGAGAATACTACAAGATGAAAGAACAAATATGCCATATGGTCGCTGTATATTCCTTTGTCGCTGTAAATGGAGAGTTAAATTTGCACATCACAGTTGTTTGTCACTGATAATTTAGTTCCTCATTTGTGACTTTCTATGAAAATAGAATGCACAAACCTATTCTATAATAAATACATTTGAAGACACTAGAAGAAGAATTTGTTTCTTAAAACTTAAAGCATTGTAGAGTCAAACATTTAACTTTGCTTGCCAATGTCGTTCTCCAGAATGACAATATTTGTTCTTTGTGTTGACAGCCTTAATTTGTTAAATATGAAACGTATTGGTTTCAGCTGAAAAAAATAATATTCCGTTTTGTATGTGACCAAATTCTTGAAATATCAAATTTAAGAATAAGTGGAATGTACTTACTTCAAGACATCTTCGTCCATTAATACTGAACATCTCCGAGATTAATATTAAAATGCCACTTTGAGATGAAAGTAAACAGCTGTGTAATGCACATGAAGATTAAATAAAGCAGGTGTATATGAAGAGTGCTCAAGTGATAAAGCTGCAGTTGTACACGGAGAGTCACATTTGAACTTTTTATGCAGAGTATAAGAAGAATATTAAATGTGCACATGTATAAGAAGAATTACATATGTGCAGGCACTTAAAAAGTTAAAGCAGCAGTTGTACACGAACAGTATATGGAGAGTTAAATGTGAAGGTGTGTACGGAAACTTATTTTAAGTTGTATGAGTCTTAACGTTTAGCGTGGTACGATGAGTTTTAATTTGCTGTTGTGTTTGATCAGTTATATTTTCAGCTGTGTTTGATAAATTATATTTGTAGCTGTACAAGATAAGTTATACTTGCAGATGTGTTTGATAAGTTATATTTGTAATTGTACAAGATACATTATACTTGCAGATGTGTTTGATAAGTTATATTTGCAGCTGTGTTTGATAAGTTATATTCGCAACTGTGTTTGATAAGTTATATTTGCAGCTGTGTTTGATAAGTTATATTCGCAACTGTTTGATAAGTTATATTTGCAGCTGTGTATGATAAGTTATATTTGCAGCTGTGTTTGATAAGTTATATTTGCAGCTGTCCATGATAAGTTATATTCGCAGCTGTGTTCGATACGTTATATTTGCAGCTGTGTATGATAAATTATAATTGCAGCTCTGTTTGATAAGTTATATTTGCAGCTGTGTATGATAAATTATATTTGCAACTGTGCGTGATAAGTTATATTTGCATCTGTGTTTGATAAGTTATATTTGCAGCTGTGTATGATAAGTTATATTTGCATCTGTGTGTGATAAATTATATTTGCAGCTGTGTTTGATAATTATTTTTGCAGCTGTGTATGAGATATTATATTTGTAGCTGTGTTTGATAAGTTGTATTTGCAGCTGTGTCTGAGATATTATATTCGGAGCTGTGTTTGATAAGTTGTATTTGCAGCTGTGTATAATATGTTATATTTACTGCTGTGTATGATAACTTATATTCGCAGCTGTGTTTGATAAGTTATATTTGCAGTTTTCCGCTATAAGCTATATTTGCAGTTTTCCGCTATAAGCTATATTTGCAGTTGTCCATGACAAGCTATATTTGCAGTTGTCCATGATAAGCTATATTTGCAGTTGTCCATGATAAGCTATATTTGCAGCATTTACACTCAAAATTATTTTTATTTTGTTCTTAAAGTAAACCTCAGAAACGGCTTTTAATTTTTTAAATTTTGTTTTGGAAGTTGTTCGATTCCCGCTGGGAGCAGTGTGAATTGTACTCGTGGTTGGAAAAATATACCCTCACGGTCGACCCAGCCGTTGCCAGAAATGGGTACCAGGGTATTACCCCGGGAAGGTGAGGAATGTCGCTTCGCATCTGAGTTTCGATGCTTGAGGCGACACTATACAGAAATATCCGAACATTTCTGGATAGGTGGCCGAGCACATATGGGTGGAAACTCGCGTGCTAAGACGCCGGTTCAAGTCTCGTACTTTACCTTTACCTTTACATAACGGAAGTTTCAAAAATAAAATGAAATCGGCGCCTTAAGAAGGAAACGTTGAGTTGAAAGTTAATCTACGCAATGAAAAAAAAAGCTTGACCACAATTCATCAAACCATGAAGCGGAAGTGCCAATGGAGCAGAAACATGCAGTGAAGATTATCTCAGGGGAGATAACTAGGTGCGCCAATGACAAAAAATGTCTGCCGTGGAAATAATTTGAAAAGCAGAAAGGACTTGTGATCGGCAAGTTCTAATTCATGAGAAATAAGATTTAATGTTTGTTATTAAAGTGGCGAAATGAGGATTTGATAAATATATGCTGATGGCGAGAAAAATGTTTTAATTTAGGGATGGGCGGCAAAGAAATTACTTGTAGAAATGATGATAATAGGGGTCAATATGACATACATAGACACGCGCGCGCACGCACATAAACACCCACACAGAAATTCAAGTGGTTTTCTTTACTCGTAAATTTCTTGTCATGTTTTTAATTATCATGAAAGGAATTTTCGAGAAGATTTATCCTAGTTATGTAAAGATTAACGAAGAGCGGTACGTGCAGCAAGCATTAAGTGCTACACATACACAGGTTTATGTGATTCCCTCGGCTTTTTAGACTGTAAGACAATCAGGCTGCCATCTCCTGTAGTAGCCGTCATACGTAGTTTTGAGATCATTTTTTTTGTGGTGATTCTCTTGCTTTGTTGAATGCATGGTATGAAATTAGTGATTCTTTAATCTTGCATTCACCATCGATTTATTATTGGTGAATTCAGGAGACAGAAAGATCATACAGTGAACAAGAAGCTGAGCTGGAGTGATGTAATTCATCTTTTATCTAAATGGGTCAAGAAAAAAATGAGTTCATATATGTTTATGTTGTGCCAGTCTCGACATTTGGAACTGAATCATGAGAACATACAATATTTGTAGGAAAGAGAGATTTGATTTTTAAAGAAGATGAGAATATCATAAACAGTTAACAGAATAGAAAGATCATTTTAAAGAAGGTCTTAGCAAAAGAAAGTTTGTAACTATCAATTATGATTTTAATTGATTGACGATGCAATGAGAATGTAACAGTATGAATATATCCTGACAACTAGAGAAAAGGGTGATAGGAAAAGGTGATAGAAAAAGGAGTAAATATGACGAATTTTTAACAGAATAGATTGATAGAAAGAGAAATATAGAGACAGAAAGTTGTTGACAGACACAGTCATCTATGCATGGTGATTGGTAATGATGATCTGAAATAATTCTCCATGAAAAGAACCCATTTGAAGACTAATGCCATATTTGAACATTGAAACATTGCTTATGTGTTCGTTGTACTGCAAATGTTAGACATGGATTGTTCTTGACAGTTTCAAGCGACATTAACTGTAAAAGATAAGCTGCAAACAAAACTATACGAGAAAAAATTTAGAAATGAGGCCTCGAGGAAATTCGTGGGTATAACACTAGTTATTTACTAAATGTAGAAATATAGAATCAAATGGTTTAGAGATCTGACCGGAAAGAAATCGCTCAAACCTGCAGCTCAAGTGTTTTACATGAAAACACCCGGTTGTAGAGCAAGATAGGAACGGAAAAAGATGGATAGATGAAATCAAAGAGACATTGTCACTTTCAATGAATATAATTCAAGCTGCACAACTAGCGACGATCAAAAATATATACAGAGATATCTCTCTCTCTCTCTCTCTCTCTCTCTCTCTCTCTCACTCACTCTTCGGCGCCAAACGGCACAGGCTGTAGGATAAAATCAAGAAGAAAGAAAGATGGGATGAAATTTTATCAATAAACTCTGTAGAGATGAGTAGGAAAGTTTGTGGCAAGAGTTAACCCGTTAACACTCCCACATACGGGACCTCGGTAGCTTATCTTGGGAAAACCACCCTCTAGCCATTTGGACAACCTGTGTTCGATTCCCACCGGAAGCAGTGTGAATCGTACTCGTGGTTGAAGGAAAAAAAAAATAGATACCCCCGAGGTGACCCAGCCTCCGGCAGAAATGAATACCATGGTTCATACTCTAGGAAGGTGAGGAATAGCGTCTCGCTCGTGAGCTAAGATGCGTGAGACGACTCTAGACATGAGTCTCCAAACACTTCTTGATAGGCGACCGAGCACATGTGGGTAAAACCTGCGTGTTAAGACGCCGATTCAAGTCTCGAACCGTTACCTATAAGACGGAAGCTATTGTGTTGTTTTACAAGACTGATTTGATATGAAATTGTAAACTGACACGATATTTAGAAGGAATTTAACTTTGCTGTAAATATTTTGTTTCCAATTAAAACTTGTCGAAGTCTAAATAAAATTAAAATATAAATGTTACGCAACACGAAGATAGTGTTAACGTGTCATAGTAATAGAAGTTTACTAGGCATTATAATTGAGTAATTGAGTTATATGCGGGTCATCATCATTGCACTCCGAACATGTCCATATGTGCTCAGATCCCCTCCTCAGCAAGTCCGGCAGTGTCCAGCGAGTGACGACTCCAGTTCTATGTTGGTTGATAAGTCTTCTTACACGGCCACTAAGTTTCTCATTTCTGGCTGTGCCCACCTTAACTCCCATTCCCATCATCCGAAGAAGTGACGTGGTAAGGCATTATAATATGTTGGCCCAATATTTTCGAACTTTCAGCACTGGAGAGTTCTGTACTTCAAGATTTAATGCAGAAATAAAAATTCCAATTTATGAAACATGCGATAATAAAGATCATTTGTTTTTGTGTGTGTTTATAGGCACGCCAGGAGTTTTGTGATGTTGGCGATAAAAATAATCACACTGCGTAAATAAAATTGTGTTATACAGTCTCTATCCATAACAATAACATATTATAGCATTTTAACTTAGAAAATGAATTTTTAAAATACAGTCGCTATCCGTAACAATAACAACATTAATTATAGCATTTTAACTTAACAAATGCATTTTGAAAAGAATCCGTCCATTAAAGAAAGTAAACTTCTGCTGTGGATGACAAGAGAGATGAACAATAATTCTCTACATATCATGATGACGATTACTCACAAAAAATATGATGTATTTCCCTCAATTTTTAGAACATCAAAGCCGCATCTGTTGTGCCATATATTAAAGATGAAGAATATACATTTTCACATTCATCCTTGACCTATAATGAAAGATAAACCACGTTTATTTTTAACTTAACCCGGAAGCATAACTAGCCTGTTTTGAATAAAGTTATATATCTTGTGGAAATCCTCCAGACGTTTCTAAATCTTCTCTGATTTATGCTCATATCCTTTCTTCTCGCGTTTCTTGTACGTAAATTTATTAAGTTAAATGTCATCTCGGTATTTATTGTAGAATTATAAGTCATTAAAAGGTAGTAGATTATTCTGGAAGAATCATGGTCTGTTGCTGTTATATCGTTGTCGATATACTCTTCATTATATGGGACTTAAGGTTTCTGTAAGATTTTTGTAATAATATACGAAATGAAATGATTGCATTATAAAAGATGCTAATAAAGCTGTGCTATGTCAATCGTGAGCGGCGCGGAAATATGTCTTCAAAACACTTAATTGGGTGATGTGTAATTGCTGAGATGCTGTTACAAACACGATTGTTGAATCCAGCAAGTTAAACTACATGAAATCATCATCTTCCTCGATTGATCGATGAAGCACAAGCGCTGTAATATCGTTTGGGTCAGCGACCCAGAACTGATCAAGACGTCACTTCACCTCCCATATTGACACCCTAGTAAAAGTTTGCATTAAAAATAAAACAGGTAACAAAATGAAGGTTCCCTCCCAGTTAAGAAGTCTCTTGATATAGAAGACCTAGTATTGGACTTCATCTAGCATGGACAAGATCCATCTTCTCTAGCAAAACTCGGGAAATCAAAGAAGCCACTACAGCTCTCTGTGTCTTTCTTTATATGTTTAGAACAATACATCTAGTGACAAACCTCCGTGATATTACATCAACTTCTTCAACAGCCTGTATCCATCCACTTCCCCTTGCAGATGTTCCAGGGCTCAGCCTTATTTATTCAGAGCATCACACGCAAATACTTCTGCATTCATCCGATGACTCACAGCTGTTTGACACCGATATTTTAGTTTCTGAGTTCATTTATTTATTATTTAGAGTACACAATATATGTTTCCTCTGATGAACATTCTACCTGATTAGCATAAATTATGGAGGGTTGAGTGGTCTAGAAGTAAGAAGTCGACCTCTGGTGAAGAAGGTCTCGGTTTCAAATCCCACCACATACGGTAGGTATTGTTCACTTACAATCTGTAGACTTGTGATAGCTTTACCCTCTCCCGGTCCCTCGTTATTAAGATTCGATATCTAGCCTTCTCGGAAAGCAGCAAGAGACACAAGACGCCGTGTGCATTCTGCGCACGTTAATAAATCCGGGACAGTAGGAAATCAAAAGAAGAGTACCACAAATGTATGTTGTCCGGGTAAAAGTGATCCGAAAAAAATACATTTTAAAAAATGGCAAAGTTTTCGGCCATTTAAAAAAAAAAAGTATGTCCAAGATAGTTGTAGTTCTGAACTGTCGCCAAGTCTATTCCTTCAATTTTAATATCCACTTGTGGGTTAATTACTTAATGTTAGTATGTTCTTCGTGACATTAAAATTACTTTTTGCCATTCATATTCTTTTGTTTATTTCAGTTGTACATTTTCCATCACTGGGTGTAGTATGTCCAAGGTAGTTGTAGTTCTGAACTGTCGCCATGTCTATTCCTTCAATTTTGATATCCACTTGTGGGTCAATTACTTAATGCAATAAACATGACAAGCAAAAAATATGGACTAGATATTAATAACAAAAAGACTAAAACTATGATCATTAACAAAGAAAATTTACAAGCCCTACAATTAAATATCAAAGTTGAAGGAATACATCTAGAGACAGTCCAGAGCTACAACTACCTGGGACATACTATACCAGTGATGGAAAATGTACAACTGAAATAAATAAAAGAATAGGAATGGCAAAAAGTAATTTCAATGCCATGAAAAATATAATAACATCAAAACAAATAACACCAGGGCTAAAACTAAGAATAGCAAAATGTTACATCTTCTCAATATTCCTGTATGGTGCAGAAACATGGACATTAGACCAGAAAACAGAACAGAAAATTGAGGCATTTGAAATGTGGATTTATAGAAGAATAAGTAGAATTGGATGGAAAGAAAAGAAAACAAACAAGGAAGTTTTAAAACAACTAAAAATGAAGAAAGAACTACCAAACACAATTAGAACAAGACAAATGACATTTTTTGGTCATGTTAAAAGACACAACAGTCTAATAAAAGTAATATTAGAAGGAAAAATACAAAGTAAAAGAGGCAGAGGCAGACCAAGACTAACATGGACGAGTAACATCAAAAGATGGGCAAGTCAGCCTATGGCAATCTGCACCATCAAAGCAAGAGACAGAGTGGAATGGCGCTCCATGGTAGCCAACCTTCGATGCGGAGACGGCACTCAATGATGATGATGACTTGTGGGTTTTGAGTATTTTCTCTGTTTATGATTTTCTCTGTTTATGAAGTCTACAATACAATGGTCCCACTCTTCAGTCATGGATAATTAAACTGGCCTTTCGACTTTTGTATTATGTCTACAATACAATGATCACACTTTACATTCATGCATAATTAAACTGGCCTTCCGTCTTTTGTATTATGTCTACAATACATTGATCCCACTCTTCAGTCATGGATAATTAAACTGGCCTTTAGACTTTTATATTACATCTACAATACAATGATCTCACTCTTCAGTCATGGATAATTAAACTGGCCTTTCGACTTTTATATTACATCTACAATACAATGATCTCACTCTTCAGTCATGGATAATTAAACTGGCCTTTCGACTTTTATATTACGTCTACAATACAATGATCTCACTCTTCAGTCATGGATAATTAAACTGGCCTTTCGACTTTTATATTACGTCTACAATACAATGATCTCACTCTTCAGTCATGGATAATTAAACTGGCCTTTCGACTTTATATTACGTCTACAATACAATGATCCCACTCTTCAGTCATAGATTTTTCTCCCACTCCCACATACATGCGTGCTGTATCTATTTGAAAACAATATAACTGCTCTAGCAGACTGTCTTCCCCACAAAAACTTCTTTGCGCTTTGAAAAAACATGAAGACAGGTAAAGGTCAAGTAGGAGACTTGAATCGGCATCTTAGCACGCCAGTTTCCACCCATATGTGCTCGGCCGCCTATCCAGAAATGTTCGGAGATTTCTTAATAGTGTCGCTTCAAGCATCGAAACTCACAATGCGAGGCGACATTCCTCACCTTCCTAAAGTAATACCCTGGTATCCCAATTTCTGCCAACGGCTGGGTCGACCGTGGGGGTATTTTTTTTATTTATGTTTTTTTTTATATAAGTGTTACTCTAAAAAAAATATATTCCATACACAAATTAGTGAAGCTTGAAATTACGCATTTCTTATTTGCGAATTAAAATAGTCACGACTCACATACAAATATCAATTGTTAGGGATGAGTGGAATGTTCTAGCCTCAAAATGTGCATCAATAATTGCTGCAAAATGTCCACGATATATCAAATTGCAACTTTAAAGATTGAAACTAGCAGTCTTGGACTACTTATCTTTATTGTCATCAAATAAAATGTCATTACGTTAATGCGTTTAGTGATGATTGACATGAGTTGAAATAAAGTGTCTTTCCGTCCACCACACCCGACTTTGATCCTAAATACTTGACCGACAAATGAATGTGTTTCCATGTCCACCATGAGTCGATGAATTAGGTCTTTGTCAGTTCCGACTAATAGATCATGAAGCAAACAACCGTGAGCTGTTGAAAACTTGTATCCAAAATGTTGTATTTTTCCTTGGGCACTAAACATAACACAAGTAATATATGTATGAGCACTTAAAACTCGTTTTCAATTTAAACATCTGAGATAATAATCCTTACCCGTGTTGGTAAAATAAAATAAAAATATACAGAACGCGTTCTCCATTCTTATACAAATTCTGTGTTTCTTAGAAATCTCTTGCCTGAGTGACAAAATCACTCTCTCTTTGAAGGTTATGTTGACGAAACAAAGAGCAGTATTTTGTTAAAATCAGCATCGACTTTTGAAAGCTTCGAACGTAAAAGAACAAGTGAGGAAAAGATAAATAAATATTGATGAAAGATTATACATAATGTAAGCATGTACGGAAACCTAAAAAAGTAAGATATACAGATATACTCTTCAGTTCCAGGGATTAGTCCTCGCACCAATCGAGTATGCTCTGGCAATTCTTACTGTCAGTACGACTCAAATTGATAGGCTGGAGAAAATACAAAATGAAGCCATGCACATTATCCTGGGATGTACGAGGGACACTCCCTGTGTGGCAATGAGGTATCTTCTTGACTTTCCAACCATGGATGACAGAATCAAGATCTGGAGAGCACGAGCATACCTGAAGATTAGTACAGATACAGAACATCCATTGCACCACGTGCTCAACACAGAGAAAGGTGCCAGGCTAAAAAGAGGCAAATCATGGGTGGGCCGAGCAGAAAATGTCATCAAACATGTATGTGTGCTTACCAATATCAGCGTTGGTGAGGAGTGGATACCGGTGCCCACGTCATTCAAGGGGGCTTTCTCATGTATTGTCACACTCGACAGGAAAAGTAGGGAACAGAACCCGGTCGTGGTTAATGCTGAGGTCAACGGTCTCATCTGCGATAACACCGATAAGAAAGATGCAGTCATCTATACAGACGGATCTGTAAGACGACACCAAAGAAGTGAATGGGCAATTTACAGCAGACTCGGCAGGCAGAATAGTCAAGGAAGACAGTGGTGCATACGTCATGACCACGAGTAGCATGGCAATGGAGGCGATGGCAGTGACCAAGGCATTCAAATGGTTAGAGTCACAAGACTACATCCACGCATGTATACTGAGTGATTCGATGAGCATGATAAAAAAAGTGGAGACGGGCTCTGTACGCATGCAATGGGTAGAGTCGTTGCAGAAATAAAAAATACGTAAGGTCACCTTTGTCTATGTCCCTGGACATGCGGGAGTGCGTGGAAATGAAAGAGCGGACATGTTGGTTATCTGCGCTGTTGTTGAGGACGGGTAACCAATGGATCGGGCGGACATCATCAATGCCCTCCGAGATGGGGGAAGAGCACATGACTTCGACAAACACAGATCCACGTCACTTCTTCGGATGATGGAAATGGGAGTTAAGATGGGCACAACCAGAAATGAGAATCTTAGTGGCCGTGTAAGAAGACTTATCAACCAACATAGAACTGGAGTCGTCAGTCGCTGGACACTGAGGGAATTGCTGAGGAGGGGATCTGAGCACCTATGGACATGTTCGGAGTGCAATGATGATGAACTGCAAATAATTCAATAACTCAATAAATTACAATGCAAATTCTGGAAATCTTGAGAGATAGATAGATGATCAACATAAAGAAAGGTGAAACACAACTAAAACTAGCGATTGAATTCAATGGAAAATAAACATAAAATGGAATGGAGCTGCTAAACTACTAGAAAGACAAGAGAACCTACGATGTTTCGGTAAAAAAACTTCATCGGGTAATAGCTGCAAATAACTCCGAGGACTTGTGAAATATCACAACGAACAAGTACCAGAAATAGACTTCAGGGAAATTAAACTTGTCTTGTTATTGGTCGAAAGACGTAACGTTATTTGACAACATTGTAATCACAATAGAACCACAAAAAAAAAAAAAATTCAACCGAGTATTCATGTCCCCTTTCTGCTATGAATGTCAAACATGGGTGTTAGATTCCACAACCTGAGAAAAAAAACCTATGATCAATTGTGTAATAACTTCCAGAGAGTAGTTTTCCAGTGGATACCATTTACGCTGCAATATATTAGGAAACCAAAGCTCAGACAAATTAGCTAAAGAGGAAGGCAGATTATCACAAAAGAACCATCTGATCACTTACGATGAAGCCAAATCCAGCATCAAAGGCCAGTATCATGAAAAATGGGAACAATAACACCAAAAGTATAACGAGAAGGACGAGTACCTCCAACTATGAAGGAGGGATCAAGTCATCGTACTTTGCTTACGCACTGGCCACAACAGAATGAGAAACCACATGTTCACCAAACTCAAAATAGGAACTACGCGCCAATACCACCCTGTATAACATGACAACAAAACACGTTCTGCAGGATTTCCCCAGTACACAGACCTGAGAAGGACAATGTGGTCCACACCCACCTCCCTGGTAGAGAAACTATACGGGGCAACCGAATCACTGAAACAAACAGCTGCCTTCATAAGAGAGTTCTGAGTCTAGTCTGAATGATTCATGATCGCAGCAGAAGAAGATGAATTCTACAACAATTAATCCGAAAAATACAACATAAATTATATGTGTCGAACGTTTAATGGTAACAAGCTGGAGAGACAAATTTAGAAATTAATAATTTAAAAGACAATTAAGGATCACTACTGCAGTAGAATTTAGAAATAGCAAATTAAATAGTATGACCATGTGACAAGGTAGATATAACAAAACGCAATCCACGAAGCTATCAACAAACACTATGAAGAACAGAGACCAAGAGAAGGTCCCCAAGAAGTTGAAATAAGCGAAGTACGTGTGACAAGACATACTCGGAAATGTGAGAGTAAAAGAGGCGAATCAGAACTAAAGGCTTTAGGCTCTCTCCTCTCGACTGGACTGAAAAAGCACATGAAGCAGGATAAAAGAATACTGGTAATACACTAGTATGAGCAGTTGCATCATTAATATAAAAATATCTATATATTCGATATATCTGCCTAGATCATGTGAATTATTCTCCCTATCAATAAGTATACAGAAGAGTGTAGTGCTTCAAGAAGGTGTAGCCAGCCCCGCAGCTATATCATTAAATAACATACCCCTTGAACCTGTGAGAACGTTCACCTATCTTGGTTCTATGGTCACAACCGAAGTCTCCCGTGAAGAAGAAATAAATTCCTGAATTGGAAAGGCAGCTTCCACATTTAGTAAACTTAAAGTTGGAGCATGGGTCAACACCAATTTAACACTCAGGACTAAGATTCAAATTTACCAAAGGTGTGTGCTTAGTACACTTCTATACGGATCAGAATCTTGGACTACCTATGCAGGGCATGAGGAAAAGTTAACCAGCTTCACCGTACGTTGCCTTCGTAAGATTATAAACATCAAATGGCAGGACAAAGTAACTAGCTCTAATGTCTTACAACGAGCCAAACACCCATCGATCATGTCAATACTTAGGATTAGTAGACTAAGGTGGCTGGGCCATGTAAGAAGAATGGCAAACAATCATATTCCCAAATAAATATTGTATGGCGAACTTAAGAACGGAAAGAGACCAGCGGGCAGACCAATGCTGAGATATAAGGAAGTTTGCAGAACTTCCTTGAGGGAACATTTTTTATCAGTGAAAGAAACTGGGAAAATGTGGCTGCAGATCGTGGCACATGGAGAACAAAAATGAAAAATGGCACAACTTTCGAGACAATGCTGATATCAAATTCAGAAGACAAAAGGTGCAAGAGAAAAAAGACAAGGCCAGGTACCGCAGATACACACTGTTAGTTCTGTGAATGGATCTGTCTGTCCAAGATTGGCAAATTCAGCCAGAAGAGAAGCTGTTCAGTAAGCAGCACCAGTATGAGACACTAACGTTTTACCAAACTACTCACTTATCATGATTGCTTGCTATCAACCGTCTGTCAAGACACCAAAAGCCACATATATTATTTATATATATATATATTTTTTTTTTTGGTACAGAATACAAATGTGTTCTAAATGTTGTAAAGAATCAACGAAACTGAAAGCACGATTATAAAGCCTGGACAAAACATAATCTCTATACACAATAACAAAGTAGTGCTATGGAAATATAAATTCAACCTCAAGTGTCCGAAAAAAAGAAAGACGTGAGCCTGTACATTAAACTAGATAACATCGATGAGGAAGATACAGTCATGTATACATAGGGATTTGAAATACGACACCAAAGGAGTGCATAGGTATTTACAGCACGTTCGGCAGGCAAAATACTCAAAGAAGACAGTGGTGCATTGATACTTTAGGACCACGAGTAGCATGATGAAGGAAGTGATAGCAGTGACCAGGGCATTTATCTGGTTACAGTCACAAGACTACACCCACGACGGCATACTAAGTGATTCGATGAGCATGATAAGAAAACACGGATGCGGGCTCTGTACGCAGGCAAAGGGTAGAGTCATTGTAGCTAACAAAAATATGGTCAGTTTTGTCTACGTTGGTGGACACGCGGGAGTACGGAGAAATGAAAGAAATACGGGTTGTTAGCTGTGCTGTTGTTGAAGACGGTCAGCCAATGGATCGCGCGTACATCATCAATGCCCTCCGAGATGTGGGAAGAGCACAGGACCTTGACAACCATAAGTCCACGTCACTCCTTCGGATGAAAGAGATGGGAGTTAAGATGGGCACAGCCAGAAACGAGAAACTTATTGGGCGTATTAGAAGACTTATCAACCAACACAGAACTGGAGTTGTCAGTGGCTGCACACTGCGTGACTTGCTGAGGAGGAGATCTGAGCAACTATGGACATATTCGGAGTGCAATCGATGACCCTCAAATAACTCAATAACTCGTTTGAAGCACATTTGCTCTGTATGTGGTCGTGACTGTGATTCAAGAATAAGGGTGCTATTTAATATTCGATCATAGCATACTGTACGTTCACTCCTGAACACCTATAGGATAACTACCTATCTGTCCAGGTAAAGAAGCTTATATCATTCTATTTACTTATTTATTTATGTCCACCGTCGATTCTGTCGGTCTACACTAGCAACAGGATTGAGGTTCTTATTGGGGCAATTTTAATCACGAAAGCTAGAGTACATTTAAACTGCAATTAAAATGTAACTGCTAGACTGTAAACAAGCTGCCCTAAGCAAAACCTCTATATTACTGATTGTCACATGTAGGGGGCCCACTGCCCAATGATAGAAAATAACTAATAATCTGTTATAATTCTTGTGGGTTCAAGAGATGAAAGTAACATTGCAAAAAGTAACACGTTTACTTGACTGTTACTAACAACTGAACAATAACAATTTCCACTTTTGGAATTTTGGCAGAATTGTCGTCAGCATTTAATATTGGTTAGGTCACGTGAGTTCCCATTACTTGTATTAATGATGTGTGTTAACGAGAACATAAATATAATTCTTGATTTTGTTTGAAATTCGATCTGCGTGCTTGTTTTGGCGTGCAGCTTCTCAATTTGTTTCCATTTCATTGCGCAGGTGAAACGAAACCTGGCAAAAGCAGCAGACGTTGGAAGTGACTATCATCTATTTGACGTTATATTAAAGATGACTCGAAAGATATATACTTGACCGAAGACATCAAATTAGAAACGATTATCTTTGAGCAGCATGAGAGACATAGTTAAATAGAGTAATGTTAGAAACATGCTTATAGAAATGGGTACCAGATTAGTACTCTGGGAAAAGTGTGAATGCCGCCTCGCATTGTGAGTTTCAATGCTTGTAGCGACACTACCTAGAAGTCTTCGACCACTTCTGGATATGCGGCCGAGCACATATATGTGAAAACTCACGTGCTGAGACGCTGATTCAAGTTTCGTACTTTGCCGTTACCTTTACCTTTACATTTGTATTTAGAGTTTTGCGAAGGAAACGATCTGGTAATCACAATTGTCGTGCATACATTTCTGGCCAGTCCAAGAGTGGCGAACTTCAGACATCATCTACCGTAAAGGAAAGAGATAGAAAGAAATGCCGGTCAACGGTAGACAGCCATGGAGGCGGCGAAGACAAGATAATAATGATGTACACTGATATTTACTGTAGCTCTCAGGTTATACACACTGCTCATTCGTCTTCTTGTAATCACGATCATGAATACCATTTCTTAAAAGCTCTAATTACACCTTCATCGTTCTTTATCCACCTTTTCAACAATCAGAGAGCCTAATATATCTCCCTTGTCAGTCTCTACACACGCACTTCTGGTAGCTCTTAATGCAGCTCTCTCAGCTTGTCATTGTCGCGGAGTTACTGAGGCAATTGTTCGAGACTTCTTGAGAAGCCAAAATTAAATGAAATCCAACATCATATTTCTAAAAACAGTTACAAAACGCAGTATATTAACCTACCTTAAATCTAAACACATACAATTATACTTAAGAAAGACGACAGAAAAGAGCTCCATTGTGTCACATGGTGGCGTATAGGAACAATGATGCTAGTGACTATAGTATTAATTGACTGTCTACACAGTTTTTGAGGAGTAATGTAATCAGCATTGCGCCCCTTCTGTGTTCCTTTCCCATACAAATCCAGTACCTATTTAATGTTGGATGAACTTGGAAGGCGTCGATCAAGATCCAACTCTACTTCTTGTTCTCAATTCACTAAACTCTGATACACCTTGAAACACTCAACAAAACTACACTCCAACTCCCCAACTACCAACTTCCCTCCCTCAAAAGACAGACCCGATGAGATGTGTAAAAAAAAATAATAATATACTGCGGCTCATTCCATTGTTTACAAAACGTCACCACTGCTAGTTCCATTGCATTCTGTTTCGTTCACCTGATTCTTTGTCTATAATTGCAATGGTGTTTCTTGTGTAAATATAGCTATTTTCTTGTAGTTCTTATCAATTTTACTGACAAGTGTACACACGCAAATATGTTAATAAAGTCTCAGTAAAAAATAATAATTAACATTGTTTTCCCTGGAAAATGATCAACGACACTATCTCACTCTCATCATCATCAAGTACCGGGCCTACTGGCGTAGGTGGTCATGCCTCTCCACAACTTTCGATCTCGGCAGCTATTTATCATTTCTGTTGTTGACCTTCTGCCAAGCCATTCTCTTAAGCTGTATGTTATTTTTTCTCTTTGTTTCCCTCTATATCTTCGTCCCTCAACTTTTCCAGTTGTTACAATATATTCCAGTTGTTCTCTTCTCATTACATGGCCCAAAAAAATGATGATTGTTTCTCCTAATATTGGAAATTAGCTCTCTTTTTGCTTTGACCTCTCTCAGAACATCTTCATTACTCTTCTTATCTCACTCTATAATGATGAAATACACATTTACAAACAATAAGTAAACCCGCAGAGCTTCATATTGTCATTAACTGCACATTGTTAGCATAGAGTTTCATAACTATATACTCATTCAATTGTATACAAACTACACAAAGCTGAATTATACCTCACTAGCCACACAACCAACAATTAAGAGTAGTTAACCACACCCTGAGCCGCGATAGCTCAGTGGTTAGTGAACTGGACTACCACGGACAAGGGTAGGGTTCGATCCCAACCGACGGCTTCCGGGTTCACCCAGCCTTAAATGGGTACCGGATTTTTTTCTGGGAAAGTAAAGCAGCACGGGCGTAATACTGACCACATTACCCAAAAATCATGTGCTGAAGGTCTGTAAATATAGGGTCACTAACACCATATTTCCCTATACGCCACTTGGCGTGACGGGGGTACTTTTTTTTTTAACCACACCCTACATAATATTAGAACGCAAACAACACGATTTATTGCTCTGTCGCTCTCCTTCTCTCTCTCATGCACACACATTATCATATAACCCTGTGAGTCGTTGCACACTACGAACAGACTTTGCTAACCTTCTCCACGTATATCTATTTTCAGTCATTCTTTGGGGACCTACAAAGTCGGAGTACTTTATGTCTGATCTTTGATGTTAACTTCACATATCTTTTTTTTTATCTACCTTACCTTCTTCTTTGTATCACAGTTTCTTACAGAGTAGTCTTTGCTAGACAAAATGATCGAGATTCGTGGCCGGATCATTTTATCTATTAATCTTCACAACAGTCCAATCATCATCATGTGCTCCAATTGCTTGTTTTATTCGGTTGCTAACATGTCCATTCCCGATACGACGCAACTAAGAGATGAACAAACCTTACACTTTTGGTTGTTGCTCGAACGGGCGGATGAGCGAATACGGGAATGCCCCAACTACGATGAAGTCAGTCCTTTAACCTATATTACTAGGCCACGTTAACACTACTTTCGTGTTGCGTAAGATTTATATTTTAATTTGATATAGACTTTGACAAGTTTTAATTATAACAAAATGTTTACAACAAATTTAACTTCATGGAAATATCGTGGCAGTTTACAATTTAATATCAAACCAGTGTTTGTAAACCAACACAATAGCTTCCGTGTTAAAAGCAAAAGTATGAGACTTGAATCGGCATCTTCACACGCTGGTTTTTAGCCAATGCTCGGTCGCCGATCCAGAAGTGTTCGGAGACACCTGTCTAGTGTCGCCTCAAGCATCGTAGATCATGAACGAACCGTCGTTATTCACCATCCTAAAGTATGAACCCTGATACCCATTGCTGCTAGAGGCGGGGTGAACAGCGGGAGAAATGTTTTTTCTTCAACCACGAGTACGATTCACACTGTCTCCGGTAGGAATCAAACACAGGTTGTCCAAATGTCGGTGACTAGGGTGTGGTTTTCCCATGCTAGGCTACCGAGGTCCCCTATGTGGGAGTGTTAACGGGTTAACTCTTGTCACTAACTTTCCTACTCATCTCCACAGAGTTTATTAGTCAATTTTCATCCCATCTTTCTTTCTTCCTTGTTTTATTCTACTGCTTGTGTCGTGTGGTGCCGACGAGAGAGAGTATGTATATTTTTCTGTCCCACTTTAGTTGTGTAGCTTGAATTGTATTCATCGAACGTACTAATGTCTCTTTCATTACATCTATCCATCTCTTTCTTTTCCCATTTTGCTGTACAACCGGGTGTTGTCATGCAATATGCTTGAGCTGCACGTTGGATCGATTTCTTTCTGGTCCAAACCATTTGATTCAATATTTCTACATTTAGTAAATAACTAGTGTTATACCCACGAATTTCCTCAAGGACTCATTTCTAATTTTCTTCTCGTATAGTTTTGTTTGCAGCTTTTCTTTTAAAGTTAATGTCGCTTTAAACTGTCAAGAACAATCCATGTCTAACATTTGCAGTACAACGAACACATAAACAATGTTTCAATGTTCAAATATGGCATTAGTTTTCAAGTGGTTTTTTTTTATGGAGAATTATTTCAGATCATCATTAGCAAGCACCATGCGTAGATGACTGTGCCTGTCAAAATCATTTTGTCTCTATATTTGCTCTATCTATCAAGCTATTATGCTAAAATTTTCCAATATTTACTCTTTTTCTAAAACCTTTTTCCCAATTGTCACGATATATTTATGCTGATACCTTCTCATTGCATCGTCAATCAATTAAAATCATAATTGAGAATTATAAACTTTCTTTTGCTAAGACCTTCTTTAAAATGGCCTTTCTATTCTGTTAACTGTCTGTGATATTCTCATCTTCTTTAAAAATCAAATGTTTCTTTTCTACAAATATTGTATGTTCTCATGATTCAGTTCCAAATGTCGAGACTGGCACCACATAAACACTTATGAACTCTTTTTCCTGATCCACTTAGATAAAAGATGAATTACATCACTCCAGCTCAGCTTCTTGTTCACTGTATGATCTTTCTGTCTCCTTCTGAATTCACCAATAATAAATCGATGGTGAATGCAAGATTAAAGAATCACTAATTTTCTTACCATGCATTCAACAAAGCAAGAGAATCACCAAAAAAAAAATGATCTCAAAACTACGTATGACGGCTACTACAGGAGATGGCAGCCTGATTGTCTTACAGTCTAAAAAGCCGAGGGAATCACATAAACCTGTGTATGTGTAGCACTTAATGCTTGCTGCACGTATCGCTCTTCGTTAATCTTTACAAAACTAGGATAAATCTTCTCGAAAATTCCTTTCATGATAATTAAAAACATGACAAGAAATTTACGAGTAAAGAAAACCACTTGAATTTCTGTGTGGGTGTTTATGTGCGTGCGCGCGCGTGTCTATGTATGTCATATTGACCCCTATTATCATCATTTCTACAAGTAATTTCTTTGCCGCCCATCCCTAAATTAAAACATTTTTCTCGCCATCAGCATACATTTATCAAATCCTCATTTCGCCACTTTAATAACAAACATTAAATCTTATTTCTCATGAATTAGAACTTGCCGATCACAAGTCCTTTCTGCTTTTCAAATTATTTCCACGGCAGACGTTTTTTGTCATTGGCGCACCTAGTTATCTCCCCTGAGATAATCTTCACTGCATGTTTCTGCTCCATTGGCACTTCCGCTTCATGGTTTGATGAATTGTGGTCAAGCTTTTTTTTTTATTGCGTAGATTAACTTTCAACTCAACGTTTCCTTCTTAAGGCGCCGATTTCATTTTATTTTTGAAACTTCCGTTATGTTTTTTGTCAAATAAAATTAAAAAAATTAAAAGCCGTTTCTGAGGTTACTTTAAGAACAAAATAAAAATAATTTTCAGTGTAAATGCTGCAAATATAGCTTATAGCGGAAAATTGCAAATATAACTTATCAAACACAGCTGCGAATATAACTTATCATTCACTGCTGCGAATATTAATTATCAAACACAGCTGCAAATATAACTTATCATACACAGCTGCAAATATAACTTATCATACACAGCTGCAAATATAACTTAGCATACGCAGCTGCAAATATAACTTTTCAAACACTGCAGCAAATATAACTTATCAAACACAGGTGCAAATTAAAACTCATCGTACCACGCAGAACGTTAAGACTCATACAATTGGAAATAATCTCCGTACACACCTTTAAATTTAATTCTCTATATACTGTTCGTGAACAGCTACTGCGTTAACGCTTTATGTGCCTATCTATCTATTGTTCTTTCGTGTCGAAGACGGCACATAGGGCAGAACCACAATCTCAAAAACAGAAACCTTGCGTGCCAAAATGGCCCATATTGCAGAGATTACTGCTTGATCTCTCTTGCAAAGATGATGCTTTATGTGCCTGTACATATGTAATTCTTCTCATACATGTGCAAATGTAATATTCTCCTTATATTCTGCATCTACTAGTGCAAATGTGACCCTCCGTGTACAACTGCAACTTTGACTTTTCGACACTCTTCATGTACACTACAGAGTACTTCCTGCTTTATTAAATCTACATGTACATTGCAGAAGGAGCCAGAAAGATGTAATTATGTAATGGACTATGCGAAATGAGATACACTGGATCAGGGTAGATATATTTGATGAACATAAAATAATCTATTCTGGAGGTGCTGAACATCAAAGAGGAGTAGGTATCATCTTGGATGCAGAAAGAGCAAGAACAATGAAAGGCTTTTACCCAATATCTGACAGAGTCCTTTTAGTGAAATTGAATGGAAAGCCAATAGATATTAATCTTATGCAAGTTTATGCACTAACAGCAGACAGTCTAGAGGAAACAATTGATAAAAGTTACGACGAGTTAAATAAGGCACTTCATAAATGCAAACTACATGAAAACACTATAGTTCTAGGCGATCTTAACACAAAAGACTGAAAGGAAAGAGTTGAGGATGTAGTTTGTCATTATGGCTTAGGCGAGAGGAATGAAAGAGGTGAGAAACTTATTGACTTGGCAAGAATAAATAACATGATGATAGGAAAAACCTGATTTAAGCAACATCCAAGACGTCTGTGGACATGGAAACGCCTAAGAGACAATGCATGTAATCAAATTGATTACATAATGATAAGCAATAGATTTAGAAACAGTCTGCTGTGTGTGAAAACTAGACTAGGGGCAGATTGCAATAGTGATCATGTACCAGTTGTGGGAAAGATTAGAGTAAAATTAAAAGCAACAAAATGAGCCTCAGTTAAAATTAAGTTAAATATACGTTTACTCAAATCAGACAAAAAGTTGCAAGACAAATATAAAATCAGAATTCAGAATTCAAAGCTATAGAGAAGCTACAAAGCATTGATGAACAGTGGGAAATGCTATAAGCATCAATGCAACAAACATCAAAAGAGTTCATACCACCAGTGAGGACAAATTCAAGAAAGAAATGGATGACAGATAACATTTTGCAGCTAATGGATACAAAAATAAGAAATAAAGAAAATCAAGATGAGTATAAGCGATTAAATAAGAAATTGTAAAAAATGCAATGAAGCAAAAGAAGCATGGCTAAAACAGAGATGCAAAGAGATTGAAAATCAACAAAAAGGAGGTGCCAAAGCTGTACACAAAAAATTGAAGAATTAACAGGAAGAAAGACGCAATAAAAAACTGGATGTTTAAGATCAAAGGAAGGAGAAATGTTAATTGAACAAGAAAGCATAAGGGAACGATGGACAGAATACATTAAAGATCTTCATAATGATGGGCGAGCAGAAGTGAATATTAAGGATAATATGAAGGACCAGAAATACTCAAAGAAGAAATTGATGACGCCTTGCGCAATATGAACGCAGGAAAAGGTCATAGACCAGATAATATAGTTAAAGAAGAGATTGAAGCAATGGGTGATTTTGGAATAGAAATAATAACAAAAACATTAAACGTTATCTACAACACCGGATATATACCAGACGACATGCTCAAATCAATATTATAACTCTACAAAAGAAATCTGGTGCGAATGAATGCGATGATCATCGCACAATAAGTCATATGAGTCACATGTCTAAGATATTACTAAGAATCATCATGCGAAGAGTGCGAAACAAAATCAGTCCAGAAATTAGTGATGAACAGTGTTTGGAGGTAAAGGTACAACCAATGCCATATACATCTTAACAGCTTAAATAAACAGAGCCATAGAGGTGAAAACAGATCTATACCTATGTTTCATAGATTATACCAATGCATTTTACAAAGTAAAGCACCAAGAAATAATCAGAATTTTAGAAAGAATAAACGTAGACAGCAAAAATCTAAGAATGATAAAGAACATGTACTGACAACAAACAACGGAACAATAAGAACTGGAAACCAATGGGGAATGTTTCAGCAATTAAAACAGGGTGTTAGGTAAGGTTGTGTGCATCCACCATAATTGTTTAATATTTATAGTGAGATTATTTTAAGATCCATAAGGGACATGCCTGGAATAACAATCGAAGGTCATAATATAAATAATCTAAGGTATGCTGATGATACAGTCTTAATAGCTAAGAGTGAAAATGAGTTACAAGAAATGTTAGACATTATAGTGAAAGAAAGCAAAAATAAACTACTCAATAGTCCTTGCCTTAATAGCAAAAAGACAGAAGTAATGGTAACAAGAAAGAAAAAGACATATGGATGTGAATTATGGACAAAAGGACAACAGATAAGAAAATAGCTGGAGTCTGTAGAAATGTGGTTTTACAGAAGAATGTTGAGAATACCATTGACAGCTAAGAAGAGTAATGAAAACGTTCTGAAAGAAGACCAAAGCAAAAAGAGAGCTAATTTCCAATATTAGCAAGAAACAATCATAATTTTTTGGCCATGTAATGAGAAGAGAACAGCTGGAATATATTGTAACAACTGGGAAAACTGAGGGACGAAGAGGTAAGCAAAGAGAAAAGATACCAGACAACTTAAGAAAAAATGTCTTGGCAGAAGGTCAACAACAGAAATGATACATAACTTTTGAGATCAAAAGTTGTAGAGAGACATGATCACCTACCCCAGCAGGCTTGGTACTTGGTGATGATGATGATGATGTACATTGCACGGTTGTTTGTTTTCATCTCAAAGTGGCATTTTAATATTAATCTTGGAGATGTTTAGCATTAATGGACGAAGATGTCTTGAAGTAAGTACATTCCACGTATTCTTAAATTTGATATTTCAAGAATTTGGTCACATACAAAACGGAATATTTTTTTCAGCTGAAACCAATACGTTTGGTATTTTAAAAAAATAAGGCAGTCAACACAAAAGAACAAATATTGTCATTCTGGAGAAAGTCATTGGGAAGCAAAGTTAAATGTTTGACTCCATAATGTTTTAAGTTTTAAGAAACAACTTCTTCCTCTAATGACTTCAAATGTATGTATTATAGAAGAAGTATGTGTAGCCTATTTTCATAGAAAGTCACAAATGTGGAACTAAATTATCAGTGACAAACAACTGTGATGTGCAAATTGAACTCTTTATTTACAGCCATATGTGACATATTTGTTCTTTCATCTTGTAGTATTCTCTTCAGTAGACATTCAGAACATCGTCACAGAACGTAACAGGTAATAAACACACAATTTTGATAATTAATCACTGAATTAACATTTTAATTAATTAAAATTCTAATATATATTCGATTATTAAGTCGAATATTTCAGTCGGACCTATTAAGTGCTCTTAAAAATTGCTTCATCATTATCATGAAGTACCACGCCTGCTGGCGTAGATTACATGTCTCCCACATTTTCGATCTCGACAGTTATGTATCATTTCTTTTGTTGACCTTCTGCCAATTCATTCTTTTATGCTGTCTTGTATCTTTTCTCTTTTCTTACCTCTGTATCTTCGTCCCTCCTTTTCCCCAGTTGTTGCAACATGTTCTATATGGCCTCTTCTCATTATATTTTTAAAAAAAAATGATGATTGTTTCTTCCTAATATTGGAAATTAGCTTTTGTTTTGCTTTTCTTTCGATGGTTGCTTGAAATGGCGAAGAGCGGATCTGGGAATGCCCCGACTGCGATGACGCCAATCCGAACTAAAGAGTAAACTTCGTGTTTTCTTCTCTAGCTTTGCTGCAAGTGTCCATGCTTCGCAAGCGTATAGATAAATGGATATAATGACAGTGCGCATTAGACTTTGCCTCATTTTAAAGCCAACTATAATGTTCTATATTTACAAATATTTTTTGCTCTAGAATTACGCGTAAATATCAACGAAATAACGCAATTACTCTAAAATAGCAACACAAACCAGTGCGACTCTTAATTAAATAACAGTTATACTTAACCAATCATATTAAGCTATAAACTACATACTAACATATTTTACCATAACTCTTATGTCTATAGATATTTACATTGAATCGAAAAATAAATCAAATTTAATGAACCGTTTAGTCTAACTCTTTTACTCGTGCTATTAAACGTATCAAACACGTGCATATTTGATTCCAGAATTATTGCACAGTTGCACATTCACCCTTGTGATTCACATTACTTAGCACAGGTGTTTTTTTTCCCACCGAGTTGAACAGATTACTACAGGTGTTCAACGAGGAAAAGAATATAAAAACTATTCTGTTTGTGTTGGAATAAATTAAAATAAATACACGGAAAAATATAAGACGTTTAAAATCTTGGCCGAAAAAGCTTTTCGCAGCTGTCAGAAAGATATTGGTAAAGACAGAGCTATTTGTTTGTGTTCATTAGCCAAGTAGGAGTAGAAACCTGATATTCTGAGCCAATTTTAGAAAAGCATCAAATGTTAAGCAGTTTGTTTCGAAGTTACCTAACAGAACATTTCATGAAAGATGTTTATGCTTTAATGATAACTTCCTTTATTTCTGTCTGCGCTTTCTCTCCTGTAATAAATAATGTGATTTACAAGTGTTAACGTGAGTTAGGGTGTAAGGAAAAGTGGGCGATCGTACAAAGAGACGAAACAGGAAAGAAGTAGAAGGATCCTCGTCGAGTCTCGATCAATGTTTGTCTCTCATCTCAGAGTTTCCACTGATAATAAATATTTTGTTGTTGTTTATTTATTGTTTTCAGTGCGATGAGAAGATGATTAAGTGAAACAGAAGAGAGAGAACAAATTAATGTATTGCGGGACGAATGTAAAGTTATCACAAAGAAAGGAGGGTTACTAGATAACGATGAAGATGTACACAGCTGAGAGGACACTGTGACGCCATATAAAAACCAATAAAATGGTGACGCAATTAAAAAATAACATGTTGCTATAAGGAAACTGATTTCTTAATATTAGAGTTTACATCGTTTCTTTAAGTACCAACAATTATATAGACTTCAGAATGATTCTACTAAATATTCCATGCATTACAGTGGCTCATATCGTATCTTTATGGCTACCCAAGTAGCCGTGGATTTTATATCTTTTCTTTGATTTTTACGAAATGTTAATGGACACTATTATTTCTTATATATATATATATATATATATATATATATATATATATATATTCATTTTTTAGTTTCTTCGTATCTTCTAATCAGCAGTACGGAAATAGACCAAAGGAAAGAGTGAGCTAATTTCCGATATTAGGAAGAAACAATCTTCATCCCAAATCTTCATCCAAACATTGTGCTAACAATGCCAGACCTGGACCCTAGATGCAAGAACAATTAGAAAAAAAATAGCATCTACAGAGATGAAATGTGTTAGACGAATGACAGGAAACAGTCTGAGAGATAAGATCAGAAATGAAGAACTGAGAAAAAATCTAGGAATAGCCCCCGCCATAGAATATATAAGGAAACAACAGATAAAATGGTTTGGCCATGTGACAAGGCAAAAAGAACAAAACACTACACAACGAGCCTTCAACAAACGTTGTGAGAACACCAGACCCAAAGGTCGACCACGAAAAAGGTGGGTCAATGGAATATTAGAAGTAATAGGAAACATAACAGCAGCAGAGGCGAACGGAAGAGCAAAAGACCGCAAATTATATCTCCCTCGACGCTGAAAGGCGGATGAGGAAGGAAAGAGGAAGAAGAAAGAATCATCATGTTTTGGTCATGTATTATTTTTTAGCCAAAACGGAAGTTGTGGAGAGACATGATCACCTAAGCCAGCAGGCATGGTACTTGATGATGATGAAAGGAGTAGAAGCATAAAAGTGTATGAAGATGCATAAACATGAGAAGCTGCTGTAAAGCTGATGAAATGAATGAGAGTTACGATGTTAATTTATTTCTCCGGATCACTCCAATAATCCCTTCACATTTATTTTGTTATCTCCTTTTTCTAAATATTAATGCGCGCTCTAATATTTCTCGAGGAGCATCGGTGATTGAGTGGCTAGTGTGCTCGTTTCCTGATCAGAAGGGTGCGATTTCAATTTCCAGAATTCGCGGAATTTTTTTTTCTTCGTACCGACAAGAGTCAGGTATTCATCCAGCCTGTAAAAATGGGTACAAGAAATTTTCTTATAGGAAGTAAAGGCGACCTGGCGTGATATCGGCCACATCACCCCAAAAATGTGCCGTTGTCAGAGAAAATTATGGTCACTAACACCATAATGAACATACGCCAAGCAAGGCGTGGAGGGGAAACTTAAGTGTTTCTTGATTCAACCAATAAAGTATATCCACAACTGCACTGGTTGACGGTGTATTACCAAAGTCTGAGACATTTCGAACCCTACGTGATTTTGTTTTTCCTATATATTCTATGTGTTCATAGCCTTTTTAGTGTTTCTTTCTATATATTCTATGTGTTTAACGCATTTTTTTTGGTTTTATTTATTTTATATATTCATAACGTTTTTAGTGTTTTTTTCCTCTTTGTTCTATATATTCATAACATTTGTAGTGTTTCTTCCTATATATTCTATATATTCATAATATTTTTAGTGTTTCTTCCTATATATTCTATATATTCATAACATTTTTAGTGTTTCTTCCTATATATTCTATATATTCATAACATTTTTAGGTGGGCTTCGGTAGCCTAGTTGTGGAAACCACCCGACTGGGCTACCAACGTTCGGACAACCCGTGTTCGATTCCCACTGGAAGCAGTGTGTATTTTACTCGTAGTTGAAGAAAAAATATCCCCGCGGTCGACCCAGCGACTGGCATAAAATGGGTACCAGGGTAATACTCTGGGAAGGTCAGGAATGCTGCCTCGCATCATCGTGAGTTTCGATGCATGAAGCGACACGATTCGGAAGTCTCCGAACACTTCTGGATACGCGACCGAGCACATGTAGGTGAAAACTCGCGTGCTAAGACACCGATTGAAGCCTCGTATTTTACCTTACTTTTACTTATAACAATTTTAGTGTATCTTCCTATCTATTCTTTATATTCATAACACTTTTTTTAGCTTCTTCCTATCTTCGAAATATTTCTTCCCTAGTCCCCTTCCCTTCGACAGACATAAGAGTCGAAATAAAAATGTCACAACGACAGTTTGATGGTTTTCCAAATTTTTACTTGACTTTATAGTTTTACCATAAAACGCAGAGTAGTAATAAAATATTAGTAGTTTCTAAACATTTCGTAATATAATTTCTGGTATAGTTTCTTCAAAATTCTGAAGCATTACTGTATCATCTATCGCTTCTTGCTAACTGAACAGACATTTAGTTCCAATTAAATCTGTATTAATTAATTAATTCCCAGTTTGTTTGTAGACACTGTTTATTTTCCTTCATACAGACTCCTTCTTCTGACCTAAAGCTTAGATGCTGGGGTGTTACTGACAAGAGGTATGTTAACGTTCTGTACATATGTTTGTAGGTTTACGTTCTGTTTATATATTTGTAGGTTAACGTTCTGTACATATGTTTGTAGGTTAACGTTCTGTACATATGTTTGTAGGTTAATGTTCTGTACATATGTTTGTAGGTTTACGTTCTGTTTATATATTTGTAGGTTAACGTTCTGTACATATGATTGTAGGTTAACGTTCTGTATACATGTTTGTAGGTTTACTTTCTTTTTATATGTTTGTAGGTTAACGTTCTGTACATATGTTTGTAGGTTAACGTTCTGTACATATGTTTGTAGGTTAACGTTCTGTACATATGTTTGTAGGTTAACGTTCTGTATACATGTTTGTAGGTTAACGTTCTGTACATATGTTTGTAGGTTAACGTTCTGTACATAGGTCTGTAGGTTAATGTTCTGTACATATGTTTGCAGGTTAATGTTCTGTATATACGTGTGTAGGTTAACGTTCTGTACATATGTTTGTAGGTTAACGTTCTGAACATATGTTTTGTAGGTTAACGTTCCGTACATATGTTTGTTATTTTAACGTTCTGTATACATTTTTGTAGATTAACGTTCTTTACATATGTTTGTAGGTTAACGTTCTGTACATAGGTCTGTAGGTTAATGTTCTGTACATATGTTTGTAGGTTAACGTTCTGTACATAGGTCTGTAGGTTAACGTTCTGTACATATGTTTGTAGGTTAACGTTCTGTACATATGTTTGTAGGTTAAAGTTCTGCACATATGTTTGTAGGTTTACTTTCTTTTTATATGTTTGTAGGTTAACGTTCTGTACATATGTTTGTAGGTTAACGTTCTGTATACATGTTTGTAGGTTAACGTTATGTACATATGTTTGTAGGTTAACGTTCCGTACATATGTTTGTAATTTAACGTTCTGTACATATGTTTGTAGGTTAACGTTCTGTACATATGTTAGTAGGTTAACGTTCTGTATACATGTTTGTAGGTTAACGTTATGTACATATGTTTGTAGGTTAACGTTCTGTACATATGTTTGTAGGTTAACGTTCTGTACATAGGTCTGTAGGTTAATGTTCTGTACATATGTTTGTAGGTTTACTTTCTTTTTATATGTTTGTAGGTTAACGTTCTGTACATATGTTTGTAGGTTAACGTTCTGTATACATGTTTGTAGGTTAACGTTATGTACATATGTTTGTAGGTTAACGTTCTGTACATATGTTTGTAGGTTAACGTTCTGTACATAGGTCTGTAGGTTAATGTTCTGTACATATGTTTGTAGGTTAACGTTCTGTACATAGGTATGTAGGTTAATGTTATGTACATATGTTTGTAGGTTAATGTTCTGTACATATGTTTGTAGGTTAATGTTCTGTACATATGTTTGTAGGTTAACGTTCTGTATATACGCGTGTAGGTTAAAGATCTGTACATATGTTTGTAGGTTAACGTTCTGTACATATGTTTGTAGGTTAACGATCTGTACATATGTTTGTAGGTTAACGTTCTGTACATATATTTGTAGGTTAATGTTCTGTACATATGTTTGTAGGTTAATGTTCTGTACATATGTTTGTAGGTTAACGTTCTGTATATACGTTTATAGGTTTAAGTTCTGTACATATGTTTGTAGGTTAACGTTCTGTACATATGTTTGTAGGTTAACGTTCTGTACATATGTGTGTAGGTTAACGGTCTGTACATATGTTTGTAGGTTTACGTTCTGTATATATGTTTGTATGTTTACGTTCATTACATATGTTTGTAAGTTAACGTTCTGTATATATGTTTGTAAGTTAACGTTCTGTACATATGTTTATAGGTTAACGTTCTGTACATGTTTTTTTGTAGGTTAACGGTCTATACAAATTTTTGTAGGTTAACGTTCTGTATATATGTTTGTAGGTTAACGTTCTGTACATATGTTTGTAGGTTAACATTATGTACAAACGTTTGTAACCCTAGTTGTTGTCTTGATATCATGTGACTCTTTCATTCTGTCTACCTGCCATTTCCTTGGGGCCTTTGACCTTGTAGTTTAATATTTTATGTGCAAAGTTCGTTCTAGAGCTTTCTTCTATTTCCTTTTTCCTGGTCGGCCGTTTCATTATTCGTATTCAATATATTTATTTACTTGAATTCTCCTTAGCGAGATCCAATGCTTCACAGTAACGAGATCAACCACAGCCTAGATTAAACAGCATTAACCTTTGCTAATTCAACAGCGGCCATGATTTCTGCACCAATCAATCATTACAATCTATTCCTAGTTCTGTTTCACCTTTGTGTAATAATATCCTACACTACATTGGCACACGCAAAGTTTCTCTTTTCGAAATTCCGCGTTTTTCATCACACAAAAAAACGGTTAAACTGCTCTCTCCTCTCTCGCTGGAACTCTCGCGTAGGATGTGAAGTTCTGACGTAGTCATCATAACGATGGTGAGGCTGTAGCATCAGCACCAGTACGACGCTTCGCCAGTCGGAGATAGCTGCTGCTAAACTTGTGTCTCTCAATCCGTGACTGTGAGAAAAAAAAAACTTTGATGTTTGTGTTTTCCACGTGAGTTAATTTCTCACCTGTCACTTCATGATCTTTCATTTCACTGAAGGTAAGCTATTGTATTGTTCTCTGTGATGTGTTGGTGTATTGTAAAAAATATAGCAAGACAAACAATAAAAATAACTGTAATTTTGTATCCAAACAGAGTCTATTTAAAAAATACAATTATGTTGAAGATCTTTAATGAAATATGCCAGTCAAGTTCACAATTCGAGGACAGGTAGTCTATTTTCTTTTGTCACACTTCCAAGAACTGATATATATATATATATATATATATATATATATATATAAATATTGTTAATTATATATATGTATAATAAAAATGTGTACATGACTAGAAGAATTATAGAGTGTAACAACAGCAAAAAAGAAAGCTGGCAACTCCCACTTAACTTTCAAGTGGGGGTAACACATTTAACTCCTTGAGTAGAAGATTCTAAAATATACCATTCTAAAATATACCATTCTAAAATATACCATTCTAAAATATACCATTCTAAAATATACCATTCTAAAATATACCATTCTGCAGTTCTTCTAAATTTTAGTGGAGGAAGTAATCTTAGTTGAGTTGTCATTTCTGGACTATGAAAAGAACAGTATCTTGCTTCATGACTGTCACGTGTCAGTAAAAGAATATTGAAACTGGTACCTGCCTGTCACAGCATGGTATGGCGAATAACGATAATCAACTTTTAATGTCAAAGTACAGTGATAAAGATTGTAAGATTAAACTATTTTTGTCACTTGTAGGTCATAATCGATGGGATTGTCTGTGCTATCTTATATTAATGAACAAATTGTTCTAGTGAGACTTTATACAGAAAGATTTATGAATACTAATTTTTAGTGTAAAAAGCTCAGGGCTTTATAAAACTTGTATAAAATGATAGATTTGTTTCACTAAACAGAGGTACCTGTAGCTACTTCGTTTGAAGAAATAGTTAATGTTTTTTTAGATACTCCTTGCAGAGTTGTAGAAACTGTCGACGAAACAGTGATGTACATACATCATATTTTGTAATTGATAAAAAGGTAGTTACTTTGTGTTTAAATATAACCTTGGCAGACACCTCATGCCTAAACAGAGGTACTTGTAAAACAAAACTGCTCATGTTTGAAAACAGAGACAATTATAGAAAATGTATATGAAAAAAGTACTTATAGATCTCTTTAAATAGATCTAGTAATTGTGGGTCGTTTAAATTTATAAATAGTGGTACTTTAAGATAATTTTAACTAAATAGAAATACTTGTATACGTTTATCATCTAAACAGAACAGCTTGCAACCACTTCGTGTCTAAACAGAGATATATTGTTTTAGATATATTTAGCACACACAAAAAAGAGTTGATTCGCATGTAAACTTTGAAATAAACAGAATAAATTTGCTAATATTTTTGTTCTAAAAAGAGATATCTGTAGATGTTAGCACTAAACAAAGACATATATATTTTTTAAGTATTAGAGGTAATGTAAATAATTTCAGTGTACCGAGGTATGTTTAGATACATATTTACCTAATTGGAGGTAAGTACGGATAGTTGTCACTAAACAAATATACTTGAACATAGGAATCACTAAACGTTAGGAAAATCATAATCGTGATCATCAAATTCCGTGCCAACTGATATACACAATCATGTCCCTCCACAATTTGTTTGTTTCTACAGCCGTTTTTATGTCTGTTGTTAGCTTCCTACTTGTATCTTTTCTCTATTATTTCATTTATCCCTTCTTCCCTCGGAGTCGTGATAGCTCAGTGGTTCGTGAACTGAGCTATAATGGAAACGAGGTAGAGTTCGATCCCAATCGACGGCTTCCGGGTTCACCCAGTCTTAAATGGATACCGGATTTTTTTACCTGGGAAAGTAAAGCGGCACGGGTGAAATACCGACTACATTACCCCAAAAATAATGTGCTGAAGGTCTGTACAATTTATGATCACTAATACCATATTTCCTATACGCCAAGTGCGTATAGGGGCTCTTTACTTTTTTTTACTTCTTCCCTCGACTTTTCTGTTGCCATATTATATATTCCACTTGTTCTTCTTCGAATAAAATGTTTTGGGGTACATCATGAGGAGAGGAAAGTTGCAATACTTGGTTACAATTGGCTAAACACATTGCGGACGACAAAGAGAGAAGGTATTAGATAGCTTGGTGTCATGGCATGGAAAACAGCCAACAACAGAATTATTACGAAGCACTGTAGAAAGAAATTATAGAAGAACATAATAGTCTACACCAACCAGTATGGCACATGATGATGATATAACATCTCAAACATAAAAATTGTTTTCTTCTGAAGATGAAATTTAGTTTTCTTTTTGCTGTGGCCTTTTTAACAATGTTAATAAGTACTTCAGAACGAGAGGAGGTACTTATTGATAACCACTTATCAGAGGCGGCTATAATACTTTTTCACCAAAAAGTGGCACTTCTAGCTATTTATTTTATATGTAGAGGTATTTCTAAGTACGTTCCACTAATTAGCGATACCAGTATTTTTTTATATGAAAACCTTATTTATAACATCTTTACTAACCATGAACATTTGTGAAAAACCTTCATGAAGGTACTTGTAAATATTTCATCCAACGCCAAATACTGTCCTTACATAACAAATATAATTATTGTTTACACTTCACCAAACAAAGCTTTCTGTAGATACATCTTTATTAGTCAAAGATCATTATTTTAAACACTTCCCTAAACAGAGAAATTTGGAGGTATGTGTTTTCAAAACAAAAGTAATTGCAGATGTTTCTTCAAACATAAATACATGCAGATACGCTTTTAATAAATAAATATAATTTATGAGGATACTTCAGAGATACTTGCAAATATTTCAACAAAACAAAGATATTGTGAATACTTCATCAAAACATATATTGGTAAACGCTTCACCAAATAGAAGTACTTGTAGGTATGTCTTTACTAAACAGAGATACTCGTATATGCGCCTTCAAAATTTGACGGTACTTGTAAAGACCTCACCAATCATAGCTGCCTGTAGATACTTTACCAATCAGTTATTCTTGTATCTACGTCTTTATTAAACAAAGATACACATAGATACCTCTTCACTAAGCAAAGATACATGGAGATCAGATTCTTTTACTAAAACAAAGATACATGTAGATACGATGATTGTTTCTTCCTATATTGGAAACTAGATCTCATTTTTCATTGGCCTCTTTCAGAACATATAAATTACTCTTCTTATTTGCCCATGGTATTCTAAACATTTTTCTGTAAAGCTATATTTGTACAGCCTCTAGCGATTTTCTTCTCTGTTGTCCTATTATCCATGATTCACATCCATATGTTAAGACTAGCTCTACATAACATTTAAGAACTCTTTTTCTTGATTTTATTGTCAAAAATGGATTGCACTGTATCGTTCTCATTTATTTGGAAAGCTACTTTTGCCTGAGCTTTTCGACATTTCTTCTCTATTTTACTTGTAGATGTGTTTTTTTACTAAACAAAGGTACTTGTAGATAATTCACCGATCGAATGTACATCCACAAGATTAGTAACTAAACAGAGATACTTGTAGATTTGTTCTTAAATTATTCCAAACACACGCATAAGATACACGTATCCAAGTCAATCACTTCACGATCATAGACCTTACCTCTTAACGATTCTTACTTTTTGTTGCGCCATTCAGTGTGCCTGTGGGGGTGTTTGTTCTTCGTGTGAGTTCCTTGTGGAAACCTGTCGCGCTGCAACTCCCATTACGTCGTAAAAAGTCGCCTACAGTTAATTATTATTATGGTACAGACATAGTATCGTGCAGAACCTGCCGAGATCACATGTTTTGGACTAAAATTAACGATATAATAGCACGGTTGAAACATGCGTAACGAAGTAAAATAAGTTTCAATGCATGAATAGAACAATAACTTTCGTTTCTCTAGTTATTATCAACTACGTGTCATTGTTTTTCTTGTCTACATTACGTCTGTGAATATTATGTGTCACATATTTAATTGTGCAACAAATTATTGTCTCTTGTTTACTTTTTAATTAATAGTAACCCAACCTTCTGTTGTCTTAATTTTTGTTAATAAGAGTTCCTTTCATGACTTAAGCTAAATGGGGAAACCAGTTTAAGTGCCCATTATTAATTTTTTGAAAAGCCAGTTGTATATTTTAAATTGGCGTAGTCTTATCACGCCAGCCTGTATTAATGAATTCATTCACTAAAGGACCAAGTGGTCTAAGATACCTATTTCTCCAAAACCGACAACTTGAGTTCTATGTAACAGTTCCTTGTAAATCCTCTGTGCCAAGCTACCAAACCATCCAGCACATTTCCTTTTATCAACCTCTGTCTCACCTGCCTTCTATTTTTCCTGTTGTAACTATGTCAATAGGAGTAAGAAAGAGAGTTCGTTGGTGCTATATAGAGCCAATTGTGATCTATGGAGGTGAATCATGGACAGTAAGCAAACACATGTAAAGACGATTAGAGGCCACATAGATGAGATTTCTCAGGAGAATGTTGAAAGTGCCCTGTACAGCTAAAAGGATCAACGAGAAAAAAAAAGACAGCTCCTAAAACATCAAAAAGAAACAATCAACATTTTCGTCGTGAACATCATGAGAATAGGAAAGTTAAAATACTTGGTTACAACTGACAAAATACAAGGAAAGAGAGATGGCAAACGAAAAAGAGAGAAGATACTAGATAGCTTGGTGTTATAGTTTGGAAAACAGTCAACAACAGAGTTGATACGATGCACTTCTGGATAGACGACAGTGGAAGGACATGATTGCCTGCACCAACTGGTATGGCACATGATGATTATGATGACTATGTAATCCATCACGCCTCTTCTCCATACATGCAAAACAAATCTAGAATACCTTTTTTTTTAATTTGAACTATAACTTTCTTCTCTTCATCTCACTCTTTTATCATATCCTCCTTGGATAACTACCCACGATAACTTTAGTGTCCTCCTGAAAACAAAACAAAATCACACTTCAGCTGATTCTATTCGATGCTGTATTTCTTACTTTAAGTTCAATAAATCGCATCAGTAAAAAGCAGCAAAGTTTCGACCTAGCGCTGTAAGACTTTCTTTATATGGTGGATAGGCGGCAGGAACCTTTGAAGGCTATGTATGAAAAGTGTTCATTGTTGCAGTTTCTCATATTGGCTTGTTCAGGAGCGACTGAGTTACGTGCTCGGTGCACACCGTGAGCTGTGTTTATCATCCGTTTTGATCATGTTTCGATATTCCAAATGTGTACGATGAATGATGATATCGTATGACAAGGAACAGTTGGCTGTGTTCACTTTCTGTGCGGTTTCGCCTTATGTCTTTTGGCGTGTGCGGAGACTGTTATGATGGGACTACAGTTACCTTTCTTTGTTTGGGAGATGAGTTAGTAATTCGGATGGATTCCACTGCCATGGGCGGTTGAGCAATTATAGATTTTAATTCGTTTGCAGAGATACCGGGGCCTTCCATAACCATAAGACTTTCTTTTAAATTTGACTGCTTCCCCAATAAAAGGCTCTGGTACCCATTATTAAAGATCGGGTCAACCCTGAAGGTGTGCCTGTCCAAGAAAAGAAACTCGGCATGCTTGATAATTGAAACTGAAACCTTCTGGTCAATAGAGACATCGCCTGTTATTAGACCAGCTCTCTAACGAGAATACAAAATTTATATTATATGGGGAGCCTCGGTAGCCTAGTTGGAAAAACCACCTGAGAGGACTACCGACGTTAAGACAACCTGTGTTCGATTCCCGTTGGACGCAGTGTGAATTGTATTCGTGATTGGATAAAAAATATCCCCGCGGTCGACCCAGCCGCTGGCATAAATGAAGACCAGAGTAGCACTTTGGGAAAGTGAGGAATGCCACCTCGCATCGTGAGTTTCGATGCCTGAAGCGACACACTCCAGAAGTCTCCGAACAGTTCTGGATAGGTAGCCGAGCACATATGGGTGAAAACTTGCGTGCTGAGACACCGATTCAAGTGGCGTACTTTAACTTTACAAAGTTTACAATGTTGATATTGTTACTGTTTATAGTAGATATCATCATTGCACATAGTAAGTCTAACAATCTCTCTTTCCTGATCGTTCAAAGTAATCTTACTACAGTCCACGAATTCTGCATTCCCGTACAGCAGTGGTTCCCAAATGGGCTCCCTGGAATTCAAAGTCGCATTCAAACTTTATAAATTACGCCGCACGAGAATACTGTCGTGCCCTACTTAGTGCTTGGAAAATTAACAAAAAATTATACTATCCGCATTGCCTTAATTATTGTTAGTAGATAAAGAGTTTTAACAGGTTACTGTTAATTCTGACGCCAATTTTCATGGAATTGATCTTATAAGTGAATTAAAGTTTACTAGACTTATACTAAAGTAACTACCATGAGGGCACTACCGGTATACGTTCAGCAGGGAAAGAGAGAAGCGGGTGTCAAAAGTTTGGAAACTACAGTCGTGCACGGCTATCGACGGTAATTTCAGAAAACTGGATGTTTACTGTGTAAGATTGCTGAAATATCACTTTTGTATTTAAAATGTTAGGTTCTGAGAAAGGTCAAAGCAAAAGAGAGCTAATTTCCAATGTTAGGCAGAGACAATCATAATTTTTTGGCCATGTAATGAGAAGAGGACAACTTGAATATAGTGTAACAACTGGAAAAATTGAGGGACGAAGAGATAGAGGGAAGCAAAGAGAAAAAATAACAGACAGCTTAAGAGAATGGCTTGGCAGAAGGTCAACAACAGAAATGATAAATAGCTGCCGAGATCGAATGTTGTGGAGAGACATGATCACCTACGCCAGCAGGCCCGGTACTTGATGATGATTTAAAATGTGTATGGCTTCGATATACTTCATATATTGATCGAGTTTTAACGTATTCAACTTGAACACTAGACGTCATTTATATCGTTCGTCTCCTATAAGATTAAGTATTTCTCGGGAGTCACTAAAAAGCGAATTGTGATCACTTCAAATATCGTTAAAACTGCGCACCTTTTGATTATGACACGAGAACGTTACCTCAAATCCACAGCGCCCTCTAGCTTAATTAGAATGAACGATTGAAACGAAGGGTTAACGAATGTTGTATGTTTAACCAGCAGACCACTATAATCATTAACCTCGTAGACTCAGCTTTTACTGAAAGTGACTGAGCACCTGTGGAAATGATCTCAATATTTATTAGATAAATGTCATCTGTTTGAAGGCACTTTTCACCTTACAGTGTCAGCCTATATTTTATGGAGGCATTGCTCTCATCTTAAACTCATCTTCCAATTGATTGTGCTTTAGCTGTGACGTCAGATTTGATATTTTTTAAACGCGTGTAACCTGCTGTCGGGTGAGTTCTAGTTAACTAAGTTTTCAAACGAGTCTGTTGCTGTTTTTTAACGGTTTTTCCTTATCGTATCTTATCTTATCTTATTTTATATTATCTCATCTCATCTTATCTTATCTTATCTTATCTTATCTTATCTTATCTTATCTTATCTGAAATGAACTTATCTTATCTTATCTTATCTTATCTTATCTTATCTTATCTTATCTTATCTTATCTGAAATGATCGTATCTTATCTTATCTTATATCATCTTATCTTATCTTATTTTATCTCATCTCATCTTATCGTATCTTATCTCATCTTATCTTATCTTATCGTATCTTATCTTATCTCATCTTATCTTATCTTATCTGAAATGATCTTATCTTATCTTATCTCATCTTATCTTATCTCATCGTATCTTATCTTATCTTATCTTATCTGAAATGAACTTATTTTATCTTATCTTATCTTAAATGATCTGATCTGATCTTATCTTATCTTATCTTATCTTATCTTATCTTATCTCATCTTATCTTATCTTATGTTATCTCATCTCATCTTATCGTATCTTATGTCATCTTATCTTATATCATCTCATCTTATCTTATCTTATCTTATCTGAAATGATCTTATCTTATCTTATCATATCATATAAGCACCTTTGGTGTTCTTAAAGCTTATGCTTGACGGTAAACAGGTATGATCCTAGCATAACGCATCCCAATCCGCCCATCTGAAAACATAATTGCTGAGTTTTTACTAATAACAAAGAAAGCACTAGCCCCCTCTTCTAAAAAAAAATATTTTTTCGCCTAGTGCTATTATAATAAATGCATTTTGCCTTTTCGACGTTCTATATTACAGGACAGTATCTTACCTTATCTATTTTACCTTACCTTATCTCATGTTATTTATCTATATCCATAGTCCCAGTATAGCGCTGAAAGAAACTAGTGATCTATCTTGGTATGTCATGTTATGTCAAGTAAATCAAATGTAATTGTTTACCTATAATGATGCAGCAGGCCTGCCTGACTTCATTTCTTCCTCGTGTCTCTGAATTACAAAGTATCAGGGCTTATATAAACTCATTAGTAGCTGATTAGTCTCAGTTCTCACGAGATGACGGTACTACTTCATTTTCAGTGAGTTTAAGTCAGTGAGTAAAGAGATCTTTATCAGTAAAATGTAACAATTGATCACACACAACATGCAAAGTGAGCTGTCTTAAAACATCTACTAAAAATACTATATTGCGATATAGTATTTTTAGTAGATGTTTTAAGACAGCTCACTTTGCATGTTGTGTGTGATCAATTGTTACATTTTACTTATAAAGAACATGTTTCAGATGGATAAAACATGTAGTGCCGTTTACTGTATTATCACGTTTGATAGTCTTACAAAATGAATGTATTTTACAAAAGGATCATTTTTAACAATTACGAGATATTTAGTTTGTTTTACTAAATGATCATGTTTGACAATTACAAGATGTCTACTTTGTTTTACTAAAGGATCATGTTTGACAATTACAAGATGTCTACTTTGTTTTACTAAAGGATCATGTTTGACAATTACAAGATATTAGTTTGTTTTACTAAAGGATCATGTTTGACAATTACAAGTTATCTACTTTTTTTTACTAAAGGATCATGTTTGACAATTACAAGATATTAGTTTGTTTTACTAAGGATCATGTTTGACAATTACAAGATATCTACTTTGTTTTACTAAAGGATCATGTTGGACAATTACAAGATGTCTACTTTGTTTTACTAAAGGATCATGTTTGGCAATTACAAGATATTAGTTTGTTTTACTAAAGGATCATGTTTGACAATTACAAGGTATCTACTTTGTTTTACTAAAGGATCATGTTTGACAATTACAAGATGTCTACTTTGTTTTACTAAAGGATCATGTTTGACAATTACAAGATATCTACTTTGTTTTACTAAAGGATTATGTTTTGACAATTACACGATATCTACTTTGTTTTACTAAAGGATCATGTTTGACAATGACAAGATATCTACTTTGTTTTACTAAAGGATCATGTTTGACAATTACAAGGTATTAGTTTGTTTTACTAAAGGATCATGTTTGACAATTACACGATATCTACTTTGTTTTACTAAAGGATCATGTTTGACAATTACAAGATATCTACTTTGTTTTACTAAAGGATCATGTTTGACAATTACAAGATGTCTACTTTGTTTTACTAAAGGATCATGATTGACAATTACAAGATGTCTACTTTGTTTTACTAAAGGATCATGTTTGACAATTACAAGATATCTACTTTGTTTTACTAAAGGATCATGTTTGACAATTACAAGATGTCTACTTTGTTTTACTAAAGGATCATGATTGACAATTACAAGATATCTACTTTGTTTTACTAAAGGATCATGTTTGACAATTACAAGATATTAGTTTGTTTTACTAAAGGATCATGTTTGACAATTACAAGTTATCTACTTTGTTTTACTAAAGGATCATGTTGGACAATTACAAGATATCTACTTTGTTTTACTAAATGATTATGTTTGACAATTGCACGATATCTACTTTGTTTTACTAAAGGATCATGTTTGACAATTACAAGATATTAGTTTGTTTTACTAAAGGATTAAGTTTGACAATTACAAGATATTAGTTTGTTTTACTAAAGGATTATGTTTGACAATTACAAGATATTTAGTTTGTTTTACTAAATGATCATGTTTGACAATTACAAGATATTAGTTTGTTTTACTAAAGGATCATGTTTGACAATTACAACATATCTACTTTGTTTTATTAAAGAATTATGTTTGACAATTAAAAGACATTTACTGTGTTTTACTAAAGGATCGTCTTTGACAGGTGATAAGACATTTATTGGGTTTTATTAAGATATCATATCTAACGCTGATGAAACATTTATTGTATTGTTCTTAAGTATTATATTTGGTAGAGGAGATAAGACATTTACAGTATTTTAATAGAGGGCCACGTGTGAGATCTAACTTCCAATATTTAGAAGAAGCAATCATCATTTTTTTGGGGTCATGCGATGAGAAGGGAACAGCTGGAATATATTGTGAAAACTGGGAAAGTTGAGGAACGAAGAGATAGATGGAAGCAAAGAAAAGATACCAGACATCTTTTGAGAATGACTTGGTAGAAGGTCAAGAACAGAAATGATAAATAACTGTCGATACAGAAAGTTGTGAAGAAATATGATCACCTACGCCAGCATGCATGGTACTTGATGATGATGATGAAGCAATTTTTAAAAGCACTTTTTAGGTCCGACAGATATATTGAATTTATAATTTAAATAAATTAAAATGTTAATTCAGTGACTAATTATCAAAATTGTTTGTTTATTACCTGTTACGTTCTGTGACGATGTTCTGAACGTCTACTGAAGAGAATACTACAAGATGAAAGAAATAATATGCCTTACGTAGGCATGTTAGCTGATGATGATGAAAGGAGCATGTATGGCAATGATAAGACATTTATTGAGAATGAACCGCTACATGGTACACTGTTCAACTGTACATTCAATATACAATAGTCTGACTACCATTAGCATCTACACTTCAGCTAATTAACAGCAGTCTCTATTAGTGTCTGATAGGGAGCACCGATAGCTCACTGGTTAGTGAACTGCACTGGAAAGGACAAGAGGTAGGGTTCGATCCCAACCGACGGCTTCCGGGTTCACCCAGCCTTTAATGGATCCCGGATTTTTTTTCTGGGAAAGTATAGTGGCACGGGTAAATACCAACCACATTACCCCAAAAATTATGTGCCGAAGGTCTGTAAAATTTATGGTCACTAACACTATATTCCCTATGCGTCACTTGGCGTGACGGGGGCTCTTTAGTTTACTTTGTATTAGTGTCTACTTCCCATCATAACCTCCATCACCTATCTACAGCTTCGAGCACATAAATATTACCACAAAAACTACTAGCAACCACAAATATCCACCATTAACATCAACTTGCACCACGTGAATTATACGTACAACCTTCTGCCACCCATGTAACATAACTGGTACCTGCCCACTGTCATCCTTATTAGTTAATTGCTATAATAGATTTATTCTTAATACCTGTCAAAATAGAAGCAGTGTTCACTGAACGAAGTATCAGGGGCAGGTAAGAAGAAGGTGGTTTCAAGACATCATCTAGACCTTGAACATGCCATCAGAAGAACTAAGATATCTGTTGGATTATATCATAATAGAGAATTTTTTCGGACGGACAATGGCGAATGCGTTCTGTAAAGGACGCGCGATCTAATGCTTATGACCTGTCAATATATCCACCCCACATACTTCTTTGTTCTATTACCCTATTATCGCCTCGGAAGTTCCCATATAATAATATGTATGTATTATTTGTACCCAGTATATAACCACTGGAACTACTATCGTGCTGTTTCGTCAATAAATGTTTGTCTACAACACAAGTATTCAGCCCTACTGGAGATACTTGCATTAATAGGAAAGTACAAATATACGATTTATTTCCGGTCTATCGTTACCCTATGCTATAGTCAGAACGTCATCGTGTAAGACACTGCTGCAATAGCCAATTTTTTTAGTTGGCTGCGTGCATGTGCCAATCGTTCGCTTCTCGTGCAAGGCGCGGTGCCACTGAGTACGGTTCGATCCCACTTCGAACCATATATGTTCTTCGTTGTTTTCTATTGTTGTTATCTGTTTCCGAGTGCTAACACATACTTCTTTGTTCTATTATTCCTATTATCGCTCGGAAGTTCCCCATATAATATATTTATGTATTATTATTTACCCAGTATCCACCATACATCAGCGGCATCAATATATGCTATGCAGACCCCCTTCTACGGTCTACCCAAAAGAATACCGTCACATACAGACCCTCATTCACGCCCTATGAACCCGGTAAACTAACGTCACCTTCACCATGGCTAAGAATCACTTGTTACCTCGTAAAGTCCCTCGATCACGATCTATTTTCCCAGTAGACTACCGTCACCAACACCAATACAAAAACTACTTGTCAGCTTGTACGTACCCTCATTCACGATCTATTTTCCCAGTAGACTACCGTCACCACACCAATACAAAATCTACTTGTTAGCTCGTACGTACCCTCATTCACGATCTATTTTCCCAGTAGACTACCGTCACCAACACCAATACAAAATCTACTTGTTAGCTCGTACGTACCCTCATTCACGATCTATTTTCCCAGTAGACTACCTTCACCAACACCAATCAAAAACTACTTGTTAGCTCGTACGTACCCTCATTCACGATCTATTTTCCCAGTAGACTACATTCACCAACACCAATACAAAACTACTTGTCAGTTCGTACGTACCCTCATTCACGATCTATTTTCCCAGTAGACTACCGTCACCAACACCAATACAAAAACTACTTGTCAGTTCGTACGTACCCTCATTCACGATCTATTTTCCCAGTAGACTACCGTCACCAACACCAATACAAAAACTACTTGTTAGCTCGTACGTACCCTCATTCACGATCTATTTTCCCAGTAGACTACCGTCACCAACACCAATACAAAAACTACTTGTCAGTTCGTACGTACCCTCATTCACGATCTATTTTCCCAGTAGACTACCGTCACCAACACCAATACAAAAACTACTTGTCAGTTCGTACGTACCCTCATTCACGATCTATTTTCCCAGTAGACTACCGTCACCAACACCAATACAAAACTACTTGTTAGCTCGTACGTACCCCCATTCACGATCTAATTACCCAGTAGACTACTGTCAACATAAACCTTGCGGCCTACTATAGTAACCTACCTCAAACCACTGCAATCTACCAATAGCGATATCTTTCTCCAGCCTAAAAAAAACTTTTAAGTGCAATTAGCAAAACGTACCTGCCACTTCTCACTACACCTGCCACCACCTACACGTCTTAATCAACTATCTGTCGATGTCTATTTGCTCCTACCACTTCCAATCTGCCATCATCATCACTGACTGCCTATATCGCCACATATCTGCTATCACTTAAATGTCTACTTCTTACATTAACGACCTACCTACTAGCTACAAACACGGTTTCCATTATAAACCTGCAACTGTTTACCTGCTCCCACCATTACTAGCATGGCTTCTATTACCTACCTGCAACCTCGTCTCTGCTCTGACAATCATCACCATGGCTTCTATTACCTACCTGCAACCTCGTCTCTGCTCTCACAATCATCAACATGGCTTCTATTACCTACCTGCAACCTCGTCTCTGCTCTCACAATCATCAACATGGCTTCTATTACCTACCTGCAACCTCGTCTCTGCTCTCACAATCATCAACATGGCTTCTATTACCTACCTGCAACCTCGTCTTTGCTCTCACAATCATCAACATGGCTTCTATTACCTACCTGCAACCTCGTCTCTGCTCTCACAATCATCAACATGGCTTCTATTACCTACCTGCAACCTCGTCTCTGCTCTCACAATCATCAACATGGCTTCTATTACCTACCTGCAACCTCGTCTCTGCTCTCACAATCATCAACATGGCTTCTATTACCTACCTGCAACCTCGTCTCTGCTCTCACAATCATCAACATGGCTTCTATTACCTACCTGCAACCTCGTCTCTGCTCTCACAATCATCAACATGGCTTCTATTACCTACAAGCAACTGCTTACCTGTTCAAACAATCACCGACATTTCTTTATTACCTACCTGCAACTTCTCCCACAATTACCTACAAACGTTATATTATCTACCTACAACTGCTTACCTGTTCTCACAATTGTCAACATGTGCTCTCCTACCTACTTGCAACTCTTTACCTGCTCGCGTAATCAGAAAATTATCTTCTATTACCTACCTGCAACTATTACCTGCTCCCACAATCACCAATATGTGTTCTACTTACCTACCTGCAACTATTACCTGCTCCCACAATCACCAATATTGTTCTACTTACCTACCTGCAACTATTACCTGCTCCCACAATCACCAATATGTGTTCTACATACCTGCTTGCATTTACTCACCTATTCCCACGCAATTTCTCCTTTTATGAAACACACCAAGAAAGTCGAACAAGTACTATATGTTAACCTAAGTTCATTTCCCCACACCAGTTCATTTCCCACACCAGTTCATTTCACCACACAAGTTCATTTCCCCACAGCAGCCGATAAACTTTATTGACTAAATGAACTCACTGAACTGATAACAAATATGACATCTTTTGCAGAGATAAAAATCGTTCCTTCCCGCTAAACTCTTATTTCAACATTTCTTTCCACTTTATCGCGGTAACATCAGACGGGAATCATATTTTTTTCCGCTCTTGAACTTTTGACAGATATTTGAGATGTTCTGTTCTAATATTTAACTAGCAATAACTTGACAATAATGACATATTTCAAAGATGACTTTGTTTGCTGTTTTCTTTTCAGCCTTTTACCATGGCTTTGATGATATCTGGTATTTGTTTTATGTCCCCAGACAAATATAAATTACCATAACATAACTGTTTAAGCGTTTCTTTTTTGTTGGTGCTTATATGTTGTGAAATTGTTGACACTATGCAAAAGTTATAGTTTTATTTAACACATGTCTTACCTGTCTCAACGACAATAACCATCGGACCCTTGAGCCATCGGGACTCGAACCCACGTCCACCTTATTGAAAACCGACAAATCAGCCCACCTGGCCTCACACTTATCCACATTTATTCATTGTAAATATACAGTAGTTGTCTTTGATTCATTATGTAAAATAAACACAAAATTGTATTAAGCATTGCATCGAGATACTATTTTGTCTTTGTTTTACATATTATCTGTTGCTCTACTCGTGACCCCGTATTTAATATTTCATATATTTTATAATTTTGCTTATCGCTTCTGATACTTTAGTTGGTTTGCTAGATTATGCCTTTCCAAGAAAGTAAATTCTTCTTCTATTATCCATTCAAAGTGATTGTAAGACGCTTGATCTTAAATTGTGAAAGCGTATGTGGTTACATATTGAATATTGCACCCCAGAAACTCTCATTGTAACCATTTAGTTCGTCTTTTTGTCACGAGCGTTAACTACTAAAATATCATTCACATATAAACAGTTACTTCAACTAAAAACTTCACGTGTTGTGTCTGGTGTCACAAACTGAAATCGCTTCAATTAAATATGAATTTAAGAGCGGGTGAGTGGAATGTTCAGCTAATAGGCTGGGGACATCTTCATCATTAATGCTGCCCAATTTCCAAGATTATAACTAAAATGTCACTTTGAGATAAAACAAAGCGCCGTGACTAGTATAAGACATCGTGGAAATTCATGAACAAAAAAGTTAAATTAAAAACACCAGAAAATAAATACTGTGATCTCGTACCTATTAAACTAAGTTATTGACATCATCAACATCATTAATTATCTTGCTTGCTGACGTTGGTGATCATGATTCTCCACAACCTTTAATTCTTACACCTCTTCGTCAAAATCTCCGTTTGTTTCTTCCTAAAATGTCTTGTATCGTGTATCCTTATTTTCATCTATTTCTTCTTCCGGACATTCTTTCCAATTGTCTCAATATATTCTAGCTGTCAACTGAATTAAATTATATATTAATTTTAAGACCACAGTTAAAACATAGAAGGCTTTTTTTTTTAACTTTCAGCAACAAAAATCGTTTGTTTTCAACTATGAGAATTATGGACACAAAATCCACGCAACCTTAGGTCTTGTTTTGTCAATAATATAATGAGCAACATAGATGACATCCTTCTTTCTACACACTTTTCCACTGACCTTGTGCTACATAACATGATCTGCGACCAGTCTGGAGTAATAAAGCGTAATTGTTTGATTGTCCTTACTGTGACCAACAAATAACGACCATGGGATGGTTCACCTATTTCGTGCTAATGTTTCATTGAATTATTCAGTTATTGAGTTATTTGCGCGTCGTCATCGTTGCACTCCGAACATGTCCATTTTTATTGAGGAAGCACATCATACGTTGGGCTTACATACAGAGAGAACCTCGTAGAAGGGAGAATCAAATAAAAGAAACAGACAAATATGGTTAGCGTTTATTATAACAAGGTTCAGCAAACACACGTTTCTACTTGTCGATATTTACTCTCAGTAGCACCCCGATGCTTGTGTGATCAAGTCTCTATTTATCTATTGAGTTATTTGCAGGTCATCATCATTGCACTCCGAACATGTCCAAGGTGCTCAGATCCCCCCCTCAGCAAGCCCCGCAGTATCCAGCGACTGACGACTCCAGCGATCTGTGTTGGGTGACAAGTATTCCTACACGCCCACAAAGATTCTCGATTCTGGTTGTGCCCATCTTACCACCCATCTCTCCTGGGCGAGCTGTTCGATCTTTCCCAATGAATCTATGTCTGCCAACTTTGATTCTCTTATAATTGTTCTCTTCAGAGTCTCTCTAGGTATTCCTTCTTTTTCAGTATCCTGTGTTTCCAATAGAAGAGTCTTTTTGACATTCTCTGTTGACTCTTGCAACACGTGTTCGACATATGCCTCCTCTCTTTCTAAGTGTAAATGAGATCGTCGGTTGCATGGCCATTCTCTAATCTCTACAACATGGCCATTTCTCTAATCTCTACAACATGCCATTTCTCTAATCTCTATAACATGGCCATTTCTCTAATCTCTATAACATGGTCATTTCTCTAATCTCTATAACATGGCCATTTCTCTAATCTCTATAACATGGTCATTTCTCTAATCTCTATAACATGGTCATTTCTCTAATCTCTATAACATGTCATTTCTCTAATCTCTATAACATGTCATTTCTCTAATCTCTATAACATGGCGATTTCTCTAATCTCTATAACATGGTCATTTCTCTAATCTCTATAATATGGCCATTTCTCTAATCTCTATAACATGGCCATTTCTCTAATCTCTACAACATGGCCATTTCTCTAATCTCTATAACATGGCCATTTCTCTAATCTCTATAACATGGTCATTTCTCTAATCTCTATAACATGGCCATTTCTCTAATCTCTACAAAATGCCATTTCTCTAATCTCTACAACATGGCCATTTCTCTAATCTCTACAACATGGTCATTTCTCTAATCTCTATAACATGGCCATTTCTCTAATCTCTATAACATGGTCATTTCTCTAATCTCTATAACATGGTCATTTCTCTAATCTCTATAACATGTCATTTCTCTAATCTCTATAACATGGCAATTTCTCTAATCTCTATACATGGTCATTTCTCTAATCTCTATAACATGGCCATTTCTCTAATCTCTACAACATGGCCATTTCTCTAATCTCTACAACATGGCCATTTCTCTAATCTCTACAACATGGCCATTTCTCTAATCTCTACAACATGGTCATTTCTCTAATCTCTATAACATGGCCATTTCTCTAATCTCTATAACAGTCTTGAATTCATTCCATTGCACTTCGAGTATTCTTCTTATACATTTGTCTTCCAAAGCGAACGCTTTTTTCACGTTTCATTTGTTGTTTTTCAGCTTTCAGATACATATGGTGTCTCCTTCTTTCCTTCCTTATTTGCCCATCAGCGTCAAGGGGAGATATCATTTGCGGTCTTCTGCTCTTCTGTTGGCCTCTGTTACTGTTATGTTCCCTAGTGTTTCTAATATTCCATCAATCCATTCTTTTTGAGGTCGGTACTTGGGTCTGGTATTCTCGCAATGTTTATTGAAGGTTCGTTGTCTTGTGTTTTGAACTCTCTGCCCCATCACGTGGACAAACCATATTATATGTTGTTTCCTTATGTATTTCTAAGTCGGGAATTGTCTCTAGCTTTTTTCTGAGTTCATCCTTTCTGATCTTATCTCACAGGCTGTTTCCTGTCATTCGTCTGACACATTTCATCACGGTAATGGTTATATTTCTTATTGTTCTCGCATCTAGAGCCCAGGTCTTGCATTGGCAGCACAACATTGGGATAAAGATTGTATTGTAAAGTGCCCGTTTTGCCTGTATAGTTAATTCCTTGCTGGACAATAGTAGTGCTTGCTGTCCGATGAATTGACAAGCTTTATCACATTTGGAGTCTTTTTCTATTGTTTGTGAATTGACGTTTGTTACTAGTCTTCCAAGATATTCTAATTCCTCTACTTGTATTAGTTATCTGTGGTTCGTCGATATGTTGATATTATGTTTCCCTTTTGCGATATTCATGCCGTTTGTTTTGTTAATGTTATATTCGTGTTATATTGTGTGCAACACAGCCATCAACAGATGCAGGATAAAATGAGCATACTTGATGAGAGATCACAACAGCTAGGACTGAAGATTAATAGAGATAAGAATAACATTATGAGAATTAATACAGTTGGCAATAATCAAATAAACTAGCAGAATTACCTCTATTAGATGTACAATCTTACATATATCTGGGCAGTAATATAGATAAAGAGGGAGGAACAGAAAAGGATACCAAATAAGGATATCAAAAGCAAGAGGAGCTTTCATTGCACTGGGAAACATATGGAAATCCAAAGAAATTAGGTTAAATACAAAATAAAAATTTTCAACTCAAATGTTAAGGCGGTCCTATTATATGGCTGTGAAACATGGAGAACACCAAAATTGACAATCACGAAGATACAGACTTTCATTAATGGGTGTTTACGCAGAATAAAAGGATGGAAATGGCAGGACAAAATCACTAACATAGAATTATGGAAATGTACCGGTCAAACACCACTGGATAAAGAGATACAGCGAAGACGATGGCGCTGGATAGGACACACACTACGGAAGCCATTTGAGAGTATTACACAACAGGCCCTTTTTTGGAATCCCCAGGGAAAAGACAAAGAGGAAGACCAAGGAATTCTTGGAGAAGACAGATAGAAGCAGAGATGAAGATGATGGGGAAGACATGGAATGATCGTAAAAAAATGGCAAGAGACAGAACGACTTGGAAAGTGTTTGTTGAAGACCTATGCTCCACTGGAGCTAAAAAGGTAAAAGAAGAAGAAGATATTGTGTGCCTGTGTTATTAAGTTTATATAAGTGGGTTTTGTTAGATCTTCTGTTTTTTTTTCCATGTATATGCGCCTGATCGTCTGCAAAAGGAAGCTCGTTAATTTACCCCACCCCTTGTAAGGATTGATTATATGTTTGAGTTGACTATTCTAAATGTAATTTTAATCCTTTAATTCTCTGTGATCATTCTCGCGGTGTTTGAATGTTGTTGCTCTAAATGTAATACTTTTCCCAATTCATTTGATAATTCATATGACTTTTTTGCATTGGAGTTTTATATTTTCATTGCGGGTATAGTTTTAATTATTATTTTAATATTTTGATACTCAAATCTATAGCTGCTCTTATTCCTCTAGGTGTTCTTAAATAATTGGTGGGTGGAGGGGGAGGGGAGGGGGGGGGAGATGCAGGCCAACCTGCAACTCTGATATTACTTGTTATCCATGTTTTATGTTTCTAGTTTCGGAATACTTGTGTCACTTATGTTCTGCTTTTCACATCATATTTTAAAATTAACGATATGCGATAAGTTCTGGATTCCATGCATTGTAGATATGTAAATATAAAATAATAGCAGATAGACGGACATTTAAACAAGTGTTTTTGGAATATTTGTGTCCAGACAAACACAACGCGGTAGAAAAAAAACGTTTAAATAATTATGCCTCTGTGTCATCTTGATATGAATAGTAATGATCCGCCCTTCTTAAGCGCATTATTAAATAATCTTATTGGAGTGTTCGAAGATTAGATTACATGACAATTGAGGTCTAGGGAATTACTGATTAAAGCAATTAGTTTTCTGATCTTTATCTCTTCTTATCCTTTATCTCTTTAAATCCAAACTGGAGGATCGAGCAGTTTATAAGAAAGTAAAGTAGAATTAATGAAATTACAAAGGGGATGGATCTGTCTATCTATTGACCTTTCGAGCCGTAACCGGCCCATAGGGCGTAGACCAAGATACACCTTCTCCTATATGAATTTTTGTTCTAGCAAAGGGATGGATCGCACTGGTTTAATATACGGTGCATCGCAAAAAGTTAAGACTGAGGAGAAGAAAGAGAGAAATTGAACTAAGTATTGTTTCATAGAAAGAAGCTGACAACTAGGTTTTTGTTTTATTGAAAAGTTGCGCAATTTTCGTTGTACTCGGCAGTTGCCAAGTCTGTCAGTTATTTACAGAGACTCAGTGGCGCAATTGTAGGGCTCTTGCTTGGGAACAAAGTGAGCTCAACTCCAGCTTGACGCATATTGGAAGATGATGCTCAACTAAACGTGAGAGCACCTGGCTTAATGAATTTTGGGAAGTATTAATGGCGAGAAAAAACACTTCATAATACCGTTGTCTAATACAGTGAAGTTTAATACTGTACTCCCAGGCGATATTAAATATTACACACTATTTTTCTTACATTAAAAATTAGTAAATTCTCATGCCTTGCTTTTTTCCCGAAGCACATTAATTTACCAATGTTAATAAAAAAATAATTGCAGCTTTAATTACACTTTTTGATGTCAGATACGATCTATTTTTATTCTGAAAAGGTTGAACGTATCGTGCCTCACCAGAAGGTAGAGGCACAACTAACGTGGAGCCATTAACTGAGAGGAGAAATGGAAAAAAAAATAGAAAAAAAATAGAAAAAATGACTGATGATATGATTCAATTATGAATGATATATGAACATTAATGACGTCATGTGCTCTTAAAATGTTTTACAGTTGACGTATATTTCTGCAACTTTCGAGATGATAAAATGCAATTACTACTGTCTAAAGTTTCTGTCCCTTTACTACTGTCTAAAGTTTCTGTCTCTTTACTACTGTCTAAAGTTTCTGTCTCTTCACTACTGTCTAAAGTTTCTGTCTCTTTACTACTGTCTAAAGTTTATGTCTCTTTACTACTGTATAAAGTTTATGTCTCTTTACTACTGTCTAAAGTTTCTGTCTCTTTACTACTGTCTAAAGATTCTGTCTCTTTACTACTGTCTAAAGTTTATGTCTCTTTACTACTGTCTAAAGTTTCTGTCTCTTTACTACTGTATAAAGATTCTGTCTCTTTACTACTGTCTAAAGTTTCTGTCTCTTTACTACTGTCTAAAGTTTCTGTCTCTTTACTACTGTCTAAAGTTTCTGTCTCTTTACTACTGTCTAAAGTTTCTGTCTCTTTACTACTGTCTAAAGTTTCTGTCTCTTTACTACTGTCTAAAGTTTCTGTCTCTTTGCTACGGTCTAAAGTTTCTGTCTCTTTACTACTGTCTAAAGGAAGGACAAACTTACACAGTCAAACTCCTGTGTGATACCAGTGCTAACATTTAGATGTGAAAGTTGGAAATCCATCAAGACTTAAAAAGGAAATTAAATGCCTTTGAAAGTAAATGTCTTCGTATGAACTCAAACATACGTTGGAAAGAATACATTTCAAATGAACAGATAAGAGACGATTCTAAAAAAATTGTGAATACGGAACGAGTGTTATAAGAAGTCGTTTGAAATACACCGATCATGTGCTCAGAATGAATGAAGAAAACCTTCACCGTCAGGTAAGTAAGTAAAGTAAAGTACACCCGTCACGACAAGTGGCGTATAGGGAAATATGGTGGTAGTGACCCTATATTTTACAAACCTTCAGCGCATGATTTTTGGTGTAATGTGGTCGGTGTTACGCCCGTGCTGCATTACTTTCCCAGAAAAAAAATCCGGTACCCATTTAAGGCTGGGTGTACCAGGAAGCCGTCGGTTGGGATCGACCCTACCCCTTGTCCTTTGTAGTCCAGTTCACTAACCACTGAGCTATCGCGGCACCTTCACCGTCAGGTATTCATGTGGAATTCATCTGGCAAATGAAAACAAGGCATACCCAGATAGTCGCTACGCAGAACAATTACTTTGGAAGGCTCAACCACGGGACTAAGAAACAACCAAAACTACAACTAGTGGCGAATCGTCAATCGTGGATAAATATGACCTCCTCCTTATGTGGAGTGTTCGGCTCGAGAGGAAAAGAGATTGAATTAAAATAAAGTTAAAGGGAGAAAACCGCCATAAAATAGATCTCTGAATCTGCAGATTATGGCTGCTGGGCATTCAAGCAAGCTCTCAACATGTATTAAAACACCTTACCACCGTCAATAGACAGCGAGAGAAAGTTTGGCCTTCAGAAACAAGTCTGTACGCGACACAATACAGGGAACTAGATATGATACAGCTGCACCACAGTGTCAGTGTTGTGGTTCCCTGCCAGTCTAGATAGATATCACAAATGTTGATGCTGAAGAGAAGGAAATAGATCAAAAACATTAGATAACCTAAACAATAACTTTAATTGAAATCGCATAAGTTAACTGTATTCTTAATCATCATCATCACGTGCCATACCGGTTGGCGTAGGTGATCATATCACTCCACAATCTTCTATCTACAGTGCATCGTATCAGTTCTGTTGTTGACTGTTTTCCATGCCATGACACCAAGCTATCCATATTTTCTCTCTTTGTCGCCCGCAATCTCTCTTTCTTTTTATTTTGCCAGTTGTAACCAAGTATTCCAACTTTCCTCTTCTTATGATATGCCCAAAAAATGTTGATTGCTTCTTTCTGATGTTTTTTAAGAGCTCCCTTTTTGCGTTGGCCTCTTTGAGAACTTCCTCATTGGTCTTTTAGCTGTCCAGGGAACTTTCAACATTCTTCTGAGAAATCCCATCTCTGTGGCCTCTAATCGTCTTTTCATTTGTTTGTCTACTGTCCATGATTCGCTTCCATAGCTCAGAATTGGTTCTATATAGCACCGATGAACCCTCTTTCTCATTTTTATTGACATAGATTTGTTGCATAAGATATTTTTCATTTTCTGAAATGCCATTTTGGCCTGAGCTATTCTGCTTTTTATTTCTGTAGTGCTTCTCCCAACTGATTTTATTATTGTGCCCAAGTATTTGAACCGTTGCACTTGTTTCAGATTTGTCTATTCTTAATTATATTAACAACCAACGGTATTCTTAATAGTGACGTAAAAAAAACTAGATATTTAATATCTTCATTTAGTTAGAATTATTACATTGATTACAAAATATTAATTTCCCGGAAGTTTATTTTGTGTGTGTCCTGTTTCCTGGAAAGTCACTGCGGAGGTTGGAGAGTGGCTTCCGAATGGTTGTAATTTGAACGAAACATGTCATGTGTTTATATTTCCATCTATACATCTTTCCATATATATATATATATATATATATATCTAATGAATGGCTAGGAGGTTCTAAACAGAATAACGTATCAGGCATCTTGAGGCCCACAGTGACGAGTTATACTCATATATGAACATTTAAGATTGTGTTCATTATTTTAGTTATAAATAAGAAATAATACTGATATGGTCAGGTAAATGGATACAATTACTCTCTTCATAAACAATATACGAAACACTTTCTTCAAAAGTTGTTGAAATTTGAAAGTGATTTGAATGTGCTCTCGTTGCCTGTTGCAAATTAAATGACCAAATCACCAAGTTGAAATCCACAATTCCTTATTGGTCTTGCAAATATGCGTCATTTAATGGATAGTATGAATACAATAACTAGGACAAAATAAATCAATGTGGACATTTTTTATTAATTGTTCATTTAGTTATACGTTTGTGAAATGTTAAAGCAACATGAATTTGCTGAGTCGAGTTCTTTGAAATTAAAAAAAAATAGACGCCCTCTTCATTGACAAAGCATTACGTCATACATTATAATCAGGAATAATCCAGTTGGTCAACACTCGTTTTATTAGAGGAAAACCAATATTATATTTTGGCAGTTACCTTAAACGCTATGTAAATAATAACAATGTATAATTTATTCACGTAATGATTCACAAATCTTTGTTTCGTCAATGACGTACATGCAAGATTAACGTAGCATTGTTTTGCTCACTGCAGGAGCTGAATGAATTTTAAGGAATTATTTTGAAAATTTTACGAAAGTTTTAAATTGAATTGTCTCTTTAATATTAAGCATTTGGTTTAATTACGGACAACGGCGTAATACCGACCTCATTACCCCAAAAATCATGTACCAAGCCTCTAAATTATGGTCACTAACACCATATTCCCTATACGCAAAATGGCGTGACGGGGCTCTGTACTTTTACTCATTTGGTTTAATTTATAATTTACTGGAACGTTAAATGTAGGAAGAATAATATATATCCTGTGCAGGCTGTATGGTGGTAGCTAAAGATTGTACACAACGAGTACTACGCAAGTTAGATAACATAATATTTTACATAGTTAAATCTTTATCGCACTATAACCGTTCAAACGATAGTTCAAAACAAATAATACATAAATCTGTCTCAAATAATGGATAACTCTTTGTCTTTTACATATATTTTCTCATTAAAAACCGTTTGTAAATTGTGCATGTTTTTATTACAGGGTTAATTTTTTTTATACATCCCACTAGAAAGCTGAAATCGCCCACTAAAGATAAACAACATCACGTTTGAAGAGCACTAATTGATACCATAATTATCACTTTCTTCCTTGAGGACTCACATATTTCTTCCCCCATACATTTGTGTCCTTTTATCACATATAATACAAGTTTTTAAAATAAATAATTTACATTTAAGTATTTCTGCCGTCAAATATTGATATCAGTTTCTGTTTTACTACTTTGTTTATTCCAAAATTAGATCTGCCTGTGGTAAATGATAATGGTGTGATAGTAAACCTTTACATAGAGCTTTATAACAGGAGGCAATCTGATCATTAGAGAACACCTGAGATTATCAGTTTTGGCCATTCAGCTTCTTGACACTCTGGGTAATGACTTCCCGATATCGTTCTCCTGCTGCATTCTCATTCTGAACGCCCGCGAAACATCTTGATTAAATCTGTGAGATTACACTACTGTGGCAGCAACTACAGTCTGTGCAGATCTTAATGGTAATTGCGAGGCAGCAAAAGTGGTTTCCACCTAGTGCTCTTCATCAATAACAAAGAGGTGCTCTTCATCAATAACAAAGAGGTGCTCTTCATCAACAACAGAGAGGTGAATGGTTCTCAAACGTCATTTGAGGCGTTTTGTAACGGTTGGAAAACGAAATCGCTGGTTCGAATCCCATAGAGTCCATTTTTGTCCAATATGGGGGGGGGGGGGAGTTGGGAGGGGCGGGGATGGGAGAATAAAAACTCAGAACCGGACACCTTGTGGCGACTGCTAAAGAGAAGTGACTCTTTATTCTACAGTCCTAGATTGTTCCCCCCTGCAAACCCCAGAAGTGGGATAATGCCGTAAAGATCATTTTGCTCAAGACTAATTTACTCCTTCAATTAATAAAACTTCATTCAGATTTTCATAATGGAAATTACATAAACTGTACTCTCCAGTCTTACCTGACGCCCCCACCCAGGTAGACCGCAGTAATGGGATAGATATATTTTTGCTTCTTATAATAGTTCTACCTGTTAAATCTACACTGTCTTGGACATCATCATTAGGTGGCATGTCCTGTACAAAACGTTGTTTTCACCACAGGCCGTCTGAAGGAATCTCTGTCTCTGGCCTGATCTCCCACATTTTCTGTTGTCATGTTCAATGTCTCTTTGATGTCTTGAAATAACCTTTATCTAGATCTTTCCCTGATGCAACATTTTGTTTCGAATAAATCGAATCTTGGACAGTAAACAGAAATACTCCGTCCACTTGTCTGCTCATGCAGTAAGACCCAAGCCAAGACACGAAATTTGTAGCACAGTCGACAAGTCGTTTCTATTTCCTTCCTTTTAACCGTGCAAAATTGTGCTAAGATTGTTTTCTGTTATCTAAGACTTTAAGAAAACATGTATAAATTCTATTTCTGTGGCTTGCATTAAACGTATTTTAATCGGGTATTTGGGTGTGTGGTGTGTCTGTGTGTGTGTGTGTGTGTGTTCGTATATGTATATACGTGTGAGTGGATGTGCGTATATGCGTGCTTGCACATGAATTGGTATGTGTGTATGTTTAGTTTAGTTGACAGATCATCGGACACGTTCGTAAGTGCTCCTATCTCCCCCCCCACCATCCAATCTATTTCTATTGCGTGTTTGTTTAATTTGGTGAACAGATAAATGGACACGTCCGTTCTGTAGCGTCTCCACCCCATATTATTATTTGTTTATGTATAGAGATCCAAACCCATATGAAAATAATACCCCCCGTCTTCGTAAATTTGAATAACTCTTGCCCTTTTGTGCACTCTCTACGGTCAATTAAACGTACTATTTTTTATTTGTTGAAGATTTTTGCCTTGAACCTGCATTGACCAATAGAATCAAAGAGCATCAAGGGAAGTAATTGTTGCACATACTACAGACGGAATGCTCAAAACAGCAATAGAGTCATTGAACACTATGTGATAGTTATATATAAATATAAAGATACATGGTTTGAATTTATTATCTGAGAGAACATACATAAATAATGATGTGTTCTCAACTCTGTATGGTCAAGAATCATCAGAATGGAAGCAAGAATATGTTCAGTCACAACGAGGCTTTGTTAGATCTAGGAAAAATCTAGGAAATTTCAATTTCTAGTTCTTTTTTCTTTTGTTTAGTATATCTTGGATATAGACAGAGCTTTTATAACAACACAATATTTTGAATAGGTCTGTACCGTTTCTACCATATTTTCCGCTCTCCCATCGTTTTATTAAAGATATTAATTTTGTCCGTTTTAAAAAAAAATAAAAATGCATTTTTTTCAAGCTTTATAAAACACACGCACACTCCTACAAACATAACTCTTAATCAATTATAAATCAATCACACAATTTAAAACATATAGTTTTGTATCAATATCACGGAGTCCAGTAATTAATATAATTAAGGATTATATGTAAATTGTGTCATTAAATGCGAGTTATTTTTAGAAGGCGTTGAAAGACCGACATTTATTACGTCACATGCCTTCAGTGGAGAAATATTCAATGTCCAATCATTCTAAAATGAAATCTGTACGCCCAAATTAAAATGTAATATGGGTTCTGTTACTAGAGAGTAATAGTAGACTGAATTAAAAAAGTAAAATGTAAAGTACCCCGTCACGCCAAGTGGCGTATAGGGAATATGGTGTTAGTGACCATAAATTTTACAGACCTTCAGCACATGATTTTTGGGGTAATGTGGTCGGTATTACGCCCATGCCGCTTTACTTTCCCAGAAAAAAATCCGGTATCTGTTAAAGACTGGGTGAACCGGAGCGGTCGGTTGGGATCGAACCCTACCTCTTGTCCTTTGTAGTCCAGTTCACTAACCACTGAGCTATCGCGGCTCCCTAGTAAACTGAATAATAACTAAAAATTCTGCAAATAAACAACTTGTATTGTTATTCAGATGGAAACAACCAACATTTTTCGGGCATATCATGAGAAGAGTAAAGTTGGAATACTTTGTTACAACTATCACAATAAAAGGAAAGAGAGATCGCGGACGACAAAGAGAGAAAATACTAGATAGCTTGTTCTCATGGCATGGAAAACGGTCAACAACTGATATGATACGATGCACTGTAGATAGAAGATTGTGGAAGGACATGATCGCCTGCGCCAACCGGTATGACACATAATGATGATGATGATACGTACTTGCCTCGGTAACCTAGTTGGGAAAACCACCCGACTGGGTTATCGAAGTTCGGACAACACGTGTTCGATTACCGCTAACAGCAGTGTGAGTTGAGCTCGTGGTTAGAAATAAACATACCCCCGCCGTCGACCCAGACCGTGGCATAAATGGCTAACAGGTTATTACTCTGTAAAGGTGAGAGTTGCCGCCTCGTAAGTTTCGATGCTTGAAGCGACAATATCCAGAAGTCTCCGAATAATTCTGGATAGGCGGCCGAGCACATATGGGTGAAAACTCGCGTGCTAAGACGTCGATTCAAGTCCCTAACTTTATCTTTATCTTACAGTCTAGAGTCACGCACCTTTCTCTCCAAGTGGACAAACCATTATCTGTTCCTTTCCATATCAACAAAAAAGACAAATTAAAGCACACAAAACATAAAATATGAAAGAGTACTTATCGTGATAATTGTCTGGCGGGCAGGAAATAATTGGGATCATAACATGTACATCTCATGAAGTGGCTATGTGTCAAAGGGTAATAATGTGAATAAGGTTCTATAATACTCCTTACTTTTTATTTTTGCTTTCTTTTTCGTGTGTTTTTCGAATTAAACACACGCCAATGTATTATCTAATTCCCATATGGCGATCTTTATGTATCACAAGGCAGAACGATTTTGGATATTAAAACCTGGCTTACATAAACACCACGAAATACTATTTCATTAAAGAAAAATATATCTTTTGATTATTTTTGTAGGCTATTTATTTATGATTTCATTGTTCAATTAACATTTTTTTGGGTTAGAATTGACTCGTATATCTTCCACTCATATCAGAGACACCGATTATACTTGTATATCTTCCACTCATATCATAGACGCCGATTATACTCGTATATCTTCCACTCATATCAGAGACACCGATTATACTCGTATATCTTCCACTCATATCATAGACACCAATTATACTCGTATATCTTCCACTCATATCAGAGACACCGATTATACTCGTATATCTTCCACTCATATCATAGACACCAATTATACTCATATATCTTCCACTCATATCAGAGACACCGATTATACTCGTATATCTTCCACTCATATCAGAGACACCGATTATACTCGTATATCTTCCACTCATATCATAGACACCAATTATACTCGTATATCTTCCACTCATATCAGAGACACCGATTATACTCGTATATCTTCCACTCATATCATAGACACCAATTATACTCATATATCTTACACTCATATCAGAGACACCGATTATACTCGTATATCTTCCATTCATATCATAGATATCGATTATACTCATATATCTTCCACTCAAGTCGAGCTCACCGATTATACTCATATAACTTCCACTCAAATCGTAGGCACCGATTATACTCGTGTATCTGCCACTCATATCATAGACACTATTATACTCGTATATCTCTCACTCAAGTCAGAGACACCGATTATACTCGTATATCTGCCACTCAAGTCGTAGGCACCGATTATACTCGTATATCTTCCACTCAAGTCAGAGACACCGATTATACTCGTATATCTTTCACTCAAGTCAGAGACACCGATTATGCTCGTGTTATCTTCCACTCAGGTCGTAGACACCTATTATACTCGTATATCTTCCACTCAAGTCAGAGACACCGATTATACTCGTGTTATCTTCCACTCAAGTCAGAGACACCGATTATACTCGTATATCTTTCACTCAAGTCAGAGACACCGATTATACTCGTGTTATATACACTCAAGTCAGGGACACCGATTATACTCGTTTTATCTTCCACTCAAGTCAGAGACACCGATTATACTCGTGTTATCTTCCACTCAAGTCATAGACACCGATTATACTCGTGTTATCTTCCACTCAAGTCAGAGATACCGATTATACTCGTATATCTTCCACTCAAGTCAGAGACACCGATTATACTCGTGTTATCTTCCACGCAAGTCAGAGGCACCGATTATACTCGTGTTATCTTCCACTCAAGTCAGAGATACCGATTATACTCGTGTTATCTTCCACTCAAGTCAGAGACACCGATTATACTCGTGTTATCTTCCACTCAAGTCAGAGACACCGTTTATAGACTTTCAAAAGCATTGACAACTTATGCATGTAGGATTAATTGTAATATTTTTATTTTCTATTCTCATACTAGATGTCGCTGCAGCGATTCCACTGAGCAATCATTATGTGAATACCTCCCAACGAGAAAAACGATCTCGACCTTACGCCTCTCAGCACAGACCCATCAGTGTACATAACAACAACTTTCAGAACTACAAACTATTAAGAGTTTAATTGCCAAGTCTATAACTCTATTTTGTGATCTCATCGTTTGTGTAAATATGCTCTGAACGTTCACCAAATACTCACCGATTAATTACACCATTTAATGTCCACCATCTTTGGAAATACTCATTTAAATGTATATTTTGTTATACATTTCTTTCAGATGTTACATTACAGCAAACCTATAGACATTAAATATATTATGAAGTAAATGAAAGAAACCATCCATATCTTGACGATGGCGTATAAGGGATAATGTGTTAGTAAAAATATTAAGAATAAATTGTAACAAATATTTTGGGTAAAGTAGTCAGCATTCGCAGGTCATAATATAAATAAATTAATGAATACTGATGATACAGTCTTAATTGCTAAGAGTGAAAATATGTTGCAACAATTGTTAGACATTATTGTGAAGGAAAACAAAAATAAAGGACTCAGCATTAATAGTAAATAGACAGAAGCAATGGTAGCAACAAAGAAAAGAACTTCATCACAATGCACAATAAAGAAAAGTGGAACAATTTTAAAGCAGGTAAATGAATTTAAGTATCTGGGAACAATGTCTTCCTCAGATGGTAAATGTACAATATAGGTGAGATGCAGAATGGTTCAGGCAAAAGCAGCTTTCTAAAAAAATACTGTGCGAGAGCATGATACTGTGCAAACCATTTTAGACAATAGATAGAGGAAGAATAGTTCTTAAATGTTATGTAGAGCCAATCTTAACATATTGATGTGAATCATGGACAATAGGACACCAGACACGAAAATCACTGGAGGCTGTAAAAATATGGTTTTACAGAAGAATGTTAAGAATACCATGGACAGCTAAGAAGAGTAATGAAAAGGTTCTGAAAAAAGTCAAAGCTAATTTCCAATATTAAGAAGTAGCAATCATCATTTTTTAGCCATGTAATGAGAAGGGTATAGCTACAATATATTGTGACAACTGGGAAAATTGAGGTACGAAGAGATAGATGGAAACAAAGAGAAACGATACCAGACAGCTTAAGAGAATGGCTTGGCATAAGGTCAACAACAGAAATAAAAATATCTGTCGAGATAACAAGTTGTGGAGAGACATGAACACCTACGACAGCAGGCATGGTACTTGATGATGATGAGTTAGCATTCACCAGTGAAGCTTTGCCATCAAATAATCAGGTCCCCAGGTAATACAGGATAATATACACGACCTCTCCTACTCGGTAGACGAGTGTAGTAACTATAGTTCTTCCACTTTGCTTAATGTTTAGCGTAATAGAGAAGAATTGGACGTCATCCACCAGTGAGATACAGGTTCGATTCTGGGTAGATCAACAATTTCTTTCTATTTTTTGTGAAAAAGGTGGAGGGGAGGGAGGGGTTAAATACAATTTCTTACCAGTGCATTTCACATGACGACAGCACACACACACACACACACAGACACACAAACACACACACACTCACTCACCCACACAAAATGCAACATTTATTTTCAGCCCGCATGCGTTTCTTCAGGGCAAAAACCCAATTAAGTGACATACTTCTGACTGATAATGTATTTTCCTTTTAAATATTACAGCTAAAATATATGTACACATTAAATAATATTTATACATATATTTTATAGTTTAAAAATGCATTTTATTGTATTATGTTATGACATATCAAATAAGGTGAGCATCAGATGGTAAAATACATCTATTTGCCTTTCCTTATTTCATGGCGTTTTTGTGTGTGTCAAACATTATAGTATTTATCTGAATAATTCTAGCTTTGCTTATTTTTCTTTAACGAATACCTCAAACCATCTACGATGATGATAAAGACTGCCTTGTAGAATCCCGTTTGAGAAGCGCTGAGGAGCATAATTAGAATGATGATACGTGTTGCTAACAGAAATTAATTCCTTCAGATTTGCTTTCTACTTTCAACGCCTGAGCATCAACTTATCGTTTAGATGATAACTATCGGTATATACATGAACCACTTGGGTTATGTGAGAAGAATGGCAAACATTCGCATTCCCACACAAATATTATACAGCGAACTTGAGGGCAATAGGAGACCAAAGATGAGACCAGTGCTTAGAAATAAGTAATGTCTGCAGGGCTTTCTTGAGGGTATTCTCTATCAGAGGAAGAACCTGAGAAAATCTAGCTGCAGATCGTAGCACATGGAGAACATAAATAAAAAATGGCACAGTAACTTTCGAGTCAGTTCTGATATCAAGTTCAGAAAGACAAAAGGCGCAGGGTGACAAGGCCAGGCGCCATGAATACATCTTGTTCATTCTGTGGCCGGATCTGTATATCCAATACTGCCAGATTTAGCTACGAGAGAAGCTGTCAGCAAAGCAGCATCCAGCAAAGGGAACTCATATTTTTACCAAACTACTGACTTATTATGATTGCTTGTTACCAACCATCGGTCAAGACGCCGAATGCCATATATATTGGCAAATATAACTTCAAACGTATTTTTAAAAATCTATAATAACACACACATACACGCTCATATAAACACACACACACACCACACACACATATTTATATATGTGCATATGTGCATATATGTATATATATATATGTATATATTAAAAAATAATCTTTTAAATTATGTTTGGAAATATGTGTTCTGCAATTTAAAAAAAAAAACTAGTCAGCAATAGGAAGCTAACATTAATTATTTCAATGTAGGTTTAAATTTTGACAATAATATAGAAATAGTAATACAAGTATGCGCACATTTATTTGTCATTCAAATGCAGCGAGATTTTAATTTAAAAAAGCGTATTGTTGCGAAATGTAAGTTGCAATGAAAAGAGAAGGTGACAGAGGAAATAAAAAACTTTGTGATAACTTTACATAAATGGAAACAAAATGACAGAGAAAATAGATCACATTGTGACAACTTTATATAAATGGAAACAAAATGACAGAGAAAATAGAGCACATTGTGACAACTTTATATAAATGGAAACAAAATGACAGAGAAAATAGAGCACATTGTGACAATTTTATATAAATGGACACAAAATGACAGAGAAAATAGAACACATTGTGACAACTTTATATAAATGGAAACAAAATGACAGAGAAAATAGAGCACATTGTGACAATTTTATATAAATGGACACAAAATGACAGAGAAAATAGAGCACATTGTGACAATTTTATATAAATGGACACAAAATGACAGAGAAAATAGAGCACATTGTGACAACTTTATATAAATGGAAACAAAATGACAGAGAAAATAGAGCACATTGTGACAATTTTATATAAATGGACACAAAATGACAGAGAAAATAGAACACATTGTGACAACACGCAAGTTTCTACGCAGTCGAACACGGAAGGTCATAGCATATTATGCACCCACTTTTTCTGACATTAATGAATGCGAAGAAATACGATAACTGTCAACAACGATACCCTGTAGTGAAACATCTGGCAGGAACGGACTGTGGAGCAGATAGCAATATTTTGAAGCGACTATACGTAGGAAGAGTCAGACGAGTCCTAGAGTATGGAGTCACAGCCTGGGCTATGGCTTCCAAATCTCACCTTAGCAAAATTAACAGAACACAGAACCAAGCTGCCAGTATCATCACTGGTGCTATGAAATCTACACCTATCAAGACTCTAGAAACAGTAACAGGTTTACAACCCTTAGTTGACAGACGGGTCACTTAAGTATTGCCTCAAGCGGAGAAATATAGAAGGCTCCTTAGTCACCCCATGCACCAAAGAATATCTGTTTTCGGAATTGTACGACTAAATAGGAGCAACTTCGCTGCAATCGCCAATGAACTAACTACTGGAGACCCAGTAATTTCTCAAACAATACCAAAACCCTTGGGCCCATCTGATATGTCTCCTCATGGGAAACATAAAATACAAGAACTTAAGGAAAATATAACAGGAGCCATGAAAAAAAGCACCCAATCAGACGCAGAAAGAAAACACGTAGCAGAGAAACACATACACGATAACTACCCACAGGATTCTTGGTCCCACATATACACAGATGGCTCTGCTACAAATGCCACCAGAAATGGGGGGGGGGGGAGGTGTGTTCTTGACGCTGAATAACCAGGACGAGATCATCAAGTTAATAGCTACTGGGAAATTCTCAAACAACTTTAAAGCAGAAGCTATGGCCCTCAGAGATACTGCAACACTGGGTACTCAACACAAATATAACATGCACAATATACTGGTGATTCTGACTGATGCACTGTCAGTATTATCAGCTCTTAAAAGCCCCAAGAACAATGAACTAGATGACTTGAGAAAAGCCCTGTACCAACTATGCAATAACTTCCAGAGAGTAGTCATTCAGTGGATACCATCACACTGTAATATACACGGGAACAACGCGCAGACGAATTAGCTAAAGAGTGAGGGAGATTACCACAAAAGAACCATCCGCTCAACTATGATGAAGCCAAAACCATTCTCAAAGGTTAGTACCATGAAAAATAGAAACGAGAACACCCCCCCCCCCCCAAAGCATAACGAGAGTGACGGATACCACCAACTATCAATGAGGGATCAAGTCATCATACTTCGCCTACGCACTGGCCACAATAGAATGAGAAATCACATGTTCACCAAATTCAAAATGGGTACAACCAGCCTATGCCACTGTACACTGGACAATATGACTACAAAACATGTTCTACAGGATTGACCCCAGTACACTGACCTGAGAAGAGCAATGTGGTCCACACCAATCTCCCTGGAAGATAAACTATATGGGACAATCGAATCACTTAAACAGACGGCTAACTTCATGAGAGATTCTGGAATCCTACTCTGATTGAGTACCAAAACTTAAAATATTATTAAAGCAATAATACAAGAGATATGAATTTTTGAAGAGATAGATACTCATTAATACCAGTCGGCTGTTACCTATGTTTATTTACATGCAGGAGTACGGGTAAATGAAAGAGAGTACAGGCTGGCTAGCTGTGCTGTCGTTGAAGACGGTCAACCAATGGATCATACGATTGTCTTTAATGCAGACCGTAATGCGGCGGTGGCACAGACTTCCATAACCATGAGTCCAGATAATTTTCTTAACATGAAATAGATGGGTACAGCTGGAGACGAAATACTAAGTGGGCGCATAATAGGACTTATCAACCATCGTAGAGCTGGAGTTGTCAGCGCTGGACGCTGCGTAACATGTGGAGCTAGGAATCTGAATATCTATGGACATGTTCGGAGTGCAAAAATGATAACCCACAAATAACTCTATAACCGGCACTACACATGATGTTGTTGATAAGTGTTATCAGTACTCGTTCATTCTATCACACTTTTTCAGGCCAAGTTCGAGAGTAATTATTGCCAATGTTTGTCTTATAGTTCTGTTGGTTGATAATGGTTTAATTACTTATAACCATCCTCTTCACCATTCTTATATTCATACAGAAACTGCTCTCTCGCTCTGTCAGTTCATGCCAGATTTCACTCAGTGCAATTATAATTTCTATTTTAAAATGCCGCGATTGGACGAGAACGGACTAGTTAGTACTTGGTTCACAGATACAGATAATGAGCTAAAACATATTTAACGAAATACGTAATAGAGTTATTAATTGCGCAGCGAATTCTATGCCCGCCTATTTTCTAATAATCTACAAGGTGTTTAACTATCTCCATAAATAGAATATTCACAATATAAACAAAATAGTATGATGTTCTGTCATGTTAACAAAGACGACCCATATTGGTGGTTGTAATAGTGTGAAGATGGCACCAACAAAAATGGATGCATTTTTTTCGTTAATGAAAAGTTCATTGTCATTAGAGTTATCAGAACAGTTCTGGCAAACCCATAGGTGTTGAGAAGCTTTCAGAATTAACGAATGGTGGAATACTCCCAAACAGCAACAGAGGTGAATGCGGTCAACTACCCACAGCAAATTACATGCGTCAGGATCGGCTGCTGATCAAGACACTTCTCCACCTCCCAGTGGTGCTCCTGTAAGTAGACTATCCAGTCAGGAAAGGCAGTCAGGTACTAACATTGATGGCTGCTGTTGAGCACAAAAGTGCAGATATATAACACTACAGTTATGTTGCAAGTTACAATACATCTAGAATCTAACTTTAAGGGGAATGACGAAGAGAACTGTTCGTTCTTTTAGTAGATTGTCGGGTGAATACCAGAAGTAAAGAGAAGAATGGTGTGCACACTGGTGGTTCGATTACCTTGCTGGTTCTGTACTCACATATCTTGAACTAACTGGTTGTTCTTCCTTCTTCTTCGATATTTATATTCCAAATTCCAGCAGTTTCTAGCTTGCATCCTCACTAGCAGCCGTGACAATCTTCAACGGCCCTTGATCCCTTTCACATCACCCTGATGCTTGTCTATTATGGCCAGGAAATATACACCTAAGACTAACGTTTTAGCCATTATTATTACTTTAGATGTAATGAGAAGAGAACAGCTGGCATATATTGTAACAACTGGGAAAATTGACGGACGAAGATATAGAGGGAAGCAAAGAGAAAAGATATCAGACAGCTTAAGAGAATGGCTTAGCAGAAGGTCAACAACAGAAATGATAAATAACTGTCGTGATCAAAAGTTGTGGACAGACATGATCACCTACGCCAGCAGGCCCGGTACGTGATGATGATGATGGTTACTTTAGACTTTAGGAATGACTTCACTGCGGGTGGGGCATTCCCACAACTGCTAAATATCCGTTTCAGTAACCAGTAAAATGTTCATTATTGCTCGTTCATACTGTTCTATTGAACGTTTTGTGTTCTGTGAAACTGGAGCTTTTTTTTGTTAATAAACAGGCAGTTCACACATTTCATCCGAGTGTAGAGCCGAGACTTGGTACCGTTCCACTAAACTTCACAGCCAGTCGCCTACAGCACTATTTCAACGCACGGGCGCTAAAGACCACATTGACTCAGTGGTCAAGTCAATGCGACCGGACTACAGCTGTTTCCACAAACGAAAATTCAAACCAGAAAGAATCACACTGCAGCAAAAATGCATTCAGTCATGACCTCGATTCGACTAAGCGATCATCTTGCCCAGCGCACCAATCGGAAAGCATTATTATATATTGCATTTTTATTGCTACAGGCCCCAGACTGGCCTGTATAGTATATTTAAAGTAGTCTTTTGAGACTTGAAATTTCTTGTTCTTCTTTCCTTTCTCATTTGTCTTTCTGTTTATAAGGGAGATGCAGTTTTGCAGTCTTTTTCTCTTCTGTTTGTATCTCCTACTGTCATGTTTCCAAGTGTTTCTAACATTCCATCAATTCATCAATTTCCGTGGTCGGCACTCGCGTCACATACCGCAAACTGAAGGCACATTATGTTTTAACCATTCTGTCTTATCGCTTTAATCTTTGATATCACAAATTCATTATTGTCAAAGACCATGATTTCTGGGATTTAAAATTATAATTCATTTACCGGATTCAGTTGTTTACATGAGATATAGTAAAAAAATAATAATAAAGCACCGCCGTCACGTCAAGTGGCGTATAGGGTTGATGGTGTTAGTGGCCATACATTTTATAGACCTTCAGCACATGCTTTTTGGGTAATGTGGTCGGTATTACGCCCATGACGCTATACTTTCCCAGAAAAAAATCTGGTACTCATTAAAGGTTGGGTGAACCAGAAGCCGTCGGTTGGGATCGAACCCTACCTCTTGTCCTTTGTAGTGCAGTTTACTATCCACTGAGCTATCGCGTCTCCCTTACATGAGGCATATTTGAGAGTAAAATGAAGGAAATAACTCAGACATGAACACATTGTGACGACTGCGCTGGGAATGCAGCCTTTAATTTCCAGGCCTCTATAGAAATCAGTGGCGCAAACACTAAATAGTTTCCATGCTATTATTTGTAAACACTGTGGAAGTGAGAGACTCAACTTCCACTCTCATACTATACATTGTCGCATTACATTGACTAATTTGCTCTGTAATGATTCTGCTAGAGTACAATACTAACAATATATAAGCATTTATGAGGCAACCGGTATAATCGTAGACGATCGGTTAATTGGTAGAGCTACATAGTTTTAGATTTGTCGACGATTTCTGATTAATTATACTGTAGATGATATAGCCGACTTCGCTAATTACACATTTGAAAATGCAATTATCTTTCCATTATTTGCTTTGGGATAAATGGATTTTCTTTAATTTGTACACCATTGTACGTACTATTTCATTTCTATAAAAACATGTCATCTTATTTGCTAGAGATTCCAGCCATATAATTTTATCCATGTAGCTTTTATTTACGTTAAAGTAAGTTTCCTATTTTTTATTTTCCTATCGTCGTATTTAGATTATTTTTAGTGCATGTAACGTTTTATCACGCTTTGTATCCGAGTCTGAATATTGTGATAATGTTGTTTGCAATGAATCGCTGCAGAAGGATAAGGGAGCTGCGTTAGCTCAGTGGTTAGTGAACTGGACTACAAAGGACAAGAGGTAGAGTTCGAACCCCACCGACGGCTTCAATTTCACCCAGCCTTAATGGGTACCGAATTTTTCTGGGAAAGTAAAGAGGCACGGGCGTAATACCGACCCCATTACCCAAAAATCATGTGCAGAAGGTCTTTAAAACATATGGTCACTAACACCATATTCCCTATACACCACTTGACGTGACGTGGACACCTTTACTTACTTTTACTGCAGAAGGATACAGACTTGTTTGGGTGGTTTATTCTCAGTTGTTACTGAGGAAGATACAAAACAGATAACTACAATACGAGTGGAAAGTGAAACATATTTAGGAAGTGGTTTATTATTCTTGGCGTATTTTTCTACTTCTTCGTCTCCTTCTTCATAATCATTATCATAATCATTATTATGTGCCATACCGGTTGGCGTAGACGATCATGTCCTTTTATACACTTAAGCCCACCGTGCATCATATCAATTCTGCTATGGACTCTTTTCCGTGCCATGACAACAAGAGATCTAGTAAGTTCTCTCTTTGTCGTCCGCAATCCTTTATTTTGCCAGTTGTAACCAAGTATTCCAACTTTCCTCATCTCATGATGTGCCCGAAAAATGTTGATTGTTTTTCCTTATGTTTCTTAGGAGCTACCTTATTGTGTTGGCCTCTTTGAGAATTTCCTCGTTGGTCTTTTTTAGATGTCCAGGAACTATCAACATTCTTCTGAGAAATCTCATCTCTGTGGCCTCTAATCGTCTTTTCATTTGTTTGTGTACTGTCTATGATTCGCTTCCATAGGTCAGAATTGGCTCTATATAGCACCGATGAACTCTCTTTCGCACTTCCTTGACCAAGATTTGTTCTACAAATCGTTTTCCATTTCTGAAATGTTATTTTGGCCTGAGCTATTCTACTTTTTATTTATGTGGTACATCTACCATCTGATGTTATTATTGTGCAGAAGTATTTGTCGAGTTGTACTTGTTTCAGATTTGTCCTGTTTATTTTCATGATGCATGATGGTGATGATTGTTTCTTCAATATGATCATTACTTCTGTTTTCTTACTATTCAGACTGAGACCTTTCTCTCCTTCAGTTTTACCATTAACTGAGTATGGATGATCTGTGTAACTATGTTACGGTAAGTCCAAAATATATGCGCCTTTAATCCCGGCACATTCGTCTTCGGCATGAGTATATTATTAATAGATTTACAATTGTCCCAATGCAACGGTCACTATGACCGTTCTTTTTCGATTTGCATCATTTACCATTGGTTCTTTAAAAATTACAGAGGATCTCTCAATTTTTTTTCTTCGCCGCAGTCTGAGAGGATTACACATAAGAACTGACTATTCAGATACCAGGTGAAGTAAAGCTATTAAGAAATCAGCATTTCAACAAATAAAATTCCACTGCATGTTTTGACCCAGAGATCTTCCGGTTCCAAGATGTTGAAATAGAGTTTGTATTTTATCGACCGTGACAAGATTTGCGTATAGAGACTGGTTAATTTCAGCTGCAATTGTAAATATCTGCATAGAAGTCAATCGGATGTTCTACTTCAAGGATACCAGCCAGTGCTACAGAGTCCGTGCGTCTGGCCTGTTATCCTTTTTGCAAATCAGGTGGTGTGAATGCGACCTTTCCCGACTTGAAGTCAATATGCGTTTTACACCAAGACGTTCAAAGATGTCCAATAACCTTCATTGGATTTGCTCGGCGCCAATTACTTTCAGCTCCGAACACTTCTGCCGAGCACACATGGGTAAAAACTCGCGCTAAAACGTCGATTCAAGTCTCGTACTTTACCTTTACCTTTACCTTTACTTTTAGTTCTTGAGCATTCTAACTCGGAACTTTGTGTTTAATGTGGATAGTGTCTTTGTTATACCTGATGAAGGCTTCTGCCGAAACTTTGTAGCTTGTCTTGTCTTTCTGTTAGTTTAGCGCTCAATACCATGTTGTATTTATTTTTGTTTTGTTTTCTGCAGCTATACACACGGCCTCGCATTTAATTTCATATTTATTATATTTGATATTTAGGGAGCCGCGATAGCTCAGTGGTTAGTGAACTGGACTACAAAGGACAAGAGATAGGATTCGATCCCAACCGACGGCTTTCGGGTTCACCCAGCCTTAAATGGGTACCGGATTTTTTTGGGAAAGTAAAACGGCACGGGCGTAGTATCGACCACATTACCCCAAAAGTCATGTGCTGAAGGTCTGTAAAATTTATGGTCACTAACACCATATTCCCTATACGCCAGTTGGCATGACGGGGCTCTTTACTACTATATTTAATATTTGCGCTTATTTCCAGACTTTGAATACAACATTGAATTGATGACAACACTTGTGGGCAGGGATGTCACGACCCTTTCAGACTTTCCCTCCCTCCTTCATATTTGTGTATAGTGTCAGGTATCTAAGTCACTAAAACACCGACTGAGAAAAGTTGAATTCTGACAATCGTACTCACATTATTACTAACCTTTTCACAGTTTCCATATTAAAATCGTTTATCTCTCTCATGTTAATCTATTTCTTTTATCATTTGCTGTTACATTTTTATCTTAATAATTTTTCTGCCTATATCGCTACGTTCACGTCTGTGTTTGTCATTATGTCATGTTTCGTTTCTGCTTCATTTGCCTACATGCGTACTTAAACTACCATGTCAAATGTCCTTTCTTTTTTTTTGTTTGCATTCTTTTGGGTTCATTTTCTAATAGAATTCTAAATTTAGCTCTAAACATTCACAGTTTTTACAACTCATTATAATCATTATATTGTTTTCTTTCTATTTAATATTTCACTTCAGAACATAACATCTTTTCGCTTCTTACACCATTTATGTTTGTGCTTCACATTTGTCTTCGTATGTAGTCTTTTTATTTCATGTTTTAATACTAAATTATCTTCTCTCTCTTCTTCATGATAAATTACTCATTTTCCTGTGTTAGTTATTTTCTTCTTAAACCTGGTTGTTAATTTCTCCAAGAAAATATCATTTTATGCAGAGTTCCATTAATTATTTCCAATGTTATGCTTGTATATATTATATTCACATATATCATAAAGCCACGTAAAGAAATACAGATTGTATTCTTAGCTTGGGGTATAGGAATTATTTCGCGCCGTGAGGTGATTTTGTTGACTATTGAAGGCGCGTATAGATAGTTGATTAGCTGGTGTTTTCGCGGATTGGTCGAACTATTTTTTATCTTGTCTTACATGTATTTGTTACAGTGTACATTATGAGTGAGAGTAAGATGTAATGTGCGGATAAGTTGCAGTTTAAGAACAGACGAGAGTCAGTGCTGATATATAAAATACCCCCAGGGAGCTAGCAGAGTTAACGATTCATGTATGTGAATGGCGACAATGCCCAGACTGAATATAAAAACAGCAGGTTCAGAATAGGAGAGGCCAAGGGAGCTATACGCGATTCGAAAGATGAACAATAAACCAACGCAGTCGGTGCCTTCAGTTGTGATCATCTGTTGATGTTATCACCCCATTTTTGTCTCGGTCTGCTGCTACCTCGTTGCCCCAGACGTTGCAATCCAAGATGACATTTAGTAGTGTATTGTCTTTCTCAACATGTCTCCAAAATTGCAGTTGTTTTGTTAGGTAGAACTTTCTTTAGTTTCCAACTGATTCAAAACTAACACCGTTTCTCTTCTTTTCCTTCAATCAAATTATCCCCGTTTTTCTACAAATCCACATTTAAAAGGCTTATATTTTCTGTTATGTTTTCTTATTAAATGACCATGTTTTTTTTCGCACCATATAGGAATATTGAGTAGATATAACAAATCTCTAGAAAGCCCACAACATAATTAATAAATTATAATAATAGAAAGTTGTGGCGTCACATGATCGCCTGCCCAGCAGATATAGCTGATTTATTGATAATGACTGGATGTGTTTTTTGTAAGGAACATTACTATAATTTAACATAGTCATTTTGTTCACGTGTCTCCATTAAGTCGTTGTCAACAACATAAACGACGATGTGTATGTTGTGTTCGTCTATTGAGTATACTATCCTTTAATAATCCGGATACATATTCTGTTGATGTCAATGTTTATGCAGAACAAAGAAAACGATCATGTTCAAAACCTAAACTTGTCTTGCCTTGTACATGATCATGATTACCTGCTTGTTTTCGATTCGTATGACTGCATTTAGTTGACTGGCATAAACGATTTGTTTCATGTTTCCTAAATCTCTGCTGTCAAAATTTATTGTTTCTTGCTACAGGTATGTGCACTTTAGGGCTAATTATTGTTCACACTCACATATATATATACACACACACAACATTTAGCCACTCACACAGCATACACATACAAAGAAGAAGCAAACATACATACACTGGGTGATATGTTGGCCTAGTGAATTAGACTTTCTGCCTTCTAGTTAACGAGGGTTTGGATGTTATCCACGGTAGATTCTAACAAATACTTTTGAATTAATCAAGATGAAATGGTAAACTATGACCTACACATTCAGTGTTGACTGTATTGATTATTATTCTCAAACCCCAGAGATCGTTCTGCCGTCTCCTACCGCCAACGAAAACTTTGTTGAAATGAAATAAATGCCATAATAATTATTTTATTTTCAATTAGTCTACAGTTATGGTCGTTGTTAACTTTCCTGCTAACACTGCACAGGAAGAATCCCTTCATTGGTGGTTTAGTTTGATGGTGCGCTGACTGGCGTAAACGATTATTTAAAAGCTATTCTAACAATGCTCACGTAGAACCAACTAATTTAGAGTTTGATTTGCTCCACTCATACTGCACAAGTAAAGCTACTTTACTCATCTAATTAGCTTTCCTAACTAGATATATGTAATCTGAGTGGAGACTCCAACTCGTTAGCTGTTAGTCGTCGAATTATCCTCATCGCAAATCGAACAACTCTCATAGAACTACTCTCACATCGAACAATTATCATAGAACTACTCTCACATCGAACAACTCTCATAGAACTACTTTCGCATCGAACAAATATCATAGAACTACTTTCGCATCGAACAAATATCATAGAACTACTCTCACATCGAACAACTCGCATAGAACTACTTTCGCATCGAACAAATATCATAGAACTACTTTCGCATCGAACAACTCTCATAGAACTACTCTCAGTTCGAACAACTCTCATATCGAACAACTCTCCACATCGAACAACTCTCATAGAACTACTCTTACATCGAACAACTCTCATAGCACTACTCTCACATCGAACAACTCTCAAAGAACAACTCTATACATAGAACAATTCTTCACATAGAACAACTCTACACATAGAGCAACTCTCCACATAGAACAACTCTCCATAAGTTTTTAGATAACAACCACAGCAACACCGGTAGTGTTGGTTCACAAGTCTTCACCCCCCCCCCAACCAAAAAAAATAAATAAATAATAAACTAATATATAAATAAAAACGCCGGTGTCCTCGTAAGCTCTAATTGGATGGGCGTAGAGTCTAAGGTTTTACATTTTCTTTCCTGCAATTTCTGACAAGTAAGAAACAGAAGTAATGGTCATATCAATGAAACAACCATCACTATCATCTAACATGCAATAAGCGAGACAAATTTGAAATATGTGCAAATCCTTACATATTTGAGCACAATAATAATATCCGACAGAATATGTGCCGCAGAAATTGTAAAAAAATTAAACAGAATAGGGCAGGCCAAAGTTGTAAGTAAAGTAAAGTACCCCCTTCACGCCAAGTGGCGTATAGGGAATATGGTGTTAGTGACCCTATATTTTACAGACCTTCAGCACATGATTTTTGGGGTAATGTGGTCGGTATTACGCCCGTGCTGCTTTACTTTCCCAGAAAAAAATCCGGTACCTATTTAAGGCTGGATGAACCCGGAAGCCGTCGGTTGGGATCGAACCCTACCCCTTGTCCTTTGTAGTCCAGTTCACTAACCACTGAGCTATCACGGCTTCAAGTTCACATATAGCAAAGTAAAGTACCCCTGTCACGCCAAGTGGCGTATAGGGAATATGGTGTTAGTGACCATACATTTTACAGACTTTCAGCACATGATTTTTGGGGTAATGTGGTCGGTATTACGCCCGTGCCGATTTACCTTCCCAGAAAGGTAACCCGGCGCCCATTTAGGCTGGGTGAACCCGGAAGCCGTCGGTTGGAATCGAACCCTACCTAGTTCACATATACCTATATGTTAATAGTTAATATTTAACGACGTTATTGTTAGAGTCACACTTTCACCATAGCTGTGTTTATGTGTACATACCAGAAAGGTAATGTCACACAACCGAAAACAGATGTACTTTGGAGACTACATCATGTTTTCAATCATGTGAAACGAAAGGAAGTTGCAAAAATGCTATCAGCAAAATATCGACAGCAAAGACTTTGCAGCTTATAAATAACATGTACTGGCAACAAGCAGCAGTTGTAAGAATTGGCAACCAAATGGGTAATTTTGAGCAGATAAAACTGAGAGAAAGGTAAGAGTGTTTGTGTATATTTATCGTTTCTTTTCGACTTTCGTTAACGTTTATAACCCTCTGTACGTATAATGTAGTTGCTCTTTTCTCGAGCTCTCTATCCGGGACACATTAAACCCTCTTCATTTTATTTGATCGCTTTCTTCATGAAGTGCTACTTCAGATATTCTTTCTATTACTTTTTAAAGGGGTAGTGAGGTAATAAGGACAATGAAGTGTAAAGGCAATGTAGTTATTAGTAGTCACTAAATTGACAGTTCTTGTCTCCTTGGACTGACATGCAAAAGAAAAGCAAATAATATATTCGTGAGAATAGCCATAAAATCAAAATGAAGTGCCTTAATTAAGTGGTCAGTAAACCGGAACTGGGTAGGACCCTTATAAAAATATTCGTTTCAAATAAACAAGAGAATCCCATCACATAGCGATTGTGGCTTACAGAGAATATGATATAAGGGGTTATATCTTGATTAGTTATCTGAACATTTAACAGCTCCAACCGCTTTTCATTTCCAGTAAAATGTGTCAGCATCTATTTTAGTCTCTCTCGTTTATTAAGGAATGAATTGCTCTCTTCGTCGTTCGCTCTTTAAAAGGTGTTAAGAGGGCGTGGATACGCTGTTTTGTGATTTGCAGAAAAATTGTTATATTTGCATCTTTCAGCCCGACATATCCGACTTAAACATGATATTTTTGAGAACCAAAGCACAGGACTTCGACAAACACAGATCTTCGTCACTTCTTCGGATGATGGAAATGGCAGTTAAGTTGGGCACAGCCAGAAATGAGAAACTTAGTGGCCGTGTAAGAAGACTTATCAACCAACATAGAACTGGAGTTGTCAGTCGCTGGACACTGAGGAACTTGCTGAGGAAGGGATCTGAGCACCTATGCACATGTTCGGAGTGCAATGATGATGACCCGCAAATAACTCAATAACTCAATTTTTGAGAACCGGGTTTTGTTCATTTCTCAAACCTTGTTCACTTGACCAGACTATATTAGGTAGTTCTGGTTCACTAACACAAATAGTCAGCTATGTGTTGCTGTCCGCTTTCAGCTGTGACAGGCACCTTTGTCCCTGGTCCCCATTTGAAGCGGACGAACCCAGAAGCCAATCGATCGTTTGGGAGGAAATGATGAGTTAACCAGATCTCTTTTTGTCCACCCACTAGACCAGTTAATGTCCCCGAGGACGCACCAAGAACAAATCAACTACTCTTGACAAGGAAGCAGGAATCTTAGAGGAAATATAGACACAAAGACAATGTTGAAGTCAAATATGTTACACTTCACTCCTACTTTGGGAGCCGTCTCAATATCGACACTGAATGTTGCCATTTTACTCTGTCTCTTGTCTTGATATTGCACGTTGTCATCGGTCAACCTGCCTATCTTTTGATGTTTTCAGTCCTCTGTAATCTTTGCTCAGCCTCTGTTTAGTCTAATTTGTATCTTCAATTTGAAGATAACCTTTAGGAAGGTAATGTGTGTCTCCACTTGTCCCCGTCAATTTAAGAATTCTGTTATGTAATTATTCTCTTTATTTTCAGCTGATTCAAAACTTCCAAGTTTGTCTTTTCTTTCCTTCCACCCAATTCTCTCCATTTTTCTATAGATTTCAAAGACTTCGTTTTTCTGTTGCACTGAAATACGCAAAAGCAGTAGCACTCTGTAAACTATAACACAACAGGGTATTTCAAATGAACCCGCACTCAAGCTGTTTTTATGCCCCATCTTAAACAAATGAATGAAATCTAATGAGTGTTTCGAGAAACGATATAAACACACCTCACCACGACAGGTACTGGAATATTTCCCCTAGTGGGTATCATTAGTGATGATGCCTAAAACATTGATGGTGCAAGATACACTATATAGACGAGTTGTAAACAACAAGCAGCGTCATGTTGATATTTGACTGATAGACAACCACTTTCAGAACTTGCTTTGATGTGATGTCATCAACATAACAGCAGGTATTTGCCCTCAAATTCTTCTCATTTTAATTCGTCGCTCAATCTTTACAACAGTCTAACATAATACTGTGTTAGTTCTGGTGCGAGTCTACATACATCTGTATATTAAAATACGTAGACTTAGTATATTTCCTTGTCTACTGTTTGAGAAGGATAATTTCCTGATGCTCTACCAACTCCACCCCACCACCGTAAGTTAATATTCTTCCTCTATTATTTGTGTTGCTATGATTACCTTTTCGTGTCACAATTATAGCCCATGTTCTACTTTTTAATCACATTTTATGTTCTCGCTTGTCACATTTTCTTTTTAACTTCGTCTTTCATGTGAAAATTTACATGACACCCTCTCTCTAGTATTTTTCCCCATGGTCTCTCTCCCTATTTCTTGTCCTTCATAATCTTGTCAGCCTTTCTACATGCTATTTCAGACTCACTTCTTTATTATTTAATAGATTTTTCCAGGCATAAACTCCTCATTTTGACCATGTTTTACTCAGATCTTTCTAACAGTTCACTTCAGAGAGAAGACATGAACTCCTTACATAGAACAACGAAACAAAAACTAAACTTGCAAAAACATTAACTTATTTCTTTGACACCTCAAACTCTTCAGCATTCAACACTAACAAGTGTTCCCCAATCGTATAACCTCGCTCGGCTAAGACCAGATATTACTGTTTTTACCCCTCTTCATTTTTCCTTCTTTTGGCTTAAAATCAGTGATTTTCAACTTTTGGCACTCCAATTCACGTCGAGAACAATATGACGCTAAATTTACACTGCGATGTATTAAACAATGTATATTTGAAACAGCCTACCGAAAAAGACGTTCAACTTGTCAAAAGCTTATCTAATATAACATCACTCATCGTGGCATTTTTCGATTAACTCTCTTATCCACGATGGCTTGACGACTCCTTGTCCGTCTGTTAGTTTCTATGTTAGTAGTTAATTGTGTGGATCGTTTTATCTGGACTTGCCTTGACTCTCCGCCAGACTATTTAATTTGATACATATTTACATGTATGTATACACATATCACGACGACTAATTGTGTATTATATGTTAGGAATTGGAGTAAAAAACGATGTCCTAACATCACAAGCGCTATACATCTTAAAACATTTGACGATCATCATTTTCAGGAGAATGTGAACTTCAGGTCAATACGGTGGATAGGCGGCAGGAACCAATGAAGGCTATGTATGAAACGTGTTCCTTGTTGCAGTTTCCTCATATTCCAAGTCCGGCTTGTTGCATGAGCTACTGAGTCAAGTGTTGTGTGCACACCGTGAGCTGTGTGTCTCATTCGTTTTGAGCATGCTTCGATATTCCCTTTGTTTACGATGAATGATGATGTTGTATAACAAGGAACTGTGTTCACTTTCTGTCCGGTTTCGCCTTATGTCTTTTGGCGTGTGCTGAGACTGCTGTGATGGGGACTACAGTTACCTTTCTTTGTTTGGGAGATAAGTTAGTTATTCGGATGATTCCACTGACACGGGCGGTTGACCAATTATTGATTTTAATTCGTTTGCAGTGATACTGGGGCCTTCCATAATCATAACCATACACATATCAACATCATCATCAGTGGGATCAAACTTTTGCTGCTAACCGTTACACTCATCACAGTTCCTCGAAATAAATCTCTGTCTGTAGCCAGATCTGCTACTTCTTCTGTTGTCATGTTCAAGGTCTTCGTCTAAGACTTCGAAGACTAAGATGGCTGGGGCACGTCCAGCTATTAGAAGAAAAGCACATTCCCAGGAAAATACTATATGGTGAACTACTATATGGTGAACTAACACACGGAAAAAAACAAATCTGTAGACCCAAACTCCGATGTAGAGATATATGTAAATCATCTCTGTATGAATTGTCTATATGTGAAAATGACTGGGGACATCTGACAAGTGGTCGCACAGCATGTATAAGGAATAGTATAACATCATTTGAGACTGTGCTAAGGAAAAACAGAAGAGAAAAGACTAATGAACAAGGATGGAAACCCATGTCGACCAATGGGCCTGACTTGTTCATTCTGTGACCGCGTGTGTTCGTCAAACATTGGTAGAATTAGCCACGAGAGAAGCTGTTCGACAAAAACAAAACCTCAAAAAAATACACAATAGCCTCTACTAGACCGTCTGACAAAACGAAAAGGGCCATACAGTATGTTCAAGGTCTCTTTGATGTGTTGAAATCATCTTCTTCTTTGTTTGCCCCAATCTTGTCTTCCCGGAACCATTCTCATCATTAGTATTCTTTCCAGTCCGTTGTCTCATTGACGTGGTCGCTGAATTTTTAATTATTTCAGCTCTAATGTCTTACAACGAAACAAGATTCCATCCATCATGGCAACACTTAGGAGTCGGAGCCTAAAGATGGCTGAATCACTTGCGAAGAATGGAAAATAACCGTATTCTCAAACACATTCTAACACGAAGAAAATGTCCTGTTACATATAGAAAACTGAATATCAGTACTCAAATCATGTTTTACTAAGATATATTTTAGGGTGGTCAGCATAACGTCAAAGTCGTTTTTCTTTCTCATAAAAGAAACATTCACACTTGTAATACACCCGCCTGGGTGAACCTAGAACCTGTAGAACGAGACATAACTCAGTTTCCTGACCTCAATTATCCAGCTCACTAATCAATGTTCTACCATTGCCCCCGTTCCATCTTTAAGAACACTATAAATTTGTGACCACACTACAATAATTTCCTTCCGGGATATATATATATATTTTTTACATTTAGAAATCAAACTGGAAAATCATGTTTAATAAATTTTAAATAAACTTATAATCACAACTTTTTATCAAAATATAAAAAAAAACTATTTTTATTTGCCTAAACGATGTTTGCCTTTCATATAATAGGTGCTATATTAATGTCTGTCTAGACAAAAGTCATTAGGGACTGACAGTATTTTGAAAAGACAAAACCATCTCAAGCTAAATACCACTGGAATGTTATGTGTTCCAATATAGACTATTGTCTATACACAACACATTTTCAAATGTTTCCTTCCATTAAAAACTATACAATGAATGTTTACCTGGCCCAGAAGTCATGTTCTGCTGCGAATTTAAGTTCCTTGGATATAGGATAGTAACATGGCAGGTTTCGGTAACTTTGTTGACTTCCCGGGTTCTGCTGGAGAAGTTGAAGTATGTTCTGTCTAGATTAACTGCTGTATTAAGTCTTCTTGCGTGGAACAAAAACAATGAAGTTAATAATTAATGTTAATGGAGTTCTTTTAAATATGTGTTATTTGAATTGTTAATCATGAATGTTCATATATTATAAGCTTCATTTATACCGTAATACAACAATTCGGAACGAGTATTTTATATTTGAGTAAATTGCTACGTAGAACATTTTACCATTTGGAAGTGAGTCATGAAGGATAAGGAAGACAACATCAAGAAAACTGGAGGTAGCTGAGATATGATTTATCAGAAGAATGCTACGAACTCCATGGATAGCAAAGATTACTAATGAAGAATGGTTAAAAGGAGCTAGAGAAACCAGAAATATCAACAAAAGCATAAGAAAAAGATAATTTGCATTTTTTTGGGCATGTGGTGCGAAGAAAAATGAAAAATATACTAACAACAAAACAAATAACAGCAGGGCTGAAACTAAGAATGGCAAAATGTTACATCTTTTCGGTATTCCTGTATGATGCAGAAACATGGACATTAGACAAGAAAACAGAACAGAAAATTGAAGCCTTTGAAATGTGGATTTACAGAAGAATATGTAGAATTGGATGGAAAGAGAAAAAAAACAAACGATGAAGTTTTAAAACAACTGAAAATAAAAAGAGAAATACTAAATACCCTTAAGACAAGACAAATGCAATTTTTGGGGCATGTTAAAAGACACAACAGCCTAATAAAAGTAATATTGGAAGGGAAAATGCAAGGTATAAGAGGCAGAGGCAGACCAAGACTAACATGGACGAGTAACATAAAAAATGGACAAGTCAATCTATGACAGCCTGCACCATCAATGCAAGAAACTGAGTAGAATGGCGATCCATGGTAGCCAACCTTCGTTGCAGAGAAGGCACTCGATGATGATGATGATGATGATGATGATGATGATGATGGTGCGAAAAGAAGACAGTGAGATTACTATAACAACGGGGGAATTGAGGGAAATAGGAGCAAGGGAAAAAAAAAAGAAAAAACAAACAAACGAAGATGTGGAGGGAGATGATCATCTACGTCAACTGACATGGCATGATGATGATGACGATGATGATCAAGATGCTGATGATGATGCTGATGCTGATGATGATGATGATGACAATAATTCTAAGAATTATTTCTTCGAATTTAAAAAAAAGAAAAAAGAAAAAGTTTGTTCACTACAAACAGAGTGAATGACGTTTGGTTCCCCAACACGTCACTATTTCATCCCTTATCTCCAGATAATGTCTTCGGGAAGGTCGAAGCTTTATGCTTCCCTCCCAATCAGCAATACAGGTTACGGGACATCCCTCTCCTGTAGAAATTGTTATATGTTCTTTGCGAGAAATATCATCGAGTTGTGTTTTATTTTATTCCCTTAGACCCAGCATATCCGACCACTTCAAATCTTACTTTCAGAGTCTCAAATTTACCTTCCCCTTTCAATTCTTCTCAGCGCGTACAAACTGGTCCTGATTGTTTTCAGCATAGTTGAAGGGATGTGAAATTTCGTCTTGATCATCTAAGGTTCACTGAACCTGAAATTATCAGCCAACAATGAGTCACTGGCCGATGTCAGGTCATTCACACAGAAAAAAAAAAGTTACAGAGAGAGGAGAGCAGAACTTTAAAAAAAAATATAATAATTCGAATAAGAGTAAGCAATGCAACTGAAAAAAAACACAGAAAAAAATTCTTAATGGGAAAACAAAAAGACACAAAGAAAAGATTACAGACTACGCAAAAAATAAAACGACAAATAAAAGCAAGTAACTCCAGCAGCATCACCATAAACCATAAAAAGCACATTTGCAACATTATCAGCTACAGCAATCAGCACGGGCAGGTAAACGTTTGAGAGTAAGATATGACGCGTTTCATGCTGGCACTGGCTGCAGCAGGTTTGGAGACTGAGACAGTTAGGCTGCCCTATTATTATCACAGCTGCTGGTTTATGCTCAAAAGTAGCATTTTAGTTATAATCTTGAAAATCGTGCAGCAGTTTTAGGTGTAGGTGTCCTGAATTTAGTACATTGCTCTCATTCTTAAGACTAATATTTCATGGAAGTGGTTTCAATTTGTGACACAATAGATCATCATCATCATCATCATCAAATACCGGGCCTGCTGGCGAAAGGTGATTAAGTACTCTGCACAACTTTCGATCTCGACATTTATTATTTATGTTGTTGACCTCATGCCAAGCCATTATCTTAAGCCCGTCTTTTTATCTTTTCTCTTTGCTTCCCTTTATCTCTTCGTCCCTCAATTTTCTCAGTTGTCACAATATATTTCAGCTGTTCCTTTCTTACTAAATGGCTAAGAAATCATGATTGTTTCTTCCTAATATTGGATATTAGCTCTCTTTTTGCGTTGGTCTCTTTCAGAACGTTTTCATCACTCGTTTTAGCTGTCCATGGTATTCTCAATATTCTTCTGTAAAACCACAATGCTACAGACTCCGGTGATTTCCTTGTCTGTTATCCTATTGTTAATGATTCACACCCATATGTTAAGACTGGCTCTACATGACACCATTCACAAAATATAAAATTGATTAACTAAAGTCAGTATTGATGTTCGAATGACATTTTAGTAGAATAATATTTGTAGCAAAATCACCAGCGCTTAGTCAATATGAGAGTTCATGGGGTGCAAAATTTAATTTGAATCAGTTATAATATTTTCAGATATAACGTCTTCTAACAGACATGAATGTAAAACAGAAGATGCATACATGTTTTATATTTCTGGAAAGACACAAATGAGCAAATGAATTAAAGTACCAGTTTCAACCAGCTGTGTTATAGAACAATTAAGATGCAGTGTGTCCTGTTTAAATATTGCTAGGGTTGACTTGTGTTCCAGGTTACCTTGACTAAAGAAGTGGTGGTCGGTGTGTTCTAACATTGAGAAGGTCAGGACGTGACGAGTGGTTGAATTACATTAATAATTAAATTTAAAAAAAAAACATAGATTACTCGCATACTTACATTAGGATATTTTCGTACAACAAATTCACTCGTTGATCTTTTTTCTTTGCAAATGATCTCTATGTGAAGTACGCCTAACTACAGCTGAGAGAGTCTGTCATTTCATTATAACCTTCATATGACCAAAGACATTTGTTCTTAAAAGCTAACGCGACGAAAAAAATAAATGTTACCATCGATTGGGAGCCGCGATAGCTCACCGGTTAGTGAACTGAACTACAAAGGACAAGAAGTAGGGTTCGATCCCAACCGACGGCTTCCGGGTTCACCCAGCCTTTAATGGGTATCGGATATTTTTCTGGGAAAGTAAAGCGGCACGGGCGTAATACCGACCACATTATCCCAAAAATCATATGCCGAAGATCTGTAGAATTTATGGTCACTAACACCATATTTCCTATATGCCACCACATGGCGGGACGGGGCTCTTTACTTTACTTTTCACTATCGGTTAATAGCTTTCTACTGCTAGACATGGCCATTTGAATTTTATTTCCTTTCTTAGTACCACATACATTTAATTACACATTTACCTCTTACCTCTTTCCGATTTGAGTAATGACAAAGCTTGAAGTAGGTGTGCCTTGATACAAGATACTTTTTCTCTCAACGTTATTTTGTTCTGAAAAGGGAACATCCAGGCATAACGAAACCACAATTAATCATATTACCATCTGGGTTCACCTTTATTTACGTGCGAATTTTATGTTGACTTTTAACCTGATAATTTGTACATAGATGTTACGGCAATTAGCGTTGTGTAAAATAGTTTCTTCTATTATTGTTGTAAATTATCATAATCCTCATTATATCATCTTTGTTTTCATTGTAAGTTAGAAATTGAGCATAATTTTATTCCTCTGATTGGCCGACAAGCCGTTGTCATAGGAATGGGGAGCTGTTTTCTTAGAATACCTCATTTCCCCTACACATTACAAGGTCGATAGATAGCGCTATACGGTTGTAGTAGGTTTGATCTTCGTAGATATTAGAATTAATTTATTATTAACGGATTGAATTACTTGATCCCTGTCACGGCAAACTGGGAGTGGCGATAGCTCAGTGGTTAGTGAACTGGCCTACAAAGGATAAGAGGTCGGGTTCCATCCTGATCGACGGCTTCCGGGTTCACTCGGCCTTAATGAGTACCTAGACGGAAAGGGAAAAACGGATTAACACGCAAAATTCAGTTCCTAGTCTCTAGGGACTTCGTCAGAGGTAAAACCCGGAGAACGCAACAACAACAACAAAAATGGGTACCTGATTATTTTTTCTAGGAAATTAAAGATATAACGGGTGTAATACCGACTAAATTATCCGAAAAATTATGCACGAAGGTCTATAAAACTTGTGGTCACTAACACCATATTCGCTATACACCCCTTGGAATGACGGGGCTCTTTACTTTTCTTTTTGTTTTACTTTTTATCACTGCCAACTTGATACTTGATGCGGTGGTTGGTTGTACATTGACATGTTCCTCGATGAGCTAGAGTCGAACCCTACCTCTTGTCCTTTGTAGTTCAGTTCACTAACGAATGAGATATCGCGGCTCCCTACACTATAGTGATAGTGAAGACACATTGGATTCTTCTCCTTGATGTGGTATTCTGTTTCTAGATTTAAGGAAGTAAGAAGATTCTAAAATATGGAGTGATGTACTAATGGTTGGAGAAGTGATACTTAAGTATGGGTGAGTTGATGTAGAGATTGTCTGATAGAAACGCGAGATAAAAAGACAAACTAACGGATATTATGATGTATGAAATAGCTAACCAACATATTTAACTAATGATGGACTGACGGCTTTACAGACCAGCGAATAGAACAAAAAGAGTGATTGATCACGGAGTTGATAGATAGTTATATCTATTATTATTATTATTATTATATATATATATATATATATATATATATATATATATATATATACGTAGTCAGTCTCCTGAAAGATTTTTAGTATTTTAAGTTGAAGATAAGAGCACTTATGGCCGTGTCTAGAGTGCAGTGATCATGGTCTAAACATAACAATATACAAACTACTAAACTGCATGTTAATACATATACACATATATATATACTAAGTGTATTATCCTTAACTATGTTTTGTAAAGTCCGCCACATTACTTTAAATTTTGCATTATTTATAATATTTGCATAATCGAACATATTAAATTGTGTTTATATTTATCTGTTTGATTATTTACAAATCTGGCATCCATTGGTGTCATCGATAGTGTAACTTTGGTAGAAGTGTCCACACGAAGGAGAAATGAATAGAGAAACACATAGAAGCGTGGAAAATAGAAAGTTTGAGATCAAAAGTTATAACATATAAAGATATAGTACTAACAATTGTAATATATAGATCTCTACTATTTTACATAAAAAAGGAAGTATATATGTATAAATAATTTATTCTCACGGAATAGTTATACAACATAAGGAAAAGAAATGTATTTACTTTCTCATCTGTGATTCTAGATAGATAGATAGATAGATAGATAGATAGATAGATAGATAGATAGATAGATAGATAGATAGATAGATAGATAGATAGATAGATAGATAGATAGATAGATAGATAGATAGATAGATAGATAGATAGATAGATAGATAGATAGATAGATAGATAGATAGATAGATAGATAGATAGATAGATAGATAGATAGATAGATAGATAGATAGATAGATAGATAGATAGATAGATAGATAGATAGATAGATAGATAGATAGATGATAGATAGATAGATAGATAGATAGATAGATAGATAGATAGATAGATAGATAGATAGATAGATAGATAGATAGATAGATAGATAGATAGATAGATAGATAGATAGATAGATAGATAGATAGATAGATAGATAGATAGAAAAATAACTCAATAAAGCAAAAATGTCAAAACAAGGAAGTAAACGGAAAAAAAACAGAAAGAAATATTAAGAATTATAAATGAAGTTGGACATTGAGTAAGGCTGAAATAGAATTGAAAGGATTTTTAAATTAAGATTAACGGACAGAGAGAAAAGGAAATAAAGAATAATGGAAAGGTATATGAGCATATAGAAAATCAGCATTAATGAAAGAAAGGACAAATGAAACATCGAACGAGAAAGCGCACTTAACTCCTGTAAATTAAGTTTCTCAAACGTTGAATTAAACCCCCTTATTAATCCGCACGTCAAATCATTACTAAAATTGTGCATGCATTGAGGACGCTTTTAATTACTCAATACTTTGACCAAGTACAGTGGAGGATGGAGGCGATAATGCAAACTGAGAATTGTCAGGGGTTTATTGCTGTTTATCTTTTCACTTGTTGACATTTCTCCACGCAATGTTTTTAATCTGTTCATTAAAAAAGATGCAGCTAGAAAGCGAAAGGAAGGACACTAAACGAGGAAGAAATTTAGAAATGTAAAAATTGCACCATTTTATGAAACTATTTTAAACGTCTTCACAATGTATTATTTTATACAGTACTATTACCTGTAACGTTCCTATTTTAATCATATAAATTATTACAGAGAAACGAGTGATCTCCAATTAGTTGGAGTGACGACAAAAGTTCAGTGGTCTTCTAACTAAAAATTATTTTAGGGTTTGGGTTTATGGTTAGGGTTTGGGTTCATGGTTAGTCTTTGGGTTTATGGTCATGGTTTGGGTTTATGGTTAGTCTTTGAGTTTATGGTCATGGTTTGGGTTTATGGTTAAGGTTTGGGTTTATGATTAGTCTTTGGGTTTATGGTTAGGGTTTGGGTTTATGGTTAGGATGTGGGTTTGTGGTTAGTCTTTGGGTTTATGCTTAGGGTTAGTGTTGTTACTGTTTTCTCTTCTCTACAATAATGAAAGATTAGAGAACCACCGAAGAAAGTGCAATAAACCCAAGGCGACTTTACTCTTCCCAAAAATAATTCATATGCTTAAACTAGGACTTTCCATTATTACCTTTATATTTGGACTGCACGAATTAGCACATTATATATTTCCCGATTTCATTGGGAAATATACGACCAGAACACAGATATCGTAGCACCGATGATGGTCATTAGATACATTTGAGAAATGTATTTTCATTATGTTTTCTCCAAACAATGGCATATAGCCTTATATTAGATAAATTTAAAAAATATATTTTCATTATGTTTTCTCCAAACAATGGCATATAGCCTTATATTAGATACATTTGAGAAATATATTTTCATTATGTTTTCTCCAAACAATGGCATATAGCCTTATATTAGATATATTTGGAAATATATTTTCCTTATATTTTCTCCAAACAATGGCATATAGCCACTTTATCTTTCACAATATATGCCCCAATATCTCCTTTACGTGCTTAGCATTACGAAAATAAAAAAAACCTGTGTCATGTTTAAGGTCTTCATTATAATGAGACACTCTATTTCACATGCAATGAGCTAAACAGTTGCTGGAAAAATTCCGGCCATTTTAATACCTTTTAGAAACAATCATTAGACAAGGGGTGTTCAATCTACGGCTCGCTGGCTACAACTGGCCCACTTAGCATTTTTGACGGCCTGACAATACTGTATACTTCTTTTTTTTTTCTTCCTCATTTGCCTTTCAGCGCCGTGGGGAGATATAATTTGTGGTTTGTTGCTCTTCTATTCGCTTCTCTCATACTGTTATGTTTCCTAGTGCTTCTAATATTCCGTCAAACCATCTTTTTCGTGGTCGGTCCTTTGATCTACAAGAGGTAGGGTTCGATTCCAGCCGATGGCTTCCGGGTTCACCCAGCCTTTAATGGGTACCTGATTTTTTTCACGGAAAATAAAGCGGCATGGGCGTAATAATATCGACCACATTACCAAAAAAATCATGTGCCGAAGGTCTGTAAAATATATAGTCACTAACACCATATTCCCTATACGCCACTTGGCGTGATGGGGGTAGTTTACTTTTTTTTTTTTACCTTTGATCTGGTGTTCTCGCAACGTTTATTGAAGGCTCGTTGTGTTGTGTTTTGATCTTTCTGCCTTGTCGCGTGGCCAAACAATTTTATCTGTTGTTTCTTTATATATTCTATGGCGGAGGTTATTCCTTGCTTTTTTCTCAATTCTTCATTTCTGATATTGTCTCTCGAGCTGAATCCTGCCATTCATCTAACACACTTCATCACAGCAAAATTTATTTAAATGTTGTTCTTGCATCTAGGGTACTCTCTCTGCGATCAGGACTCAATCAGAGTAGGACTACAGACTCTCGCACGAAGACAGCTGTCTGTTTAAGCCTGTTAGATCCACTCCACTTGAATACCTGTTAAAACGTTGCACTGTGTTATGCGCCAGTGGCCCAGAGCATCCGATTTCAGCCAGCATTTTGTTCAGGTTTGCTTTCCTTAGCCTTCGATTTTTGTCCCCAATCTTCCTGCGAGGCAGCAGATGATCTTTTCTGTAGGGGGATTCTGCCCTTAGATGGTCGGCCTTCCCAGGTTTACGAGCACCATCAGCCCGAGTCACTAGAGGTGACTAACACAGACATGCGACTTGTAATATGAGGAAACTGCAACTAGGAACACTTTTCATACGCAGCCTCCAACTGTTCCCGCCGCCTATCCCCATATACCGGTAAGTCACGTCCTCTTGAAAATGATGATTGTCGTAGCACTTGATGATGTTAGGCCATCCTTAATACTCCAATTCTGAACATAGAGACACACAGTCAGTCGTCAAATTTTCCCCGTCGCACATCAAACAGCAGACCGTAAGATTTGCGCACGGCCGATTTAGGGAACCATTATAATGACGTAGCACACACCAATGTCGCCGAACAAATAATCTCGATCCCTTTAGATTTATGTCTAATTACTCAAGTGTAAGCAGCCTACGACGAATAAAACACGGTGCAAATTCCCCAAAGAGACAAATCTGCGGCTGACGAAGTAGTTTACATTAATGTGTAACATGGAAATAACTTGCGTCAAAGAATTTCAACAACGGTCATGAACAGCACCAATGTGACGTAAAGCGCAGATCAAGTCCAGACGGTGGAAGGTCTCACTTACAACACTTGATCCGTCAAAAACAGACTGTTGTCGGCCTACGACCTCGCTTTAGCGACACAGAACTGGCATTGGTAGCACAACATTGGGATAAAGATATATTGTGTAGTGCCCCTTTTGCCTCTAGAGTTATTTCCTTGTTGGACAATAGTGGTGATAGCTGTCCAATTGACAAGGTTTCTTGCATCTTGAGTCTATCTCTGTTGTTATACTTTGTCTCCAAAAAAGAAACAAATTTAAAGTAAAACACGAATCATAATTTTAAAACAATAAACATAAATAAACTAATTATTTGTTAATATATTGACATTCAAGCGAAACCATTTCAAACCCTTGTCAACTAGGAGCCCGTAGTGGGGAGTGACGTACACTCTAAATTATTGTGACAGCTTGACACAAAAAGGAACACAATAAAATACTGACGTTTCGACTAAAAGATTGACGTTTCGACTAAAAGATTGACGTTTCGACTAAAATATTGACGTTTCAGCTTTGAAAACTACCCATCTCTAGTTTATTAAAACATTTTTATTTCCTCCTCCGTTTCTTTATCTCTCTCTCTCTCTCTCTCTCTCTCTCTCTCTCTCCAACACACACACATTCCATATCTTTCACTTCAAATCAATCACGCTGAAGATGGTTGTGTCTGGCCTAAAGGAGAAGATTCCACGGCTCTATTGTAGATTAACGAGACAACGAATCCACGCCCACTATACTGGTGAGTCTCAAGAAGGTGCAGAAATAAATAATGAATATGTGTCTATCATTGTAACCTGTGCACGTCTTTTAGGTATTTTGTATCAATATTTCAATAATCGACTTTTAACATTCTCATATAATTACAGCCTAGCTCAATATATCAAAAGTTGTCTATTAGGCATATTGCACGGGGAAGAACAAAATTGATTCAAAATGTATATGTATATGTATATATATATATGTATATGAGAAGCGTTTAGATAGATCAAGTTTGAATTATCCTCAGAGATACAGTTGGAGAATTTCGCGCGCATCATGGACAGCGAAAAAATGAAACAAAAATTAATGCCAGTTGATAGCGTCAGCAAAATAGTGATAACTAAAAAATTAAAGCAAAACATATTCCCAGGAGTCAGACTTTTATAAAAGAATGTATATAAACTGTATAATTCTATCAGGAAAGCTAAATTGCGAGAAAATGTACAAAATAGGAAAATAGAGAAGAAATAAAATGCGTTGTGCTTGACAACGCAAATTATATGTACGGTTCTGAGCTATTAATAGAACAGTTGGTTTAGGGTAACAATTCAATTAGATTTCATATTCGTCACAAAATATGTTACGTTATAACGATATATATAAATAAATTACTACATAAATAAATAATACAATAATAAATTAATTAATACATAAATAAATAAATAAATAAATAACTGTATATGGCTGTTGTTGACAGTGGACGTGAAATGGTTCGGATAACATTTCATGAGCTCTTAGTGGACGAGTAAGTGATTCAGGTGATCTATGGGAATTTACAACTTTGATTAGACTTCAAGAACACCAGGTAAAAAAGAGTGATGCCAGGAAAGAGCCAAGAAGTCTGTTAACAAACTCAGAACTGCTGTCATGATGCGTTGTATATTGATGGATATATAATGAGGAGGGAGAATAGAATGAGATATAGAATGTGTGGATTCTAATGAGCAGTGAAGCTAATTTGTAGACTAAGTAATTAACTTAACTAACAATACACGAGTACGTATGGTCTATTGTTAAGTTCTCGTGACACATTGAGTTTTTTTTAGATTATCTTCAATATAATATTTCGCTTCCATTTCTCACTGCAGGCCATGATTTCCGCTTCGTCGAATCAGGTTCAGGACTGGTGTCATTTTTGCTGCAGTTTGGTTTCAAATTATTCTTTTTGGTTTAGATTTTCGTTTACATAGACAGCGGTAATCCGGTCACATTCACCTCACCACAAAGTCAACACGGTCTTTGTGCCCGCGCCTTGAAGAGCTCGTTGCAGGCGACTCTCTGTTGGCTGAAGTGGAATGGTACCAGATCGCGGCTTTGCCCTGGGACGAAATAAGTGATCTGTGTTTGATTGCAAATTCGTCACCAGCCGGACAGCGGTCGGATCAAGTGTTTCATCAAAGTGGAGGCCTGACATGATATATTGGGACGACGGTCGGATCAAGTGTTTCATCAAAGTGGAGACCTGACTTCATTTATTGGGACAGCGGTCGGATCAAGTGTTTCATCAAAGTGGATATCGGCCATGATTTATTGGGACGACGGTCGGATCAAGTGTTTCATCAAAATGCAGACCTGACATGATTTATTGGGAAGACGGTCGGATCAAGTGTTTCATCAAAGTGGATATCTGACTTCATTTATTGGGACAGCGGTCGGATCAAGTGTTTCATCAAGATGGAGACCTGACTTCATTTATTGGGACAGCGGTCGGATCAAGTGTTTCATCAAAATGCAGACCTGACATGATTTATTGGGAAGACGGTCGGATCAAGTGTTTCATCAAAGTGGAGACCTGACATGATTTATTGGGACGACGGTCGGATCAAGTGTTTCATCAAAGTGGATATCTGACTTCATTTATTGGGACAGCGGTCGGATCAAGTGTTTCATCAAGATGGAGATCTGACTTCATTTATTGGGACACCGGTCGGTTCGAGTATTTCATCAAGATGGAGATCTGACTTCGTTTATTGGGACAGCGGTCGGTTCGAGTGTTTCATCAAGGTGGAGACTTGACTTCATTTATTGGGATAGCGGTCGGATCGAGTGTTTCATCAAGGTGGAGACTTGACTTCATTTATTCGGACAGTGGCGGGATCGAGTGTTTCATCAAGGTGGAGATCTGACTTCATTTATGGGGACAGTGGTCGGATCGAGTGTTTCATCAAAGTGGAGATCTGACTTCATTTATTTGGACGGCTGTCGGAACGAGTGTTTCATCAAAGTGGAGAACTGACTTCATTTATTTGGACAGTGGTCGGATCGAGTGTTTCATCAAAGTGGAGATCTGACTTCATTTATTTGGACAGTGGTCGGATCGAGTGTTTCATCAAAGTGGAGATCTGACTTCATTTATTTGGACAGTGGTCGGATCGAGTGTTTCATCAAAGTGGAGATCTGACTTCATTTATTTGGACAGTGGTCGAATCGAGTGTTTCATCAAAGTGGAGATCTGACATCATTTATGTGGACAGCGAATTGTCGGGTTCGCTGACTGATCATGAAGGCTACATTAATTTTTCACGAGAGCGTACTTCTAGTGAGGGCCTTTACAACGATCCGGTAAGTGTGCATCATGAACTGTGCACCTTTTTCATACCCCAACACGTTATGAATAGAGCAGTATGAATGATCATGATCAGGATGTATACTTTGTTGGTTGCTGGAACAAGGATTGATCAGATATGAGAATGCACCACCTGCAGTGACACCATTCGGTTATAAATTTAAAATCTAAAAGTCTTCAAAATGTATGTGATCAAATTAACCGGTGAAAAAATAAATGTAATAAATATTGTCATAGCTAAATATATTTATAGTTTTTACTATTAAAATTTAGCTTTTCCAATCGACGAGCATTTTTGTTTCTGCCTAAGAAAGCATAATAAGGAAATAGAGCAGTCAATTTTATATTTTAAAACGTGATTTATAAAGTATAAAGAATTTCTTTAAAATTTAAAACAAGACGGCAGTTTCATTAGGCGTTTCAATGTTCTTAACGAAATAATTATAAATTATTACCCATTCAGCAGCTTTTCTCTTTATATTTCTCCTCTGTATATCCCCCATTTACTGATATTATAAAACATTACAATAATAACTCATTTATTCAATTTATTGCTTTTACTTTGCCAGTGCAGGGAGAGCCACGTTAAATTATTTAATTGACCTACCGAAAACATGAATACATGTCAGTTCTCGACTGATGACTTTCAGATTCAACAAATCTTCATTGGTTACATTTGGATTCAACAAATCGTCATTGGTTACATTTAGATTCAATAAATCTTCAATGGTTACATTTAGATTCAACAAATCATCAATGGTTACATTTAGATTTAACAAATCTTCATTGGTTACATTTAGATGCAACAAATCTTCAATGGTTACATTTAGATTCAACAAATCTTCATTGGTTACATTTAGATGCAACAAATCATCAATGGTTACATTTAGATTCAACAAATCTTCATTGGTTACATTTAGATGCAACAAATCTTCAATGGTTACATTTAGATTCAACAAATCTTCAATGGTTACATTTAGATTCAACAAATCTTCAATGGTTACATTTAAATTCAACAAATCCTCATTGGTTACATTTAGATTCAACAAATCTTCAATGGTTACATTTAGATTCAACAAATCTTCAATGGTTACTGAATACTTTTCTCAGGGAAAGATAGACGGCACTGACATATTGCTGGCTGGCTATATAGTCCTAAAAATACACGAATTGTAAAAAAAAAAAAAAAAAATATAGGCATTAACACCATTGGGTCTGACTGGATTCTTTATTTCTTATTTCCGTCATTTTCGAGTTAATCTGAAAAAAAAACCGCTATTATAGGTCAGTGGTTGTATAAGCCTGAAAGGCAACAGTTTGGGCTCCGAATTACAATCGATTCCGGATAAATCGATCTTCAGACAAATCAAAACGGTTGAGTTTCACAGATCATCATCTTTACAGAAACATGACTTTATCCTTCTTTCCACTTCGTCTTCTTTCCTTCATCATTTGCCTTTCAGCGTTTAGGGGAGATATAGTTTGCAATCTTCTGCTCTTCTATTCACTTCTCTTTCTGTTATGTTTTCTAGTGTCTAACATTCCATCAATCCATCTTTTTCGTGCCCGACTCTTGTTTCTGGTGTGTCTCATAACGCTTATTGAGGGCTTGTTGCATTTTGATCTTTCTATCTTATCACGTAGCTAACCCACTCTGTCTGAAGTTTGTTCATGTAAAAGAAATATGAATGGTTAATTGAAGTATATTTTATATACGAATTTTGAACAAGAAAGAACAAATAAATGTAAAGCGGATCGGCCGTGCTTTGTGATATATTAATATGGTAATGTGTCTTTCTATTGTCCATTCGAGTCGAAGACAGCACATAAGGCATGTATTCTAGATTCTTTGTATCCGACGATCTTTTTCATCAAAGCACCAGACCTTGTACATGTCCCGCATTGTATCGAGCCATACGTTTTTATTCTGGGCAAGTTGTTTAATTTCGTCAGCGTGCTGATGCCTGCTGTTGTTGCCTCTCGCTTCAGTGTTCTTTTTAGTGTTTCTCAGAGTCAACTTTTTAATTTTATTTTAGCCTGTTTCCATTGTAGGACCTGCTTTAAGATTGTCTTGTTGTCTCTTCTTAGTAAAAGTAAAGTACCCCCGTCACGCCAAGTAGCGTATAGGGAAATATGGTGTTAGTGACCCTATATTTTACAGACCTTCAGCACATGATTTTTGGGGTAATGTGGTCGGTATTACGCCCGTGCTGCTTTACTTTCCCAGAAAAAAATCCGGTACCCATTTAAGGCTGGGTGAACTCGGAAGCCGTCGGTTGAGATCGAACCCTACCCCTTGTCCTTTGTAGTCCAGTTCACTAACCACTGAGCTATCGCGGCTCCCTTTCTTATCACATGGCCAACATAATTTCTTCTTTTGATTATAGTTGATATTTTTGCGTTATAATTTATTTTATTTCTGCAGCATCATTAAATATGTTCTATACTATGGTGATAGTGCCCATATCGTTCAAACCATCAGCATATTTATGAGTAGTCTTGTTGGTATCACGCCATAAAGCATTACTTTTACCAGGAAGGAAACTTCTACTCAGCTTCAGAAGTTTGGTGAGCCCATTCCACCTGATGATTATACTAGATGTTCATTACTCAACATAAAACATATTTCAACTCAAACACACACACAAAACTATTCTTCTTTGTGCATGTTAAGATTTAAAAGTCAACGAAAGAAAAAAGCAAATAAACAAGACGTATTACAAAAATATGTATATATATATTTCAGACAAATACTTTCCATCCAAATGATTGTTTCACGACACAACCGCAGGAATGAAACATAGCAATGCAAGCAACAGTATCAGTGGTAAGAAGATGAAAGTAAAAAAAGTAAAGTACTCCCCGTCACGCGAAGTGGCGTATAGGGGATATTGTGTTGACCATAAATTTTACAGACCTTCGGCACAAGATTTATGGGGTAATGTGGTCGGTATTACGCCCGTGCCGCTTTACTTTCCCAGAAAAAAATCGGTACCCATTTAAGGCTGGGTGAACTGAAAGCCGTTGGTTGGGATCAAACCCTACCTATTACCTAACACAGTGTAGAGACTTCATGCAAGGTCCAGTGCGAATTCTGTGTGACGTCTGACGACATTTCAAAAGAATGGTAGATGATAGAATCACTTGACACCTTTCTAGCTCGTCAAATACAATTCATTATTGCAATTTGCTATACCTTTATTATCACTGTCTGTAAAAGAAAGTTTTGGAATACAGTGGAGAAGTCATTAACTGACTGGTTAGCTGGGAGTAAAATTATTTCATTGTGGTTGTGTGGTTGTGAACAACAACAACAACAACAACAGTGATTGTGTCATGTAATCGCCACGCAGTACACAGGTTACATTTGTTCACAACATACTTCTCCATTGTCCCTGGACATGCGGGAGTACGTGGACATGAAAGAGCGGATAGGTTGGCTAGCTGCGCTGTCGTTGAGGACGCGCAACCAATGGATCGGGCGGACATCATCAATGTCCTGCGAGATGTGGGAAGAGCACAGGACTTCGACAAACACAGATCCACATCACTTCTTCGGATGATGGAAATGGGAGTTAAGATGGGCACAGCCAGAAATGAGAAACTTAGTGGCCGTGTATGAAGACTTATCAACCAATATAGAACTGAAGTCGTCAGTCGCTGGACACTGAGGGAATTGCTGAGGAGGGGATCTGAGCACATGTTCGGAGTGCAATGATGGTGACCCGCAAATAACTCAATACCTCTCCTTTAATGCGACCAAAAAGAAATAATAAACAACTCTTTGACCCTACCCTGAATCATATCCTCCAGATTATTGGAATAAAAGGGGAAATAATAAGGATCCTTTCACGCCTAAGAGTGGAGAGGAAATAGTGCTCATATGTTACAGTTGTGAACGGAACATTGTATGGATTATGTGGTTTATATTTTGTTAGTGATTAAGGAATGTGTTTAAATGACTTCACAAACAGCTGCACTTATAGAAAATTGTTTCAAAAATAAATCACACTTTTTAGCCACATTACAACCCAGACTACTTGTTTTTGGAGACAGTACTATTTATTCTATTTTATTTAATTACATCAGTAAAATTACATATTTTCCGCGACATAGTAAGCGCTTATGTATGTTCAATGTATGATCTGTCATCAGTGCCCAGTAAGAAATGATATACTCATGAATGATATTTCTGCGCTATTTTTTGTTGAAAATTGACAAGTATTATAGACAGACAGCTAATTTGTTAATTCCAACCAACAGAAATATCTTCGGAGTAAAAATATAATTTGAGCATTTCCTGAATTGCATTGAGAATTCCGTTATTAAATATAATGAGCAATTTTTTTTTAAGGTTGTTCCCTTGACAGGGCGACTAAAATGCATTCAGCATGAGCATGATAATTTTGGTGAAAGCTGAATTAGGAAAAAGAAAGAAGATAAATAACAATAAATGAATATTATTATAGAGGGAGACTTCCGAGGCGATAATTCAGCGAATCTTAGAAGGAAGAGGTATGTTTACAGCACTCAGAAAAAAATGGTAAAAAACAACAGAAAAAAAAACATAACAATAAATTGTCTGAAGTAGGATCGAAAAAAGAACAATAAATGGTCCAAAGCAGGATCGATCCTGCTTCGGACCATTTATTGTTTTTTTATTTTTTTTTGTCTGTTGTTGATTTATCATTTTTTTCTGAGGGCCGTAAAACATACCTCTTCCTCCTATTATTCGTAGGAAAAAGAAAACTTGGTATAAAAGATTCGTTAACTAACGTTAGATTGTTTTAGTCGGAAAAACATTGGTAACTGACTTGCAGGTACAAAGCATACAACATTTGGGGTGAAGGTGGTCGGCTCGTACTTGACTGAATGTGATATTATCAGTGAACCAGAACTGATCAAAAACAGGGGAAGATAGTGACTAATCTGACCAAGTGGGTAGGATCCGAAAGGGAAGACAAAACATTACCTAAAAGTGTCATGATGATGCTGGATTTGTTTGGTTTAAAGGCACACAAATTACCGTTCTTAAAACTAGAACACAACGCATTAGCAGAATACACAGATATACCATTTATTCCCGAGTTGTTGTTGTAACCCAATGCTATAGTCATGAGTACACATGCGTGAAATACATTGCCAAAGAAAGCTACATTTTTTTTAGGTAGCTGAGTTGGCTGTGTGCTCTAGCGTTTGGTTCTCGTGGCAAGGCGCTGTGCCGAGGAGTACTGGTTCGATTCTGCTTCAGACCATCTATTATTCCTTGTTTATTTTCTGTTGTTGATTGATTGTTTTGCTAGTGTTGTGAACATACCCTTTCCCCGAAATTATTCGCTGACCTATCAACTCGGGAGTTCCTCTCAATTATAATATTTATGTATTATTATTTGTCAACAACGCTGTAGCGCACGTTTAGCGTCATTTCAAGTGCCAAGAATGAAGTTGGGTAATAATGGACTGAGTGCAGAAAAAAAATTAAACAAGAATAGACATTTATTAATGGCTTGCAGCAAAGTCAAAGAAAACTAAAAGTAATGAATACAAGTTCAAATAATAACGTTCTTATAACGGATGCACAGGGTTGTAAAGTACAAAACGTAATACAAAGTAACAGGCAATGCAAACAAAGAAGAAGTGAAGTATCTCAAGTATTTTGGGACTACACAAAAGTGTTGGTCCTAAAGGACGAGATATCATAACTTCCTGTGAAGCACATCTCAACGTATCTGCACCCACTTTACGTCATTTTAAAACGCACACCATAAGTCGCCAAACGAACACTAAATACAATGTTTATCTATATCTCTAAATCATGATAAATGGAATATATGACAGATCAGCTTCGAGGCAACATATTCAGAACACATTAATAATAAAAAAGAGAGAATTTTACGGTCAGTTGATGTCAGGATATAGATTCGGACATGACATTTATTGATTTCATAATCCGACAGAGGCAATGATTTGTTATACAGCGTAGAAGAAAATGATTGATTGAGCTGAAATATTGTCGGCGTAAACAGCCAGCTAACTGGGTAGTCAATCTGCGTACTCGGTGTCATTTGTTTAGAAGTGTTGAGAAAGTTTCCTGTGTTATGACTTCCAATCTTAAGTATAGTTGTTTATACTAGCTTCAGTCAGTTATAGTTAACTATGGATTTTTCAGTGCCCTTAGAAATGTGTTTTTTTTTCTTTCACTGTGTATTCTATTTTTCTATAAATCTGTCTGCTTCTTCTGTAGTTTTTTTTCCTTTACAATCAATATAAAATATTAATATACCATGTGATCATGGGAATTATGGTAGTGTGAATATGCAGTTGAAAAAAAAAAACCTTTGTTGTCAATGCTCAATGTGCTTATTACCTTAATATAGTTTCACTTTCTCCTTTTAAACAATCATATCCTAAATTGACTGTAGTCAGTGGTTGACCTCCAATCGGAGAGAACACTTTGCTTCCAGCATTGGTCACGTTCGCATAATTTCCTAAAAGGTCGGGGTAAATATTATCTAATAGACGTGGCTCTGTGTCTCTACTGTTGAAGCAAAACTATATAACAAACAAATAGTATATTTAACATACAAGAATATTTGTTAATTAGTTGGACTTATTTGAGCATAAAACGTCAATAATAAAGTAGCCCTATTCTATAGTTCGGAATAATGGAAGGAAACAAAGACTAAGAGCAGTAGACTTACATGTTTCATAAACAGACGCCTCCGCCAGCTACTTAATGTTACACGGTTTCTAAAACACACAAATTAAAACATTTAGGAAAGACCTGTACAGACATCACTAGCAACAGAGTTCAAGACAAGGAAATAAGGAAGATCCCGCCACATGTTGCGAAGACCACCAAGTAATATTGCAACACAATCAATGAACTTGAATCCACAAGGAAATGGAAAGTTGGAAGGCACAAGCAGGCTTGAAGAAAAACAATCAAGACAGAAGAAAAGGCTGCAGAATGGAATTGGGCTTATTTTGGAGAAGATAACACCGAGCCGTTGACAGCGTGTTGTTGCTCCATTAGGAGGCGCAAGGAATTAGTTGGGCACAAAATGATTCCTAAAGCCTCAGTCTAAATGTGTAGATGAGAGAGGTTATAATGATAACTGAAAGGGAAATAATAATAATGTTTTAAAATTGAGATTTAAATTGTGAGGACTCAGTGATTCCAAACTCTTAAAGTGTCGTGTAACATTCTTATATGTTTGTTCATTGTATGTGTTAACTATCCATAATAACTATGAAAGGATCGATGTGGAGAGCTAGATGTAGAAAGACTTGGGGAAAATGACATCAAAGAATAGACAGGTCCCTTCTTTACGGAGTCACATAGAATGACTGAAGATAAAGAGAAATTGAGGAGGTTGACTACATCCGTCGATGATCCTCAGGCGTTATGGGATGAAGAAGACAAATCTGAAGAATATCCAAAGAAAGAGACAACTACTGCAGTGGATCCTCATCAGCAAATCTGGAGCCTATTACAAGAAGGCAAATCTACTCAGGGAAAGATTATTCTTAATAGTAAGAAAACGTCAATTAAAAATAATATAAGGCTCGTAGTGACTAAGGAAAAGCAGCAAATATACAGAAGACATCTCTTTTTAAACCTGAACTGAGACCAACAATTGGTTATATTCGGATTTGACCCCAACAGCGTGGATTGTGTGCACGACTGTCAACATAAACGCACCATTGACCTGCAATGCACGTGTCAAGTAGAACCACAAACACATCATACACAACTTTAGGCTGTCCGAGGAAATAAGACTCAGAGCATGGTCCTAAGAGACATGCGCAGGAAACTAACTATTGTTTAGTATTGTCAACCATGTGAAGTTCATGAAGATATTTGCCTTATTGTGTAATTTTTCAAGTAAAAACCTTGGGTATAAGAGCAGCAGCAGATTAACATATTGATGAAACATTTAGCTATGTTTTCAATACATTTCACAAAATCAAAATTGTCCAAAATCTTTGATTAGACAAGGCTTACCTCGCAATTTGTTATTCCTGTATATTAACTCAACAAAACTCCGCGCTGAGTTAATCTAGCTATCCTTATTCCGTTTAATGACGGCCATAATCGGTTCCAGTTTCTCATAAGTTTTAGAACCGCTAGCACAAATCAAACAACTACAGCTAATCACTCAAACTGTAAATGAAAAACCCCAATTATATTGGCAATAATTAATTCTTAACAATTTTTTGCCATCAATTGCGTAATAACAGTTGTTAGTCGTGCGTATCGATTCCGTCACACTGAGCATTAATTAGTACATGTTTACGTCATAGGGTAATATGTATTTTCTTGGTCTTTTTAATTTGCGAAGTGACACGAATATCTGGTATTACATCTTTCGACTCATCGTCAACCGCTCTCGTAGCGGAACAAAACTGACAAGTTAATTATGCCTACTCTGGTAGCGTGCGGAGAATAATTCATCGCACAGCGTTTTATCAATATCAACAATTTATTACGCCACTTTAGCGCCAGGCGTCATTACCATTCCACACAAGTTGCCTGTGACAGTGTAAAGCTCGAGCTTCTCAATTTGCTTGATTATTTCTTCACTTCATTGGCTTTCACTCTTCCCTTATCCCCTCCGCCCAAACCTCTCCGTAATCTTAAACTATATTAGGGAACATGGATCCTATAGGAGAGTGGCCACTACCAGACAACACCTCTCTGATAGTGTCATTATTGCGAAGAAAAAGGAACAAAAGCAAAGGAAGACCATAAGATGATGTGACATTGAAATAGATGACTTCATGATGAACACTGTTCACGAGACACGCTATTGAACATTAACTCGAGATCTTTGACGTCATGATGAACACTGCTAATGAGAAACATTATTGAACATTAACCCTAAACAGATGGCGCCATGAGGAACACTGTTCATGAGAAACATTATTGAACATTAACCATAAACAGATGGCACCCTGTGGAACACTATTCATGAGACACATTTTTGACCATTAACCCTAAACAGATGGCATCATGATGAACACTGTTCATGAGACACATTTTGAACATTAACCCTAAACAGATGGCATTATGAGGAACACTGTTCATGAGACACATTTTTGAACATTAACTCTAAACAGATGGCATCATGACGAACACTGTTCATGAGACACATTTTGAACATTAACCCTAAACAGATGGCATCATGAGGAACACTGTTCATGAGACACATTTTGAACATAACCCTAAACAGATGGCATTATAACGAACACTGTTCATGAGACACATTTGTAAACATTAACTCTAAACAGATAGCATCATGAGGAACACTGTTCATGAGACACATTTGTAAACATTAACTCTAAACGATAGCATCATGAGGAACACTGTTCATGAGACACATTTTTGAACATTAACTCTAAACAGATAGCATCATGAGGAACACTGTTCATGAGACACATTTTTGAACATTAACCCTAAACAGATGGCATTATAACGAACACTGTTCATGAGACACATTTGTAAACATTAACTCTAAACAGATAGCATCATGAGGAACACTGTTCATGAGACACATTTGTAAACATTAACTCAAACACCCAGTTTTTAGCCAACACTGAAAGGCAACAAGGGCAGGAGAACATAAGTAAAATGTGCTTAAACACAATTCGAATTCATTGTCAACTCTGAGTTCACTTAGTTTGTCCTCAACACAACATACATTCCTTGACAATCTTTTCACCAGTTCTCTAGTTTTACAAATGCACCCCCTAGTTTCAGTTAACTTATCTTACTTTAATTTCACAAAATTATATAACATCTAAGTACTGATTAGCTCATTATCGCTTTAATTTCACAAAATTATTCAATTAATACGAAAAGTCAACTGTTATTTTACATTGTTTTTAAAAAGTCCCCATCATCTGAATATTAAACAACTCATTCTCTCTCGACTCTTAAGTTTCATTTATTTTAAATATCGTCTAAGCGCCACGTCCCTCCACAATGTTCTATCTACAGTGCATCGTATGGGTTCTGTTGTTGACTGCTTTCCATGCCATGACACCAAGCTATCCAGTATTTTCTCTCTTTGTCGTCCGTGATCTCTCTTTCCTTTTATTTTGCCAGTTGTAACCATGTATTCCAACTTTCCTCTTCTCATGATGTGCTCGAAAAATGTTCACTTCATTAACTTCATTTCTTGACTGATGTTTTCTATTTTACCAACCTGGAATGCTGATCTAATGTTCCAAGTTCCTATTGCTAGTGTCTCTTTATTTTTGATCTTGCATACAGTTGCTTGATGACGATCGGGTGTCACCTGTAGCACATGACGCTCCCTACCGGACGAGGTGGCTGTGAAGTCCCCGTTAACGAAGTTGGCTGTAAATATAAAATTGTTGTTTGTCATGACTATTCCAGGCAATATAAGAAGGTAGTTTGCCATTCCTTTCCTTCTTGGCAGTGACTGTACTAATCGGAGATCGCAGCCATTGTCTCTATACATGAGATCCTCTGCCTGCCATCGCAGTGTGGTACATACTACACGTAGCATTCTTAATATTTGTTCACCGTATCATTTAGACTCATAGATCAATCGAGGATATGTATAGATATCGTGCGGGGCTGATATAAATCTGGATAAAACGTGCACAAATGAACATAAAATGGTATGCAGTTTTACAGAAGGAAGACAGAACATAATTATAAACGTTTCAAGAACAAACCTTCGTCAGTATAACAAGACAACAAATAAAAATGAAGCATATTGGCTCAGCTTAAATTCAGGGCATCATAACGAGGGTACCTCACCTGTGGAAAGCGTGGTGATATCTTCGTGCCTCAGACTTAAAAGCTAAGTAGCGATCTTGTAGCTCCGTTTGTTTGTTATTTGATGTCATGATACACTAGCTAAAACCTGTTGAGGAAACGTACAGAAAAGTATTTTATTTTTCTATAGATTTATTATCGATGTAAAAGTACTCCCACACATTTATTCTCTACTTTTCTTGTATCTAGATAAATTTACTTCCAAAAAGTCATTCTCAACTTCTACTCATTTTTGAAAAGTACATTCTAAAATCTATTGTGGCTGGATGAATTTGGCCCCATTTTATCCCACTAATTTAATAAATAATTCGTCGCACTATTTCCTATATTTAAATCGATCTAAGATCCGACTGTGTTGCTTAATGAAACCATTATCTTTTACATTTCACTCAAGTTTGGTGCTTACTCGGCATTTGTAAATGGGTACAATCTTTTTAGAAAGGAGAACGACTTGACATGCTGCTAGCAACATCACTCATAAATGTTCTAACGTTAATAGAAACATCTGTACGTTAAGTACTGATACCATATTTCCCCATACGCCTTGTAAATATCTTCAAGATTTCTCCCACTTCGCCTATACTGAAAGCAACCTGCTTTTATCGTCCCCGATTTTCCATATAATTACAACTACATCACAATTGCAACATCCAAACCACTCTCAATAATCTCAGAAACAACTAACATTAACCAAATGAACATCCAACAAAACCACATACACAAAAATAGACACCGATTTCATAATTTCTCCCTTTCCAAATAGAAATAAAGGTCACATCCATTTGTAACAATCAATATCAGACTGCATGTATTAATTAAAACGTCTTCTCCCTTAAGTGCAGAATCGAACTATTTCATTTTTTGTTACCTGTCTGTCTCTTACGTTTTGCGTTTGTACCATTGCATTTCATTTCATATTGTTCTACAATAGTATTTATCTCTGTCTCTCTCCTTATATATGTATATGTATATGTATATATGGTCTTTGACTCGGCACAAAACTTGGAGTTTCCTCCACACAAACAAATATATTGCAAGGAAATGTGAACAGGAGCACGTTCATTGTGTACATTTAATGATAGGAAATGTGTCTGCAGTGTAAACGTGTGACGTCTAATTATTATGACACGTCTCTACGGTGGTCTTTTTACTTTTGGCTGAGAGTACCTACACAATACAGTTATTGTTCGTGAGTGAAAGTGTGCACTGGATAGATGGAATATGTGATGGTGTACTCTGGAGGAGAGAGTCTTTAGTTATCAAACAATTTAAGAAACGACGAGTTCAATTTGCCAGCGAAACACCTTACTTAATAGATGTATAAAGAGAGAGAGAGAGAGAAAGGGGCAGCGAGAGAGCCGAGGGTGAGTGAAATGGGAAACTGTTAACAACGTTAACATTCTAAACAACCGTATCATCCATCTTCTTCTTCTTCTTTCCTTCTTCATTTGCCTTTCAGCGTCGGTGGAGATTTACTTTGCGGTATTTTGCTCTCATGTTTCCCCTCTTCTGCTGTTATGTTTCCTAGTCTTTATAATATTCCGTCAATCTACCTTTTTCGTGGCCGACCATTGGGTCTGGTGTTTATTGACTCAACGTTTACTGAAGGCTCGTTGTGTTGAATTTTGATCTTTCAGCCTTCTCGCGTGGCCAAACCATTTTATCTGTTTTTTCTTTATATATTTTATGGCGGGGTATTTTCCTTGCTTTTTTTTCAGTTCTTCATTTCTAATCTTATCTATCACGTTGTTTTCTGCCATTCGTATAACAACCTTCTCGATTTTAGTTACATTTCTACTAACGGGAAGGTGAATGATTCACTAATCTACCACATGAAATGCTGAAGACAATCTAGAGACTATCTTTAATTAACTTAACAAGTCAACACTCTTTGATTCTATATTTAGCCTAAGAAATATCATTGTGCACACGTCTGAGCTAAATATAGTATCTGTCTCTGAAATTCTAATGTTTCTACTTTTCGCATGAAATTGAAGAACTCTTGCCAAAACTATATATCGTGACATCATTCTATATAGCCTTCATACAAGCCTTCAAGAGAAGAACTGATAGTCTAAAAACAATGAGTCTAAAAGATATAAAAGTAGAAGTACTGGGTTCTTTAACATTTGGGGTTAAGGCATAAAAATGCGAAGCTGCAGTAAAGCTGAATATAAGGAAAAATAAAAAAATAAAAAAAATGGTATGTAAGAAGCTTTACGTGACAAGTGGACGACACAGACTAAACAACGTTTCGGCTCAATAGGCCTTCATCAGGAACAAACAATAAAAACACACACACACCTCTGGTTCTGTTTACATTTACGCACTTTTTGGCACGATTTTCGACGTTCACGACAGCCGCACTTGGTTACGATTTTATTTTGGATTTCACAGGATAGTTTTATTTATTGTTGTTGTTTTCTTTAACACATTTCGATTGTTTTTGTTTTGGTTGTTTCGTTATCAGTTGTGTGTGTGTGTTTTTATTGTTTGTTCCTGATGAAGGCCTATTGAGCCGAAACGTTGTTTAGTCTGTGTCGTCCACTTGTCACGTAAAGCTTCTCACATACCATTATTTATTTTTTATTTTTTTCTTTAACATTTGCAGGTAAGGCATAAGTGATATGTAATATTAGTGACCATGTTCGAAACGAGCAATTTTTGTGGGTGATGTAGACAGTATCAAAATGAGTTACATTGAAAAATGTTGGATGTTATAGTGATGGAAAGCAAAAATAAAGGACTCAGCCTTAATAGAAAAAAAGACATAAGTAATGGTAGCAATAAGGAAAAAAGACATCACCGCAATGCACACTAAAGACAAGTGGAATAATATTAAAATAGGTAAATGAATTTAAATATCTGGAAACAATGTTAACCTCAGATGGTAGATGTACAACAAAGGTGAGATGCAAAATGGCTCAGGCAAAATTAGCTTTCCAAAAAATGAGGAAGATACTGTGCACTACATTTTGGCAATATAAACAAGAAAAAGAGTTCTTAAATGTTATGTAGAGCTAGTCTTAACATATGGATGCGAATCATGGACAATAGGACAACAGACAAGAAACTCACTGGAGGTTGTAGAAATGTGGTTTTACAGAAGAATGCTTGAGAATCCCATGAACAGTAGAGTAATGAAAACGTTCTGAAAGAGCCAAAGCAAAAAATAGAGCTAATTTCCAATATTTGAAAGAAAAAATCATCATTTTTTGGCCATGTAATGTGAAGGGCACAGCTGAAATATATTGTGACATCTGGGAAAATTGAGGGACGAAGATATAGAGGGAAGCAAAAAGAGTAGATACCAGACAGCTTAAGAGAATGGCTTAACAAAAGGTATGATAAATACTGTCGAAATTGAAAGTTGTGGAGAGACTTGATCACCTGCGCCAGCGGGGACGGTATATGATGATGATAATAATAATGATGATGACGAAACGGTATCACACTAGGTGGCCCTATTTTCCAAGGAAAATCACGTCCCCATTTATGAGATGACGAATGAAAGCCGTAGTCGTTTAAGTCCTAAAAAAATGATCACATCTGGAATTTGAATTCGGAACCTTTTGTTCGATATCCAGTGCACTAACCACCCAACGACAGCGGGTTCTGACAACTTGTGGTCATTAAATATTTTTACAATTATTTCACACTTTGAATTACTGTCTTCTACACTTGTGGTCATTAAATATTTTTAAAATTATCTCACACTTGGAAATACTGTCTTCTACACGTGTGGTCATTAAATATTTTTAAAATTATTTCACACTTGGAAATACTGTCTTCTACACTTGTGGTCATTAAATATTTTTAAAATTATTTCACACTTGGAAATACTGTCTTCTATACGTGTGGTCATTAAATATTTTTAAAATTATTTCACACTTGGAAATACTGTCTTCTACACGTGTGGTCATTAAATATTTTTAAAATTATTTCACACTTGGAAATACTGTCTTCTACACTTGTGGTCATTAAATATTTTTAAAATTATTTCACACTTGGAAATACTGTCTTCTATACGTGTGGTCATTAAATATTTTTAAAATTATTTCACACTTGGAAATACTGTCTTCTACACTTGTGGTCATTAAATATTTTTAAAATTATTTCACACTTGGAAATACTGTCTTCTATACGTGTGGTCATTAAATATTTTTAAAATTATTTCACACTTGGAAATACTGTCTTCTACACGTGTGGTCATTAAATATTTTTAAAATTATTTCACACTTGGAAATACTGTCTTCTACACGTGTGGTCAGTCTCCAGCGAATACACAACACATTTGACATTCTTTGAGAACGTGCAACCTGTGCGATACAGCAGCCGGTTAGCACTCTAGAGAACACTGAAATATTCATCCATGTCTGACTTTTCTAAGCAGGAGAATAGAAAGCTGGAACGAAGAAAAAGATGCTGTTATTGCCATCTGTAACTAGAATGTAACCAGGAGAAAAAGCTAACG